>CM025669.2:2012257-2066248 GCA_014621495.2 Entosphenus tridentatus
ACTGGGAGCTCTAGTGGTAGACTGGGAGCTCTAGTGGTAGACTGGGACCTCTAGTGGTAGACTGGGAGCTCTAGTGGGAGACTGAGAGCTCTAGTGGGAGACTGGGAGCTCTAGTGGTAGACTGGGAGCTCTAGTGGTAGACTGGGAACTCTAGTGGTAGACTGGGAGCTCTAGTGGTAGGGATGGGACCTCTAGTGGTAGACTGGGACCTCTAGCGGTAGACTGGGAGCTGTAGAGGGCCGTCCATAAATGACGTCACGCACCTAGTGGTGGGGGGGGGGGGTCAGACATTTGTGACGATGTATGACGAGGGGTTTGAGAAATGTGATGTCACATAAACATGCGCAACTTAAAATAAATATAAACAACAGGTTCTACTTAATGAAATATAATTGTTATAACAATACTAATTTTGATTAATTTTCATTATTTAAATTTTGATTATTTAAATGTATTAAGGTCACCTTTTATTTATAGGAAAGATTATGTTATAACGTGAAACATAAGAACCAGAAGTCAAACTATGTCACACTTTTACAGAGACTAATACTTCTCTCTGGTTCTTTCGGTAAAGTCACGTAGATAGAAAAAATAATAAAAGAAAAGAAAACGCGACATTTTGGTCGCAACACAAGCGTCCGTCTTCAAGTGAGAAAAAAGTATCTGCTGTCGTGGCTTTTTATAGGCATGGGAGGGGAGAGGGAAGGGGGTGGAAGGAGTTTGGCTGTAGGAGTTCACAGGGGAGAGAGGGAGGGTTTGTGGCGTGTATGGCCAGGTGGGGATCAAGAAATTAGCAAGTAGATGGACTTGTAGTACAAGTAGTAATCGGACGACGACAACCGGGTGGGTGAGTGAGGACAACGAGTTTTCTCAGAGACAAAACTTTAATCGAGAAGATGGATTCAGATTGAGCAATCATTAGAAGGATGTGATAAACTACGTCAAGTTTTAACTGCTATGATTTTAACTCACCGACCCGGTTGTCGTCGTCCTCACTCACCCACCCGGTTGTCGCCGTCCAATTACTACTTGTACTACAAGTCCATTTACTTGCTCATTTATCTAGCCCCACCCGTCCATGCACGCCACAAACCCCCCTCTCCCCTCTCCCCTGTGAACTTATACAGCCAAACTCCTCCCCCCTAATTCCCTCTCCTGTACCTACAGTGAGGGAAAAAAGTATCTGATCCCCTGCTGATTTTGTACGTTTGCCCACTGACAAAGAAATTATCAGTTTATCATTTTAATGGTAGGATTATTTGAACAGTGAGAGACAGAATAACAACAACAAAATCCAGCTTCTTGGTTCTTTCGGTAAAGTCACGTAGAAGGGAAGTAATAAAATAATAAAAATAATAAAACATAATAAAAATAATTCTCACGACGTTTCGGCCACAACGCAAGCAGCCGTCCTCAGGTGAAACCAGGTCTGTCGAGGCGACAGCGTCTGAATTAAACAGCACACGTGCTCGGATCATATATATAAGCTGGGTTGGAAGGGGGGGGGGAAGGCCCATCACTGTATATAAAGCCACAACAGTAGATCATTTTTTCTCACCTGAAGACGGAAGCTTGTGTTGCGACGGACACGTCGTGTTTTCTTTGATTTTATATTTTTTTATATCTACGTGACTTTACCAAAAGAACCACAGAGTATGGATTCCTGCAGTCACGAAAGCTTCAAATCTAGATAGAATAATAGTTCGTCAGGAAGAGGAAGTGCAAACAAAATTTGAATGCGGTTATTTTATTGAAAACGCTTGATAGTTTCGAATAAAAATTTTTAAAACGTAAGTACTATTATTCCTGCCATATCAATCGACAAAAATTTTTATCACACACATTTGTATTCTTTGGTTATTTCGCTGAAGTCACGTAGGTAGAAAAATAAAGAATAAATCACGACGTTTCAATCGCAACACAAGCAATTGTCTTCAGGTGGAAAGATACAGCTGTAGAACTGCTGAACAAGAAAGGGCTGCTGCAACAAGAGGTTATATATAGGTTTGAGGTGGGTGTCACCCAAGGGTAAGTCGGCGGGATCAGAGATGGAAAGGAGTCCCGTCGCCACACACACGCACAGCAGCTGCGTTAAAGCGAGAGATTGGCATGTTAATGTAAACGAGTATAATGGGAAGATAGCATGTCTGTCAGAGGACCGGGCATAGCGCCACCTCGTGGGCAACACAAGCTGCGGCGTTGCCTGCTGCACAGTGAGAGGCCAGCGTATCAACGCAAGAGAACAACCGTAATGGTGGCCGTGCCAGTGAGACAAACAGCCTATTAAACAGCGATAGCTACCGTTACATCGAGGCAAAAGGGAGCAGCGGTGGCTATATTAGTGAAACCTGAGTCTGTTAATGTAAAGACATTTAACAAGGTGATGTAATTCAGAGAGTCGGAAATAACAGCGAAACAATGGCAGGAAGGATGGAAACATCACAGCAAGTTATGACTTTATCTGGTTAATAAGATCCTTCCAATGATTGCTCAGTTTGTACCGATCTTCTCTGTTGAAATTGTGTCTGTGTTTATATATCCGGATGGCTTCATTGACAAATCTTTGATGGTGGCCCAAAGGTGTGCAGAGTATCTTGGTCTCGGAAAAATAATATCGTGTGAACCCAACGTGTTAAAACAGTGATCAGCCAAGGCAGAAGTTATTGGCTCTGCCGTGTTTCAAATCTGCCTTGTGTTCGCGAACACGGTCCGAGACATGTCGTTTCGTTTCCCCGATGTAACTGCTACCACAGACACAACTTAGTCTGAAGACACCAGGGTATTGCATGTCAGGAATCACATCCTTCACAGATGGGATCAAATAACGGATCATGTGTACTATGTTGAATCGAACCTGGATTTTGTGTTTGTTCAAGATTTTAGAAATATTTTTGGTAACACCTGCTATGTATGGCAAGGTGATGGTATTGATTGGGTCCCCAGATGGTTCTCTCCCCATGGTTGGGGATATAGTTTTGCGGATTGTGCAGTTTTAATATCCATTCATCTTGAGGGCTTGGTGTACGTGCTTCAGCTCACTGGATAGGTTTTGCTGGACGGAGATACAACGTGCCCTATGGTGTAGTTTAGTGATGAGGAAGTTCTTCTGGGCTGGATGGTGGTGGCCTCTCACTGTGCAGCAGTCAACGCCACAGCTTGTGTTGCCCACGAGGTGGCGGTATGCCCGGTCCTCTGACACAGACATGCTATCTTCCCATTAAACTGGTTCACATTGACATGCGAGTCTCTTCCATTAACGCAGCTGCTGTGCGTGCGTGCGGCGACGGTGCTCGTGGGCGACGACCGGGCTAATTTTTCCATTATACTCGTTTACATTAACATGCTAATCTCTCCCTTTAACGCAGCTGCTGTGTGTGCGCTCAGCGATGGGACTCCTTTCCATATTTGACGCCGCCTACTTACCCTTTGGTGACATCCACCTCAAATCTATATACAGTGAGGGAAAAAAGTATTTGATCCCCTGCTGATTTTGTATGTTTGCCCACTGACAAATAAATGATCAGTCTATAATTTTAATGGTAGGTTCATTTGAACAGTGAGAGACAGAATAACAACAAAATCCAGAAAAACGCATGTCAAAAATGTTATAAATAGATTTTCATTTTAATGAGGGAAATAAGTATTTTACCTCTCTGCAAAACATGACTTAGTACTTGGTGGTAAAACCCTTGTTGGCAATCACAGAGGTCAGACGTTTCTTGTAGTAGGTCACCAGGTTTGCACACATCTCAGGAGGGATTTTGTGCCACTCCTCTTTGCAGATCTTCTCTAAGACATTAAGGTTTCGAGGCTGACGTTTGGCAACTCGAACCTTCAGCTCCCTCCACAGATTTTCTATGGAATTAAGGTCTGGAGACTGGCTAGGCCACTCCAGGACCTTAATGTGCTTCTTCTTAAGCCACTCCTTTGTTGCCTTGGCCGTGTGTTTTGGGTCATTGTCATGCTGGAATACCCATCCACGACCCATTTTCAATGCCCTGGCTGAGGGAAGGAGTTCTCACCCAAGATTTGACGGTACATGGCCCCGTCCATCGTCCCTTTGATGCGGTGAAGTTGTCATGTCTCCTTAGCAGATAAACACCCCCAAAGCATAATGTTTCCACCTCCATGTTTGACGGTGGGGATGGTGTTCTTGGGGTCATAGGCAGCATTCCTCCTCCAAACATGGCGAGTTGAGTTGATGCCAAAGAGCTCCATTTTGGTCTCATCTGACCACAACACTTTCACCCAGTTGTTCTCTGAATCATTCAGATGTTCATTGGCAAACTTCAGACGGGCATGTATATGTGCTTTCTTGAGCAGGGGGACCTTGCGGGCGCTGCAGGATTTCAGTCCTTCACGGCGTAGTGTGTTACCAACTGTTTTCTTGGTGACTATGGTCCCAGCTGCCAAGATCCTCCCATGTATTTCTGGGCTGATTCCTCACCGTTCTCATGATCATTGCAACTCCACGAGGTGAGATCTTGCATGGAGCCCCAGGCCGAGGGAGATTGACAGTTCTTTTGTGTTTCTTCCATTTGCGAATAATCGCACCAACTGTTGTCACCTTCTCGTCAAGCTGCTTGGCGATGGTCTTGTAGCCCATTCCAGCCTTGTGAAGGTCTACAATCTTGTCCCTGACATCCTTGGAGAGCTCTTTGGTCTTGGCCATGGTGGAGAGTTTGGAATCTGATTGATTGATTGCTTCTGTGAACAGATGTCTTTAATACAGGTAAAAAGCTGAGATTAGGAGCACTCCCTTTAAGAGTGTGCTCCTAATCTCGGCTCCTTACCTGTATAAAAGATACCTGGGAGCCAGACATTTTTCTGATTGAGAGGGGTCAAATACTTATTTCCTTAATTAAAATGCCAATCAATTTATACAAATTTTGACATGCGTTTTTCTGGATTTTGATGTTGTTATTCAGTGGGCAAATGTACAAAATCAGCAGGGGATCAAATACTTTTTTCCCTCACTGTATGTATGTATGTTGAACATCTTTCACACCGTATGTAATCATAGTGTGATAGTGTTTGTGTATGTCAAACATTAAATTAATTGACCAATGAATATCCATTGCCAAGATCCAGTCCGTCCGAGACCATCCTGCGGATGATGGGCCCACAGGATGGCGCCACGTAGCCATTTTGGGCTGGGCCCGACCAGGTTACCTGGGTCAACCGGCCACCAGGTGCTTGCCGGTAAAGACCACCCCCAGGCCTGGCTCCATGGGGGGTGTCCCGATATACCTCGTCTGGACGAGGTTCCCTAATTTTTATATTTCAGAACCATGCATGGAGGCCTTTTGTTTGGACCGTAATTTATCTGGAACCTCCTTCTAGACCTGTTCGCCAAGGGAAACCCTACTAGGAGTACAAAACACCAGGAGACATATCTCTCAGGGTCATTGGAACACACAGACCCCACCACCACGATAAAGTTACGATCCTTCAGTGGGGCGAATACTTTGGGGCCTGCCTAGGACACGCTGGCGGGACGATGTCGCTCGGCTGGCCTGGGAACGCCTGTGCATTCTCCAGGAAGAGCTAAAGTCTGTGTATAGTAGTGTGTAGTAGTGTGTCGTGTAGTAGTGTATAGTGGAAAGTAATGTCGTGCTGGAGTCCATAGCCAAAAAAAGGTTTGTCTGGACCGACCTACTCAACATGCTGCTGCCGCGACCCCCACCAGGACAAGAGGATTGAGAAATGAAGGAACAATCCAACATTTTTAAACTGATGGAGGATTCTCCTGCGTATATACTGTACTGTAATTGGTGGATGCGTGTATATTTATACGTTTGTTACCGAATGTGTATATGTGCCTTTATCAACGCTTTTGGCTACGTACGGTGCGAAAGAAGTTCAACATACACACTTACGTTCGTGTGTGTGTGCGAAAGTGTTAGTTTATAACCCGTGTAGCGTAGCGGTTAGTACGCTGCCCTACGAACACGGCCGTCTGAGTTCGATTCCCGCTCATGGTCAACACTGGTGACGATTATCTGAAAGGTTCTGGGCATCCCCTCAGCCTAAAATTAGTACATGGTGCGGTGTGTGGTAAACATCGCCACTGGGGAGACAAAGGCGGCCAGAAGTAGAGCTGCCCACCCACCCCATTGTGTACCGTTCCCACCATCATAGGTGTGGCTCGCTAAAAGTACTTGCCCCAACAGTCTGTTCAGGCTATACGGGGGATCTTTGCCTTTGTTAAATATATGCCTTGATTAATTTATTACATTTGAATCCTGCACTGTTACATTTCCCCTGAAACAGCTTCGTTCTCCACTAATAATGATATCGCTGAGAAGTGTGGGGGGTGGTGAGGAGGGGCGGTGAGAAGGGGGGGTGAGGGGGGGGTGAGAGGCGGGGTGAGGAGGAGGAGAAGGGGGGCAGCTGCCAAGTGTGCCCGGGTGAACTCCGCAGGGATTGCTCACAGCGAGTGTCGACTCCGAGCCTTTGTCGGAAGTGCGGCGACCTAAGAAAGTGGGTGTTTAACGTCTGCAATGTCGCTGATATATTATAGCTACACTAATAATAACGATAGCGGATGAATAAGCACGCCGTGGCAGGCCGCTGTGTAGCTAGAGATGAAACAGCGGATGACAATAGACGCCCATTTAACCCCTTTCCCGTTTCCGAGACGCACTGCAAGTTGCAGGGTGTGGGTTATCCCGCTCGCCGCTGAATCACGGAACGCGCCCGAGTGTGTTAAGCATTAATTTTATTTAGAGAGGCGTAGTAGCAGCGCCGTTGTTTTGTAGAGACCTTGTTACTCATCGCAGATAACCGTACCGACACGATAGCTAGCGCCAAACTGCATCACGCCCTCCCGCATAGAATTGTGCGAGCCCTCGGTACATCTTCTGACTTGAAGAGGTACCGATAACGTTATTTAATTGAATGTTTCTTCCGATTCCGTTCCGATGATGTATGGTCAGCATGGTTGGCTACGTATTGTGCGACATTAAGTTCCAGACGACCGCAGAAAATGCGCGATGCGGTGACAGTCTTTCTTTGATGGCTAGCCAAAAGCCGCTGATGCTGCTGCTGCGTGTGATGATGGTGTATGCTCCTTGAGGGTGACGTACGTCATCGTACGTCACCGTGACGTACGTCAATGGAAACATTATGCTTTGGGGGTGTTTTTCTGCTAAGGGGACAGGACAACTTCACCGCATCAAAGGGACGATGGACGGGGCCATTTACCGTCAAATCTTGGGTGAGACTCCTTCCCTCAGCCAGGGCATTGAAAATGGGTCGTGGATGGGTATTCCAGCATGACAATGACCCAAAACACACGGCCAAGGCAACAAAGGAGTGGCTCAAGAAGAAGCACATTAAGGTCCTGGAGTGGCCTAGCCAGTCTCCAGACTTTAATCACATAGACAATCTGTGGAGGGAGCTGAAGGTTCGAGTTGCCAAACGTCAGCCTCGAAACCTTAATGACTTGGAGAAGATCTGCAAAAAGGAGTGGGACAAAATCCCTCCTGAGATGTTTGCAAACCTGGTGGCCAATTACAAGAAACGTCTGACCTCTGTGATTGCCAACAAGGGTTTTGCCACCAAGTACCAAGTCATGTTTTGCAGAGGGGTCAAATACTTATTTCCCTCATTAAAATGCAAATCAATGTATAACATTTTTGACATGCGTTTTTCTGGATTTTGTTGTTGTTATTCTGTCTCTCACTGTTCAAATACACCTAACATAAAAATTATAGACCGATAATTTATTTGCGTCAGTGGGCAAACGTACAAAATCAGCAGGGGATCAAATACTTTTTTCCCTCACTGTACGTACATCATACCTATTTACAGGGGCTCACTTGCCCGCTTACTGGCCCGAGTCCATGCGGCAGCGATCTGGACCCCAGTGCCCTGCTGGATCTGGCGCTGCCACGTGGGTGCACGAGCGACCCGTGGTCTCCTCCATCGTGGCGATGGAATTCCACGACACAGCTTCAGCAGCGCGCGTGTGTATTGTGTGTTTCTGTGTGTGTGTTTTTTGTTTTTCTCTAGCACGGGCTAGAGAAGAGATGGAGTGATGTGGTACAGGTGGATGTGGAGCTGAGTGGACTTGCCGATGACTGGTACCAGCGGTGTCAAGATCTGCCTCTGTGGAGGAGACTCGTGAAGGACGCTACTGGGCAGTTGGAGGCAATCGCCCTCCAACAACAACGGAGGGGGGAGGAGCGATGCCCACAACAACGAGCGGAGCGCTGGGTACTAAAGCACAGCAAGTTGGCACAGTAGGGGGCACAGGTGGTGCATCAGCCAGTCATCTCAGTCATCTCAGTCAGTCGACCCGTGGCACCTGGGTCTGCCCCGTGACCTCCTGCCAGCGGGCGTTCGACACTTCACGTGGCCTCAACGTGCACATAGCCTGGCACAAGCGTAGTGGTGACGTCACCGCCACTTCGTGGCGAATGGCGGTTGTTGTTGTTGTTTGTGCTTCTGTGTATGTTGTATATCCGTATATGTTGTGTGTCTGTGTATGTTGTGTCCGGCAAAAACATCCCCCTACCTCCTCGCTGGTGCCGGACGGCAATGCTGTGGTGGATGTGAGCAATGCCATGGAGGTTAGGCCATTCCAAAATCGGCTATACCCCTTCATGGTGCTTGTAGCCAGCTCAGCTGCCAAATGGGGGCAATGGACGGGTGCGAGGGGCTGGTAACCCCTCCACCCTCAATTAATTACAACAAAATCATGGAAAAGATATCTAGCTAAGCTTGGCCCCGGGGGACAGGAGACTCGGGGTTCCTCCAGAAACAGCAAAAAGCGGGTGACCACTGGGAATGTTTGAACGTTCACTGCGGAGGAGAGACTGCCACTCTTCTGTTGGGCCCTGGAGCAGTACTGCCTGTATCTCTGCGGTATTCAGGAGGTCCAATGGACTGGCTGTGGCTCCTGCCACCATGAGGAGTGGGCAGTCCTCGACTCAGGGCAGGAGACTTCCAAACAAAACAACAGGGAGTGGTTCTTCTGAACAAAGGAATGAAGGAGGTGCAGGAGCGTGGCAGTAAGGTGTGGGAAGCTGAACGCTCCAGGCTACCTTGGACTCGCCTTCCCATCAACCAGAGGAGAAGAATTGTGGTGGTTACTTATGCCTCCACCGAAGACGAACATGCAGGCAAAGCCGATGAGTCAGATGCCTTTTATGACCTCCTGTCACAGGTGCTGGCGAAAGTGGCCACTCGGGATAGAGTCAACCTGTTGGGTGACTTTAATGCCTAAGTGGGTCATGATGCTGCCATCTGGGCTGTAGTGATTGGAAGGCATGGGCCACATCAGCTCAATAACAACGGTAGGAGATTGCTATACTTCTGTGCAGCCCGTGGGCTTGTAATTAACAACACGCTGTTCCTGCATCGGCGTAACATCATGGATGCACGCCTGGTCCAAGTAAGAACATCTGCTGGACTAAATAGTGATGGAACAGCGGATGATCTGATCTATGACCCCCAAGAACACGTTTGTAGATTTACTGAGCATTTCTGTGGTCTTGAGGAAGGGGACATCTCTCAGCCTGAAAAACAAAATGGGGCAAATTGGGGATGACCGTGCTGAGGCTGCGGTTCCTCAAGTATTGGAAGTAGTCACCCGCTGTAAGTGTCTGGCTGATGTGCCATCTGTTGAGGAAGTACTGAAGGTGATCCAGAGTGTGAGACCAGGAAAAGCATTGGACAGAGATGATCTCCCAAGCGAAATGCTGAGGGAGGGAGGTCTATGCACAGACTGCCCTATATGACATCATAATAACAGTCTGGACCACTGGACGGTTTCTGCAGAATTTGGAGGATGCCCTGGTGGTCCCCCTCTTTAAGAAGGAGGACCGCACAGACTATAACAACTACAGGGGCATCTCTTTCCTCAGTGTGCCGAGAAAGGTCCTGGCAAGGATTATTCCACATCGCCTTGCCAGGCACTCTGAGCAGAGGCTTGCAGAGCCCCATTATGGTTTCAGGAAAGGGTGGTCCTGCACAGATGCCATATTTTCTGTCCATCTGCTACAGCAGAGGTGTAGGGAATTCCAACCGGACCTACATCTCTGCTTTATTGACCTGGTCAAGGCCCGGGTAATACTACATTGCTGGGAGTCAGAGCCATTATCTGTTCACCTTGGGGTGTGACAGGGATCTCCTCTGGCTCCCACATTATTGAATATATATTTCGACCACATCATTCGTGAAGCCTTTGATGGCTGTACTGGAGGAATTTCAATATGGTACAGATACAATGGCAGACTGATCGATACCCGGGTGTGGTCAACCATGTCATGTATGCCAATGATCTGGTGATTGCTGTTCAATCAAAGGAGGAGTTGGAGGCGCTGCTGCTGAACCTGGAGCATGCCACTAAGAGATGGGCCTTACCATCAGTCCCATCTAAACTAAGCACCTACCTGGGTATTATGGTGAATCAAACACTCCTACACCACTACTCCCAATTGGTGATGTGACAGTTGTGGAGAGAGTAGAGACTTTACATATCTAGGCAGTGTGCTCATGACCGGCTCTGGTTTGACAGCAGAATTCTCACTCCGAATCAGCCGAGCAGCATTATCTTTTCATCGGATGTGTAACGCTGTGTGGAAGCTACTTGATCTGTCGCTCCACATTAAGCTTCAGGTCTTCTCGGCCACGGCCAAACCCTTCCCTTCTCTATGCTTGCGAACCGTGGACCCTCGTAATGGAAGATCTTCGCTGGTTAAAAACATGTAGGCTGGCCTGCCTATGATCCATCCTGGGTTTAACCAGGCTGGATTGTGTGAGGAGCTCACAAATCCTTGAAAGATCTGGACATAGTCCCATCGGCGAGCTCCTCTGGCAGGCAAGGCTGCGTTGGCTGGGTCATGTAGCCCGCATGCCCGGCCACCGCATGCCTAACCAGCTTTTGTTTGGCCGCATATAGGGGGCTAAATGGGTGCGGCATGGGCTAGATAAGAGATGGAGTGATGTGCTACAGGAAAATGTGGATCTGAGTGGACTTGCCGATGACTGGTACCAGCAGTGTCAAGGTCGGCCTCTGAGGAGGAGGCTCGTGTAGGACGCTTCTTGGCTTTTGGAGGCAGTCGCTCTCCAGCAACAACGGATGGCAGAGGAGCGACGCTCGTAACAACTAGCGGAGTGCCGGGTAGCTAAATCACAGAAAGTTGGCACAGTAGGGGGCACAAGTTGTGGATCAGCCAGTCATATCAGTCAGGCAACCCATGGCACCTGGGTCTGCCCCGTGACCTACTGGCAGTGGGCGTTTGAATCTTCACATGGCCTTAACGTGCACAAGCGCCATGGTGACATCACCACCACTTATTGGCAACTTGCGGTTGTTGTTGTCATCGGGAGCGGTGGTATACCAGTTAGCACGCTGCGCTACTAACCTGACGACCCAGGTTCAATCCCCATTCACGGCCAACACCAGTCACGATTATCTGAACCGGTCCTGGGCCTCCCCTAGATCGACTCAGCCTCAAACGAGTACCTAGTGTGGTGTAAATGTATCTATTAGGGAGACAAAGGCAGCTGGGCGTAATGCTGGCCACCCACCGCCTCGTGTGCTGTGTCGGCCTTTATAGGTGTTACTTGCTAACAGCCCACCACCCCACCACCCCTCAACCCCCAACTCCATGCCCCACACTGCCGGTGATTGTATCGCGGCGCGACCGGGCTTTACATTTTTAATGCGAGCGTAGATTTATGTGGTCGGCATGGTGGGGCCACGCAGTCGCAGCTGCTGTGGCGGCGGTGGCGGTGGTGGTGGCGGTGTGGCCTTCAGCTTCGGCAGGCCATGAACGTCGTCGAGCTGTCACGGTTTGAACCAAGTGGGCCGCCATGACTGTTTACTAAGGGTGGAATAATTAAATATTCTGATACTACTACCACGCGCAGTCTGCTACACATTGAAGATCCCTTAGCGTAGCTAGAGGACGCAATCTCCAGGCCTACCAACCCTACTTGTACGTATGTATGTTGAACTTCTTTCGCACCGTACTTAGCCAACTGTGCTATTAAAAGGAGCAGTGTATGTATGTGTGTATGTTGAACTTATTTTGCACCATACGTAGGCAACCACGCTAATCGGTGGTTCGGTCTTTGTATGTGTAGTGTTGTGGATTCAGGAGACGCCGGAGACAGGTCTTGGAGGCAACACTATTTATTACACCACACTCGGCAGTACAGTCCCAGAACACTCAGGGCTAACTCCACTGTCTGTGGAGGTACTGCCTCCGGGCTAACTTGCCCGAACACATAACTACACTCAGGGACCTCCGGCTATGGGTGCCTAGGGGGAAGCTATTCTAACTCGCCCTAGCCAGGGTGCGAGTTCCGACCTCTGACACACTCGACCCGGCCCTTACAAGGACGTCGGGTCAGGGGTTCCCAGGGTCTCACCACTGAGCCGCACAGAGTCCCGGCCCTGATAAAGACAGTGGGGCTAGGGGTCTCAGGGTCCTATCTAGCTGATCTTCGGCTTCAGTCTTTAACTGGTCCCGGTTGGCTGGGGAGGTGCCCTTTTATGCCCCTTGCCCATCGAGGGGTGGGGTTGCGTGGGATCCTAGATCCCCCGCAGCCCCCCCGTTGGTAGCGCCGAGGGGCTTAGCTGTCTGGGATCCTGAGCCCCCAGCAGCCCCTCCCCTCTTGGGCTAGTACTGCAGCCCCTCCCCTGGCGGTACGAGGTACCGCCTGCAGATGGGCCCCGTCTATCACTGCCGGGAAGTGCGGCCCATCTACGGCACTACATATGTATGTTGAACTTCTGCACGCACGCAGTACCCACCGTGGAGGCCACACCTCCCGCAGGGGCGACTCCAGGGACACACGCATGCGTTCGTCTGCCTACCTAAGGGAGCCCCTCCCTCCTCCCGCAAGGACGAGATGGAAAGCACGGGCTGTATTCAAATCCAGCGAATACACACATTTCCCGTGAAACAGGACGACAAGCATGGCGAGATGCAAGAACCCAGCGCCGATGCGGTGGTAGGGCTATACCACAGCCGTGACTTGCGAGCTGCAACTGCACGTGTTGGTTGTTTGCATGTGCGCCAACAAAACCGTCTTTTTGACACTTTCATTAGCCCCTATATCGTTTCCCAGATGTCTTTTGAAAGTTGCAGGGTGGGTGGGTTGTCCTGCTCACCGCCGAATCTCGGGAACTCGCAAAGCATGTGCGGCGTTAATTTTATTTAGAGACGCGCAGTAGTCGCGCCATTGCTTTGTAAAGATGTTGTTACTCACCGCAGAAAACCATAGCAACACGACCACCGCCACTCTATGACAGCTGGGGCCAGACTGCGTAACACGCCCTCCTGCATGGCCTTATGAGAGCCTCGGTACCGACAAAGTTACTGTATTTAAGTTTTTCTTCCAGTTCCTTTTCGAAGATGTACGTGTACGTCATTGGAATGGAATCAGAATAAAAACCGATAACGTATGCGTACGTCATCGGAACATGGGAAGGGTTTAATTTGACATGAGCATCGTATATCGGCCGTTGTCTTGGGGAAATTTGACCACAAGGGATCAATTCCATCTCGGAACTGGAGGTGTTCTCAGTCAACAGAAAAGGAAACAGACCCATGGTGAAATGTCTCACAATGGTCTACATCTGTAAAACGGCGTCGTGCGAGGATCACCGTTGGCTAAAAATGTAACCCGATGTCCCACATTGGTCACCAAAGCTTCTGAATGTTTGAGCTCGGATGTCTGCAACACAGACGGCTTGAGGTCACCTGTAATCATGGCCTAGACAGAGGATTGAAAACTCTCATCATTTGCAAGAGGTTGAACAATTTGTGTGTTCATGGGCATCATGGCCCAAATCCCACGCGTAAAATAAAGTTAGGTACATTAAAGTAAAAAAAACGACGTTATATTACTCCACAACTAACTGCAAGGCCTCCACAAGCTCCCTCACAAAAAGGGAATGCATCTGGATAAACGGATCCCCAGGTTAAAGTCGCTGAAGTGAATTGAGGTTCATCGTACGAAACCAAAACAAAGCTGGGCCGTGGAGTTCACAAGGGGTCACAAAAAACCTCACCATCGTAAAAGTTCCAACGACACACAATGGTGTCCTCCTGGCTTCCATCTCTCCACCCTGAAGCTTCTGGGCAACAACCATCCCCTGAACCGCATCCACTGCACAACGCCATAGAAGCAGCAGCTTGTAGAACTTCTATCGTGCACCGTATGTAGCTAACTGTGCTACACCACTGGTGGTGGGTGACTCGCCTGATTATGATGATGATGCAAAGCATGTTCGGCCGCCAAGGCCCACTCCCTGCAGTAATAATAATAATAGTTCAATTTGTAACGCGCGCAAATTTGCAGACGTAGTGGCCGCAACTCAGAGGCGCGAAGCCAAGCTCAGAGTCGCTCAAAAGCATGATTGTAGAGGTGAGTTTTTAAGTCTCTCTTGAAAGAGGCGATTGAGGTGATTCTGCGAATGTGCAGAGGGATATCGTTCCAGACTGTTGGGGCTGCCACCGAGAAGCGGCGCATAGACATGACCATCCTGGATCTTGGTATCAAGAGGAGGTCGTGAGTCGCGCTGCGCAGGCATCTGCCGTGTGCTGAGCTGCAAGTTGTCAATAATGAAGAAAGGTACGGCGGGCAGGCGGATATGAAGGCATTGTGGCAGAGGCAGGCGGTCTTGTATGTGACCCTACTGGCGATGGGTAGCCAGTTGAGAGCACGGAGACAAGCTAGTGAGTCGAGACGGAGATGAGTGTGGGCAATGACGACGCGTGCTAGGTTATTTTGTAGTCTTTGAAGTTTCTTTAGGTTGCCAGCGGAGGTCCGGACTAGGACGGAGATACAATAGTCAAGGCGAGACCCAACTATGCAACATGCCAATGTGTTGGCAATTTCAGTAGAGATGAGAGGACGTATGTGTCTAAGAGCCTTCAGGTGAAAGTTACATGAGCTGATGATATGGTTGGTTTGACGGTCGAAGGATAAAGTTGAATCTAGGATGACACCGAGGTAGCTGAAGTGGTCGGTGAACTTGATGCTGTGACCGAAGATGTGTATGTGTGTGGGGAGTGCTGCTGAATTGAGACGTTGCTTGGTACCTAACATGATGGCCACTGACTTTTTCGGATTAAGGGCTAGGTTGTGTGCAGTGAACCATTGTTGCACGGCGGTGGTACATTCCGAGAGCCTCTCGAATCCAGATGCATTGCTAGAATCGATGGCGGTGAATAGAATCGTGTCATCCGCGTATGAGTGATGCTTAACACCGAAGCTTGCAATGAGCCGGCCGATCGGGGAAGTGTAGGCTGTGAAGAGCAGGGGACCTAAACAGAGCCCTGGGGAACCCCGCATAATGCTGTTGTTTCAGGCGATGTGGACATGCCCACCCTGACTGAAGATTGCCGGTCAGAAAGGTACGAAACTATCCACTTGAGTGCTGAGCCGCATATACCGAAGTCGGATTTCAGGAGGGAAGTAAGGAGCGAATGGGTGATGGTGTCGAAGGCTGACGAAATGTCCAGACTTACAAGTGCAACAGTTGAGCCGGAATCAATGATCGTTAAAATGTCATCAAGCACTCTAGTGAGTGCTGTTTCTGTGGAATAGTTTTGACGGTAAGCTGACTGGAAGCAGCAGTAGTTTGCGGAGGAGGTGATGTGTGGTTTTAGCTGGGCGAGGGCTAGTCGTTCAAGGAGTTTAGAGAGGTTCGAGAGGTTAGTGATGGGACGATAACTAGATGGGTCATCCGGATCTAGACTTGGTTTCTTTAACAAGGGAGAAACTAGGCCAGGTTTGAGGTTGGACGGAAAACACCCCGAAGAGAAGGAGGCATTTGCGATGTTCCTGATCATGATGGCGAGTTCCGGAGCACATTGCTTGAACAAGGAACCTGGGAGCACGTCGAGTGGAGATGACTTCAAATGAAGTGATTCAATTAAAGAGAAAACGTCTTTTGTAGACACCGGCTTTAGCGTAATTAGAAGAGTGGCTGGGTTAGTGCTTACAATTTTAGGTACCATGAGCGGGGTACAATGGTGCGATGTGTCGGTATCCGTGTGATGCCAGCAAGTGCTGCAACGAGGCAGTGATAGGCGAAGTTTTCTCTCGTCCTTCTCCCTCCGACTGTTACAGCATCCGTGCGATGCCGTGAGTACAGCTTCGAGGTATGTGGTAGGACGTGTGAGTGACTGGGCACTTAGGCAGCAGTAGGCTAGGCTCTTCTTGCAACATATTCCCCCAGGTATTTAGTATTTGCGCCGCGAATAAAAGTGAGCACAAAGCCTCGATATGGTGTCTGTGATTTATGTGTGGAGCGGCTGCGTGGGCGGACACGTGGCGAGAGTGAGGGCGGAGCCGTAGCACGAGTGCGCCTTGAAGTAATCGCTCGCAGGTGTGGCCGCTCGTGTGCCGCTGCGGACTGCGTTAACGTTAGCTGTGGTGTGAGTGCGTGTTAGGATATAATTGCCTGCAGTTGCGAGCGCGCTCACGCCTCTGCGTTAGCGTTAGCTGTGGTGTACGCGGGCGTGTGCGGGTTAACTCCGTGCGGATGTAAGCCAGCAGAATGCCCCTCAGAGAGGGCGCTAGCGCGGGGGACCCCATCATGCGGTCGGCGGGGGCCCGGCGGGAGCCGACCGACGCGGTGGAGGAGGGAGCAGAAGGGGCGGACGTCGCGCCCCCATAATCGTTCATTGAAACAATGGGAGACCCTATGGGAGGGCGGATCGTTTAATATAAATATTGTTAATCGATGGCATCGTAAACTGAGGGACCAATGTCCTGCATCCACTGACTCTGTGGGTGGTGTTGTGTCTCTGTGTTGTGTCTCTGTGGGGTGGTGTTGTGTCTCTGTGGGAGGTGTTGTGTCTCTGTGGGAGGTGTTGTGTCTCTGGAGGAGGTGTTGTGTCTCTGTGGGAGGTGTTGTGTCTCTGTGGGAGGTGGTGTCTCTGTGGGAGGTGTTGTGTCTCTGTGGGAGGTGTTGTGTCTCTGTGGGGAGGTGTTGTGTCTCTGTGGGAGGTGTTGTGTCTCAGTGGGAGGTGTTGTGTCTCTGTGGGGAGGTATTCTGTCTCTGGAGGAGGTGTTGTGTCTCTGTGTTGTCTCTGTGGGGAGGTGTTGTGTCTCTGTGTTGTGTCTCTGCGTTGTGTCTCTGTGGGGAGGTGTTGTGTATCTGTGTTGTCTCTGTGTTGTGTCTCTGTGTGTGGTGTTGTGTCTCTGTGGGGAGGTGTTGTGTCTCTGTGTTGTGTCTCTGTGTTGTGTCTCTGGGGAGGTGTTGTGTCTCTGTGGGGTGGTGTTGTGTCTCTGGGGGGAGGTGTTGTGTCTCTGTGGGGAGGTGTTGTGTCTCTGTGGGAGGTGTTGTGTCTCTGTGTTGTGTCTGTGGGGTGGTGTTGTCTCTGGGGGGTGGTGTTGTCTCTGGGGGGAGGTGTTGTGTCTGTGTTGTGTCTCTGTGGGGATGTGTTTGTCTCTGTGGGGAGGTGTTGTGTCTCTGTGGGGAGGTGTTGTGTCTCTGTGTTGTGTCTGTGGGGTGGTGTTGTGTCTCTGTGTTGTGTCTGTGGGCTGGTGTTGTCTCTGGGGGGTGGTGTTGTCTCTGGGGGGAGGTGTTGTGTCTCTGTGTTGTGTCTCTGTGGGGAGGTGTTGTGTCTCTGTGTTGTGTCTCTGTGGGGTGGTGTTGTGTCTCTGTGGGGTGGTGTTGTGTCTGTGGGGTGGTGTTGTGTCTCTGTGGGAGGTGTTATGTCTCTGTGGGAGGTGTTGTGTCTCTGTGTTGTCTCTGGGGAGGTGTGTCTCTGTGGGGAGGTGTTGTGTCTCTGTGGGAGGTGTTGTGTCTCTGTGTTGTGTCTCTGGGGAGGTGGGGAGGTGTTGTGTCTCTGTGGGAGGTGTTGTGTCTCTGTGTTGTGTCTCTGGGGAGGTGTTGTCTCTCTGTGGGGTGGTGTTGTGTCTCTGGGGGGAGGTGTTGTGTCTCTGTATTGTGTCTCTGGGGGGAGGTGTTGTGTCTCTGTGGGAGGTGTTGTGTCTCTGGGGGAGGTGTTGTGTTTCTGTGGGGAGGTGTTGTCTCTGTAAAAAGGTGTTGTGTCTGTGGGAGGTGTTGTGTCTCTGTGGGAGGTGTTGTGTCTGTTGTGTCTCTGTGGGGAGGTGTTGTCTCTGGGGGAGGTGTTGTGTCTCTGTGGGGAGGTGTTGTGTCTGTGTGGGGAGGTGCAAAACAACCCCCTACCTCCTTGTGGTGCCAGACGGGCAACACTTTAGTGGTCAGTGCTGTGGGGGGAGGGCCAATTTAAATTGGCCTTTCTCCTCATGGCGCTTGTGACTACCCCTAGCGGCTAAATGGGGGCTCTGGACGGGTGCGAGGGGCTGGTAACCCCTCCACCTTCAAATAACTTACCGTTAAACCATGACGACTAAATTTAATTAATAAGCTTGTGCCGGAGGCCCCGGGGAGACAGGCGTCTATGACGTCTCCTGGCCAAATCCCATTTGGCGGAGCCAGGAAACTGAATCCTTACCTTCGGGGCTCCTCCAGAAACAGCAAAAAATCACTGTGTGGCCACGTGGAATATTCCAACGCTCACAGCGGAGGAGAGGCTGCACTCCTCTGTCGGGAGCTGGACCGGGACCGCATGGATCTGTGGTATTCAGGAGGTCCGGTGGACCGGCTCTGGCTCCTGCCACCATGAGGGGTGGACAGACATCTTCTCGGGGCAGGAGACTGCCAAACAACAGGGAGTGGCTCTTCTTCTGAAAAAAATTATGAAGGGGCGTGGGAGCGTGGCGGTGAGGTGTGGGAAGCTGTCAGCCCCAGGCTACTTTGGGCTCGCCTTCCCATCAACCGGAGACGAGGAGTGGTGGTCGTGGTTACTTATGCCCACACCGAAGACGAACATCCGTGGAGGGATGCAGGCAAGGCTGATGAGTCAGATGCCTTCTATGGCCTCCTGTTACAGGTGCTAGCTAAAGTGGCCCCTTGGGACAGAGTCATCTTGTTGGGTGACTTCAATGCCCGAGTTGGTCATGATGCTGGCACCTAGTCTGGAGTGATTGGAAGGCATGGGCCAGATCAGCTCAATAACAACGGCAGGAGGCGGCTAGATTTTGTGCAGCCCATGGTCTTGTAATTACCAACATGCTGTTCCGGCATCGGCGCATCCACACAACATCATGGATGCATGCCGGGTCCAAGCAAGAACATCTGCTGGACTACATAGTGATGGAACAGCGGATGCGGGCCCATGTCCTTGACACCAGAACTGACCGTAGAGCTGATCTGACCACTGACCATCGAATTGTCATCTGTAAGATGCGCCTGCCATTCTTCCATTTGGTGTACACCGAGAACCCCATTCAAACCCTTAGTGGCATGGTCTCAGCTAGCTGTTGCAAGCGAGAATTCCATCCTCCCTCCCCCTGATGCCGAGGGGAAATGGGCGAGGTTAAGGACCGTGGCTCATGCAGCTGCAGCTGCAGCTGCAGCAGGCTGGCTGAGAAAAGCGACAGGCCCACTCTTATCGGCTACGGCATCCCACGTCGGAGAATGAGGAGGCTTACCGCAGCCTTCGCTCGGAGGTTCGGATAGCCGTGAAGCGCTGCAAGGATTGGTGGTGGTTGCGGGTTGCTGAGAAGATGGAGTCTGCCACAGTGGCCCGCGATCACAAATCGCTCCATGTTTGAGAGGCCAGATGTGCGACTCCACAAGTTTTGGAGTGCGTCTCACTTTTTCGAAGTGCCTTACCATCCAGAGAACACGGTAATGAGCGTGCACACATTACTACAACACTCGCGGAGCATATCCCCAGCAGTAACCAAGTCAAAAGTGCGATAAGCTGAACATTTTTTCCCTTTATTTCATCAATAAAAAAAGAGGGCATATTTTACAGTGAACGTTTTTCCCCAATGTCCCCCACATCATGCACAACGTTTGGTCAGGTTCGCAGCGCTGGCGACGGAAAAACGATAATCCCCGACTGCAGAGGCATGCTTGTGTATTAGACACAAAGATCCCCAACCCCCCCCCCCCATAGCCTCACTTTTGGTGCAAGTGGTGTTAAACGAGCAACTACAAAGGGTTGGCACTGTGGCACACGAGGGGGATGGAATGCCAGCACCACAACCCGGCCACCTTTGTCTCCCCCCAGTGGCAATGTTTACTACACACCACCACACCGGGTACTCATTTGAGGCAGAGTCGACCTAGGGGGAAAGTCCCAGGACCGACTTAGATATTCGTCACCAATGTTGTGGCCGAGGGGGGAAAACGAACTCAGATGGCCGGGGTTCGTTAGCACAGCGTGGCGCTGACTGGCTGTGCCCTACCGGCTCCCCACACACAAGCACACACGTTCACACATTCACACATTCACACATTCACACATTCACACATTCACACATTCGTACATCACATTCGTGAACACAATCGATAACATTCCCACGGTAGTCGAGGGTTTTTTTTTGGGTTAGAGCACGTCCATATAAAATGCGTTGACCTAGGGGAGTCCCAGGTCGACACGATCTAACACACACAAAAAGTCTTATGAATAATATTGGTCGCAAAAGCCTCCTGTGTTAAAAACTAGCATTCTCACGAGAACGCAGGGAACGGTACGCGATAATACAGGCAACGACTCACAAAAGTGCTTAGTTCAAAACTCCCACTGCAACACGTGCGCGCCCCCCTCACCCCTCTCCGCTGCCAGACGCAGAAGTGCATGCAGACGGCTCGTGCGAATCTGTGGTGCACCGGATGAACGGTTCAATCCAGGAGGCTGCTTTGTACCTAGGTATGCAGGAATGTCGAACTACTTTCGCACTGTACGTAGCCAACAGAGCCGTTATTTTTACGGAACCTTTGATCATGCGCGCAACTCCATTGCGATTAAGACGAGTAAAGGAGCATCAACCATCATCATGGGAGCTCCGCTCATCCTCGCAGCAGCAGCGGCTTTTGGCTGGCGATCAAACACAGACGGTCATCGCATCGTGCACATATCATATGGGCTTCCGCGGCTGATATTAGGAAGCTATTAAAATTGCAAACTCATTTTATTTAGAACTTCTTACCTCCGATTACCATGGTTGGCTAAGTACAGTGTGAAAGTAAAAAATACATACATACGTGTTTGATGAAAACAAAATATGCGTTGTGAATGACATTTTTCACAGAGTTTTTTTTTGTGAATTGAGCAGAATAACCGCTGGCAGCGGCGGGCAAATGGAGAAATTTTAATTTTGCAAATCTTAAGTGGTGCAGATGCAAAGCAATCCAAAGCTAATCAACTTTATCCAAGCACTGTGCTGTTACGAGCTATTGGAAACACTACATTGGGGCAAATATTTATTTTATACATTTGAAAAAATCATCATTGTAAGAATATAAATGTACTCCATTTAAGAGTATGATCCTACAATACACCAACTCGTTTAGAAAATGTTATCTTAAAAAAATAACGACCCAATTCCACACAGTAAATATCCATCAAGTCCTTGAAACAGCACGTCGCTTTTGCCGATGGCATATTCTTGAGAGCGCGTGCCGACACGCCTTGAACCGCCACACGGCCACGGCAGGGCAAAGCGACGAACCCCACACAAGCCCTAACGAGGATTATTTACACGTGTGGTGCCACGCTCACGGATATTTATATATTTCTTTATAAACGGGTAACAACCGAATCGTATCCAATCACCAATTCCGACAAGTTCTGACCGTGTAGCACCGCAGAACAGAGGACGCCCGACGACCTTGCAACAACGGCCCCTCTCGGCGGCTCGATCTCGCGGCTGCGACAACCGCAGCCAGAGCCTCCGTGGGCCGATCGATGCCAGGGCACCCGCGCACATTGTGTAAATTGCGAGGGCCCACTATCCCGGCTCATTCCAACGAGGATGGCGTCATCCTCGTTGGAATCAGCAGCCGTGCTGCTGATGAGCTCTAAACGCAAGCCGAACGGACACCCAGGACGTGTGGAAAGTCATCGGGGGCATAGGAACATCTCACCTCCGTTACACACCTTGGGAACCCCCCCCCTTCCCTTCACCCCTCGTCCTCCCCTGGCCCGAGGGGAAACCGTGGATCAGTACTTGATGGCCTTGGCCAGCCGATCCCAGAACCACTCCTTTGTGCTGATCTTGGTGTAGTCGGACATGGTAATGTGACGCAGGATTCCTGGGTATGTCTTGGAAATCGCCTTGTACTTGACGGGAATGAGGCGCCGGCTTCGAGCGCCTGCGGAGGGAAGAACAAAAAAAACGGGCAAATTTTGTGAGCCGCGGGAAGATGGAAGTCTCCACTCTGGGAGAGTTGTATTTTAATTGTGCAGGAATGTTGCGTGAACCCTCGTCATTCTTCTGCACCCTCCCGGTTCCTCCCCCTCCCCCCCATTTGCTTCTCAGCAGGGCTAGAATATTGCCGCTCGTCACGACACTGGGTTGTGGTTTAGACAAATTTCAGCACTAGCGGCCACCGATAATCGCAATAAGAACCGAACCGACTGCGAGACATCAACAGATGACTCGAGGTATGCCCAGCCTAACATTCAGAAGAGCGTGGGTACACCCGTTTCGTTCTGTCCATTACGACCACAGAGTGTGCAAGACCGTATGAAAGAGTCTCGAGGCCTTGACAAAACAAGCGATGGCGGATTAGCGTTCGAAAGCGATGGGAGCCGTCAACTAACCCGTTACCAGTGTTCCATCATCATCATCGTGCAATGCAATGTCCACATCACTGAACTCACCTGGAGCGATGCTGAGCGCGAGCTTGGTCTGGAAGTCGCACTCGCTGCTCTCAAGGAAATCATCGGAGATGATCACGACAATTTTGTTGCACCTGCAAGCAAGAGAGAGGAGCAACAGCAGCAGCGGCGCCGATGTTTAACATCACGAGCTTTAGACCCCCTGTGCCGCTGGAGGGAACTAATGGGAGGGGGGGCATCGTAAGACCCGATTAAAACTAAAAACTAACTTTTTAAATAAACTATTTTTATTTGACCAGGTAAGGCCTGGCCACAAATGGTAGTTCAAACGAAGCGAGCTTGGATATCATCACATGGAAATTTATAGCAGCCAAATACTCGAAACGCGGGATGTAAAATGTGGAGGGGAAAAAAAACGGAGGACTCGGAGAAAAATCCACGCGACCACAGGGAGAGAGAGAGAGACACACAAACTACAAATATACAGCAGGCGTCAGGATCGGGTCCGAACCCACAACCTTCTGCATACCGAGTGAAGTGGTTAACATCTCCTAGAAACCGCGGGGGGAAGACGCTGCCTTGCGCTGCCGTTACAAACCACCACTACCCAGCCGTGGCGTTGCCCTTCCATCGCCTCGAACGCTTGCAGTAGATTGTGCGCGATCAGAGCTGAACTCTGCCACTGATCATTTTCTTGCCGCGTCATAAAACAAAACCCATGTGGACGCGTGGCTTTGCGCCAGTCAGCGGTGCCGAGATGTTAACTCCCTCGTCTGGTATATAGGAGGTTGTGGGTTCAATCCTGACCCTGACGCCTGCTGTATATTTGGAGTTTGTGGTGTTTCTCTCTCTCCGTGGTCGCGTGGATGTGTCTCCAGGCACCTCCGATTTTTCCTTCCACATTTATAATCAACATGATGCGTTTTAAGAGTATTTTTCCTGTTAGAAATTTCCACACGATGATAAGCCACTTCGTTGAGCTATCATTTATGATGGCCAGGTCGCTTCTGAAAAAGAGCTACCTAGCTGCTCAGTGGGCCTTACCTGGCACAATAAAAAAAATGCGTTTCGTTTATATTTTATAGCGTGTGTGGCCGTGGGGGGGACAGCGGAGTGAAACGCATGTCCAGTACGGGAGACACTGACCGGCACCGTGGGGAAAATTTACCGATCCACCGTCTCACCCTCCCTAATGCCAACATACTGGTGATGTGGGGGGGGGGTCACTTGTGAAGTCTTCCCCACACGTCTCCATGTAGTGAATCGATGGCGGGGGAGGGGTGCAGCAGAAGTGTCTACTACTAGCAGTACTATTACTAGTACCGTATTTTCCCGCATATAACCCGCGGGGTATACCACTTTTAACAAACAAAACAAGACCCTGTGGGGTATATGGAGGTGCGGGCTATCCCAAAAATATTTTACACTTGTGACATGTCATAACTCGTTAAATTTTTTCATGGTAGGACTATCCACTCAGCAACATTTACCTTTGACTAAAGCACTGCTGAATAAACCACTCACACTAAAATTGCACATGTTATCACGTTTTAAATGGTTCGAATTATTTGTACAATGAAACGACAATGTTTGAAGTGGGCGCACTTTGTTTACCGTAATACTTTCAGTGGCTGTAGGGGGGTGCGAAAGTTTCAGCTGAGGCTATGGATTGCACGATGGGAAGGGCCTTAACAAGCATCTGCCAGACGTGGAATCATAATTGCCGAGTCCCTTAGGCTGCTGCTATTGGCTGAGCACTATACAGTCGCGACCATGAGCTTTGTTTCAAACTTCCAATGGCTTTTGCCAGGAGGCAATGGCGTTACCGTAGTGCCGCTATTGTCTGTGCAGTGCGCAATCTACCAGTGCTAAAACTGTACAGGGGTAACTACCGGTCCAGTAGCTGTAATTTGATGAGGTCGAATGCTGGTAAGCCCAACAGTATGCTTACTTACTTGTCCACCAGTTATGTGTTACTTATGTATTGGATATTTACTTTTGTTACTTATTTACTGTTTTAAGTTAACTCGGGTTAGTTTGTTTTCTTTGTGCACGTTATGATTTTAATGTTAACAATTGATAGTGGAATGTATTACAAATGTAAACTTTGTATTAATGAAGGAATTAAGCTGCAGTAACGACGTTAAAGATACGAATGCATGCGGGGTATATGGAGGTGCGGGCTATCTGAAATTTGTTTTACACAAAACGCTATTTTTGCGGAGTATATGCGTCTGCGGGTTAAATGCGTATGGGGCTATATGTGGAAAAATATGGTAGTAGGTAAGACTTCTAGTAGTAGGTACTCTACCATGCTATGATCCACCATCCCAGTAGTAGTACTTGTACCTACTAGAAATACTACTATGACCAGTAGGAGGTACTGTGCCACGTCATGATCCACCATCCCATCTTTAGTAGTAGGTACTACGACTACTGGCATCGTCCGTACTACTAGTAGTAGCACCTACCATCTCACCTCTTTTCTTCGATTCAAGTACTATAGATTTACATTCTGGTTTTCAGGAAGCAAGCCTGGGCGTGAACCAGGCTGTGCCTGCATGAGATGATTGCACTGAAGCTGCAGACATGTGGGTCTGGCAGCTGTGTGCATGTTGAACTCCTTTTGCACAGTACATAGCCAACCGTGCTAAGAGGAGGTGCGGGGGAAGAAAAACAAACTAACCAACAAAAATCAGTAAAAAAAAATTAGTTTTAAATCGAGATGATGATTTAAAATTGCATAGCTCCGGGGAATTCCTAATATCGGAAGGGAGAGTGTTCCAGATGGCCGCAGAAGTGCATCTGAAAGCACGCGATGAAGTGACCACTGTCTTTGTTCGATGGCTAGCCAAAAGCGGCTGCTGCTGCCGCAGCGAGTATGACCAGAGTTCGCGTGATGGTTTATGCTCCTTGACAAGGTGAGTAGCAAGGCATCATGGTTCATTGGTGGCAAGAACTTTGTGTGTACAATGAGCGTGACATTACAACATATTCGTTCGGCAACCGGAAGCCAACGCAGCTCAGCAAGCACGAGGACGGACACGACGCGTAGCCAGAGAAGTTTGTACACGCTGCCGAGAGAGCAAGCGAGCCAGCAAGCGAGGAGCGAAAGGTACCGGTTCTCGATGAGCTCGCTGGAGATGGTGTAGACGCACTGGCCCGGCAGCACGTCCCGGTCCATCACGCACAACTTGAGGGAGTAGGAGCTGCGCTCCAGGTGTTGAATCATCTCCTTGACGAAATCGATGTCGGCGTAGCAGTAGCAGACGAAGGCGTCGAACTTCTCCACGTACACTGAAGGCACAGGGCGGCGAGGCGTTGTGTCATTTGTTTTCTCATACCGGCCGGATGCTCGACACCGATGCTCACAGTTGTGTGTGTGTGTATGTTGAACTTTTTTCGCACTGTACGTAGCCAACCGTGCTAATCAGAGGTGCGGTGTATGTACGTTGATCTTTTTCGCACCGTACGCAGCCAACCATACTAATCGGAGGTGCAGTACTAATCGTAGGTGAATATTTATATAAAAATCTCAACTCCTGAATAAGCCACAGAGAAACTCCACTTATCCGATTCGATGAGAGGGAGCTCAGGAAAGGGGGGGATCTATAATCCGCGTGTATCTAGACAAAATACTCCTCCTTTTGTCTCTCCCAGTGACAAAAAAAACGGTAAACAGAGAAGAGAGGTTGCTCCCCCTGGCTCACTCATCAGCTCCGAGGTGTAAGCGGAACAGAGCGGTGCGCTTCCGTGAGACCACGGGGCCAGGAGACTCGAGCGTGCGCGTGCGCGACGGCTCAAACAGTCCCCGTGAAAATTGCTGCCACGTCCAAGGTCCCTCCTTGTGATCACACAAATAAAGCAAAAGCTGTGTGGGAAGTTTGCAACGAACAAATCAGGTGGCGTAGAATGGCGTGGCCTGGTGCCCCACATATAGTTCCAGAACGGGACGTTCCGAACGGGAACCGACGCGGACGTCGGTGCGAGTTCCGAACGGGAACTACATGTAAAATGTACATGGATCAGAGGAGCTGCACAGAATCACCGTCTATCTCTCCACGAAAGAGCAACTGGTCGAGGTAAGCAGCGAGATGTTAACGCCCTCGCCTGGTACGCAGGAGGTCGTGGGTTTGACTTCAACCCTGACGCCTACCGTATATTTGGAGTTTTCGTGTCTCTCCCAATGGTCGTGTGGCTTTTTCTCCGGGTCCTCCGATTTTTCCCTCCACATTTTGAATCGACATCAAGCATTATCGAGTATTTGGCTGATATAAATTTCCATATGATAAGCTGCTTTATTGGGCTATGTTATGTGCCAGGTCGCTCCTGAAAAAGAGCTAGAGCTCAGTGAGTTTTACCTGGTAAAATAAAATAGTTTAGTTTTAGTTTAGCACACACTGTAGTGATGGCACTATCACAACACTGACCTTCGGGAACGTCGAGCATCGTCACACAGTCAGGAGGCTCAAAGGGCCTCGGTTCCGAGCGGGGAGGAGGACGACCACTCTTCTTCTCCGCAAGGAAACGCAGGCAGTCCTGTTCTGTGAATGTGCACACACAGAAAAGATTAAGATCTCCAGTAGGCCCTCTAGCGGCATTGGGACAAAGGCTATTGGCAAGCACCTACAACAACAATATCCTCCACATAGCCTTAACAGACTGTTGGGGACATTGCTGTTAACGAGTAGCACCTATGAAGGCTGGCACGGTACACGAGGGGGTGGGTGGCCAAAACCACGCCCGGCCGCTCTTGTCTCACTTGTGCCGATGTTCACTACACACTGCACCAGGTACTCATTTCATGCACTCACTCACACACACACACAACACGCACCCTTCCACATACACGTTTCTGAGATTTTTGGGGGGAACCAACAATTGATCGTTCTGGCCTTGAGGTGGTGAAAATGAGAAAGGAGCTCATGGAACAATAACTGCGTGAGTACACCACTGATCCAACAGGCACCACCGGAAAAGCCTGGGTTCGAATTCTGGAGGATTGTCTGAGACAATGCCTGGCTGAGCGACAAAAAGCCCTCTTGTGTTGACGGGGCTTTGATGTGACTCAGTGCAGCCCCGAACTGTGAGAGCAGAGCGAGAGTCGGGAAGCAAATCGAGCCGCTGCGCAGCATCAGATGGCCGCCATGGTGGCTAGGAGATGTTAACTACCTCGCCTGGTATACAGGAGGCATGGGTTCGATCCCAACCCTGGCGCCTGCTGTATATTTGGAATTTGCTTGTTTTTCCCTGTGTCTCTCCCTCCCTGTGCCTCTCTGAGTTTGCATGTTCTCTCTCCCTGTGTCTCTCCCTGTGCCTCTCTGAGTTTGCATGTTCTCTCTCCCTGTGGTTGCATGTATTTTTCTCAGGGGATCCTCCATTTGTTTTCCCTCCACTTTTACAAACATGCCTTTAGGAGTATTTGGCCGCTTCTAAATTTCCACACAACGATAATCCACTTCGATGAGCTGTTATTTGTGATGGCCAGGTCGACTTCTGAACAACAAGAGCTACTTAGCAGCTCAGTTGGGCCTTACACTTGATATAAAACATTTTTTATTTTAGTTAACCGAGAAAATCACCGATGGCCGCCTGCAGGTCAGTGATGACGTCATGGCGCTCCAGCTTGAGCAGCGCGTCCAGCAGGGCGCCGACCGTGCTGTTGACACGGGACGTGCAGTCGTCCAGCAGTTTCCACGTCGGGTCAGGACAGCGGTCCATGTTCCTGATGTGCAGGTAATCGAAGCCCAACTCCTCGGCCAGGCGCTCCCAGTTAGCGCTGCCCAGCAGCACGGGGTTGAGGAAGAGCGCCAGCTGCTTGCGCACCGTCGTGTTGAGGGCCCGCAGGGGCACCTCGTGAAAGTTAACGGCGCTGGAGCGTGGCTTAGCGCACGCCATGGTGTCCCCGGTACCTCCGCCCTCGTTCAGTTCGACAGGTGTCGGACTGCAGAGTGAGGGGGGAAAGTTGGTGAGCCACTGGGAGCAGATGCACGCAGCACACGGTACACCACAAAGACAAAGATTCCTCCCCCCCCACCCCTCAAGAGACTATAGGGGGCACAAGTGCTGTTGGCGAGTAGCACCAAAGGGTTGGGTGGCCGGCTACACGCCCGACCGCTTTTGTCTCCCAGTGGCAAGATTTACTACACACCGCACCGGGTACTCATTTGAGGCTAAGTTCGACCTAGTAGAGGCCCAGTACCAGTTCAGATAATCGTCACTGGTGTTGGCCATGAGCAAGAGTTGAAACCGGGTCGCCGGCTTCGTAGCGCGGCGTGCTGACCGCGACGCCACCGCTCCCCAGCACACGACGCACACACATAGCCAAGCACATATAGTTACACACGTGTACGTACAACACACACAACTTAAAAACTGGGATTATAAATCTCTTATTGGTTGGGTGCACCGAATGCACAAAACGCTGATTAGTGCCACAAGCTGCAAGTGGCCGACACCTCGGCTAACCAATCACAGGGAAACTACTTCCTAAAATATTTTGAGGCTTCAAAGTGTGATCAAAACTATTTTAAAATTAAACAAATGTTTTATTTGACCAGATAAGGCCCACTGAGCTATGTAGATATTTTTCAGAAGCGATCTGGCCATCACAAATGATAGCTCAACGAAGTGGCTTATCCCGTGGAAATTTATAGCAGCCAAATACTGTAAACGCACGTTGATCCCGAATGCGTAAGGGAAAAACTGGAGGACCCAGAGAAACATCCACGTGACAAGGAGAAAGAACATGCAAACTCCAAATATACAGCAGGCATTGTCAGGGTCAGGATTGAACCCACGACCTCCTGTATACCAAGCGAGGTAATTAACATCTTCTAGCTAACATGGCAACCTAATTAGGGGTCAACCTCACCACCTTGTCCCATGAGACCATACTGGGGCTGAGGGGTTTCTCCCTACCCGTAGAACTCATAGCAATGCTCAGCAGGTCAGTACGATCCCAACTTGGGGGGTCAGAGTTCAGATTGGCACCCATAAAATTCCTTATCATAGAGGGTCTTTTTTCATGTTATATTTTGTGCAAATATAAATGTCCTTAAACCTGCCACCATCCGACATCTAATTCATAAGGTTTTGTCACGTAAACAAAACGTGCCAATTAGTTAGTAGTTCAGCACACCGGTTGTGTTGGAGTGAACCCACATTTTCAATTTGAGTACCGTGACATTTTGCCGGTAATTACATCCAGCCTCATGAGGCGACAGCCAGAGTTGATGAGAGAACCTCCTCCAGTTTCGGTCTTAAATATTGGGATAAATGTGCTGTTGTTACTTCTGAGCCAATCAGGTGTGAAGACCAGAGGGGAGGGGGGGTTTAATGAAGTCATATAAATTACAATGGAGATCTATGATTGGTTTGGTTATTCAGTTTATCAACATACATAATGTACATCACGCATGCACATTTATGTATGTTATATATGTACATCCTGCCGTTTATTTGGTGCAAAAGTCGCAATACCTGTATTTGGCGATCTAACCAAAAAAACCTATATTACGAATAATATTGGTCACGAAAGCCTACAAACTACATGTTACACGTAACATTCTCATTTTCAACTTTCCACAAGGCAACTAAGAGGTTATGCTCCTGTACGTTTGAAATGGGTTCTTGGGTGTGTGCCTACCACCACCGTGTCAAAAAATTGTCAGGTACACCTTGCCGATGACAAGCCAATGGTCAGTGGACACATCAGCACGGTTGGCTATGTACAGTGTGAGAAAGAAGTTCAACAGGCATACGTGTCACTGACAGAAGTGTTTTGGTGATTATTATAGCCCATGGAGGTGCAAAGAAAACTAACAGCATCTTACCAAAGCTGTGGAGCTGATCTGGCCCACTTTGCCATTCAAGCACTTGCCTTCATCCAACCAGGCATTTTAAGTCACCAAAGAAGAGGACTTTGGTGGTCGGGGCCAGTTTAGCCAACACATGAGACTGGTCATAGAAGGAATCCGACGCGTCAGCCTTGCCTGTATCCCTCCGCAGATGGTGTTGGTATTAAACAACACCTCACTGCCACGCTTCCAAATCCTATGTATTATTGTATTTAGAAGAGCCACTCGATTTTTAACTCTATGCCGTCAACGAGTAGTGCATTGCCCAACCTGTTGTATCTGGAGGCTGTCAAGATGGCCTTTAATAAACTGTTGGGCAAGTGCTGTTGGCGAGTAGCACCTATGAAGGCTGGCTCGGCACACTAAGGGGGTGGCCAACACCACGCCCGGCCGCCTTTGTCTCCCCAAGTGGCGATTTTAACTACACACCGCACCGGGTACCCGTTTGGGGCTGAATTCGACCTAGGGGAGGCCTTGTACCAATTCGCACCGTACGTAGCCAACCGTGCTGACATAGGCACATACAAGTAAAACCTTGGATTGCGAGCATAATTCGTTCCGGAAACGTGTTTGTAATCCAAAACACTCATATCAAAGCACTCGTATATCAGTTGTGATCACGTGATGCTCGGCAGACAAAGCGTATACGCACTACTCGTATTGCAAGACCTCACTCGTTTATCAAATTCATATTTATTTTAAAAATGTGCTCGTCTTACAAAACACTCGCAGACCAAGTTACTCGCAATCCAAGGTTTTATACACATTCAGTAACAAACGTATAAATACACGCATCCACCTATTACAGTAGAGTATATACGCAGGAAATCCTCCATCAGAATACAATTTTTGAATTGTTTGGTCAATTAATTTAATGTTTTGCGTGCACGAACGCCGACAATTACACTGCGATTAGCACTGTGGGCTGCGTACGGTGCGAAAGAAGTTCAACATACATACACTGTAACTAACTTACAAAGAATAAGTCACGCAGAATTACACACCCGAAGGCGAACACAGATTAACATGACAGACAAGTAGCACTCGGAAAAGGATAAAGATCCCCCGTTCAGCCTTAGCTGTTAGCGAGTAGCACCTATGAAGGACGGTACGACACACGAGGGGCGCGTGGCCAACACCACGCCCGACCGCCTTTGTCTCCCCGAGTGGCGACGTTTCGCACACCGCACCAGTGACTCATTTGAGGCCGAGCCGACCTTGGGGAGGCCCCGGGCACCCGTCCGTCCACGCGCGCACCGCCAGCCGCCAACACGGGCGGATCAGCGCGGTAATGGCGCCTTGGGCCCTGCCGTTTGGACTCTCGCCGGCCTAGTCGGTGGGCCCCTTCACACCGTACCTGGGAGATAAATTACCTTAGTGAGGTGGGGGGGGGGCAAGGGAGCGTTATCCCAGTAGAGCAGAGCCGGGGGAAGCCCAGTGGGAGCTCGGTGGGAGCCGCAATGAGCCGCAGCTTCCAACGCCGTCTCGTCGCGATCGCTGCCTGGACCCGCGACTCTTCCGGGGACTCCTGGCTCTGACGTCATATGCAAATGAGGATGGGGGGGGTCCCAACTCCCCCGCCTCCCCCGCCTCCGCCTCCACCGCGCGTGGTGAAGTATGGACACAAGTCCATAATAAAGTATTCTTTGGTTCTTTCGGTAAAGTCACGTAGACAGATTTTTCTATTTTATTTTCTATCTACGTGACTTTACCGAAAGAGCCAAATAATATAAATTCCTGCAGTCACGAAAGTTTTAAGTCAAAATCCATAATAACGGTTTCATTTATTAAATGTTTTTTGGGGGTTATTTTGGCCAATTTAATAAGGTTTTGTCACAAATGAAACGTGCACAATTTGTGACTACCTCAGCAAACACACAACAAACTAAACATAATAAGCAGTTCTAAAGAAATTAGTGTTTAATCTTGATTATTTAAGTGCATAGCTCCAATGGCTTCCTAATATCAGAAGGAAAAGCGTTCCAGACGGCCGTGGACGCCCATCTGATGGTGCTGGTTGTAATTACCGGCGAAAACGCCACGGCACTGGAATGGTAAATGTTTGCGTTTACTCTCCAACACACCGGTTAGTACTGAGCCAGTAACTAATATTCACGTTCTGTTTACGTGACAAAACTTGCTAATTGGGCTGTGTCAGAGTGGTGGTGGCGGGTTTTAACGTCACGTTTACATCCACACGATGTATGGTACTCCAAAAACACTCTGAGATGGAGATTTCTCGCGGACGCCCTGCCACGACTACGTGTTCACGCGGGGGACGTTGTAGAGGCCTCGGTTGAATGGCGGATTGTCGTGGGCAAGACAACTCTGAATGTTATACTGGTAGGAACCTCCTGGTTATACCAGCCCACAGGGGATTATTGTGTCCGTCCGTCCGTCGTGCATCCAAAATGGCAGGGGTGGGGCTGGGTGGAGGGGAGGGTGGGGCTGGGTGGGGGGTGGGGCTGGGTGGGGAGGGGCTAGTCACCCCGTGGTGCCCTTATAAAACTCAACGTTTAACCTACTCACGCCGGCTTGTGCCCGCCCTCACAGTCGGGCATATTTGCGGAATACACCACGCCGACGTTGACCCTGGCCATTGACCGAGCAACCCAACGTTCCTACCAGCTCCCTCCGCAGGAATGTGTTCCCGTTGATTTCAGATGTTCATTCCATCGGCTTCCATGCAGTAGGTCCACCCATACTCTGCAATGTACCAATGTACTATCAATCTGCTTGTAGCACAAACGAGTTAATCGAATTACAATGTTTTTTTTATATTGTTATCGAAGGGGTGTGTATTCCTTAATAGCTGCTCGTTTAAAAAAACTGTTAATCGGAAATAAAAAAAATCTTAAATTTTTATTATCATTAGGGTCGGTGGTGTAACGTGCGTCTCTAACTCACATCCACTCCCGTCTCTCTGACCTCTCCATCGTTTACGTTATAAATAAGAGTCGTTGCCCGAAACGTCGGCTGTAATATATTTGTACCTGTTAAAGGCACACTGCTCTTGGCACGGAACGTGCTCGCTGCTTTTGCGTCACTGCCAATGCATCAGCAGCAGTATTGAGTCACTGCCAATGCATCAGCAGCAGCATTGAGTCACTGCCAATGCATCAGCAGCAGCATGGGTCACTGCCAATGCAGCATCAGCAGCAGCATAGGTCACTGCAGCAGCAGCATGGGTCACTGCGTTGGTGTATGTCGAGAGTGAGTGGGAGAGTTGGTTGCAACCCTGAAGCCACAGAACATTCGTGCTGGGTACAACCACATTTGCAAATCAGATTTGTAACTTTGATCCTCGCCCATGTATCATCGAAGGTTAAATTTTAATGTTCCATTGTATTGTGTTGTTGTCTTGGTGTGGTCTGGAACTGTTGTAGTTTTTTTATGCCTTGCCCCAAGCTTGCATTTAGTGTTGGAAAAATCTACAGAAACGTATGTACTTTAATATGCAATGTGTACTTCCAGTATATACTTAATTTATGTTGATTTCGAGTGATGTAGGATTTTGCGACCAATATCATCCATAATATAGGTTTGTTTTGGGGTTAGATCGCGTAAATATAAATGTGTCGTTAAATCCGCCACCATCCGATACAGCGAAACGTCGTACTCGGATTGTAAATGTTGTGGATTTGCGCTCCAACACAAGTAACGAATTGGCACGTTATGTTTACGTGACAACCCTTACTAATTGGCTGTGTCAGGTGGGGCAGGTTTAACGACACATTCATATTCACGCGATCTTACCCCCAAAAAATGATGGATTATAGCGGCTTGCTAACCTTTGTTGCATTCCGATCGTTATTTCCGTGTGTAATTATTTGTTGCTGTAACGCGCCGACCCCCGTGAACGAGTGCTTCGCAGTTCGTTCGGATTTCTCCCTCCTGCTGCCGCAGTCTAAATTACAAAAAATGTTAAGACTTTACCGATTCTGATTGATTACACGGTACGCAGTTTAAACGCGTAGTGCCACAATCGTAAGCCGGCTTCCGCGCGCCGCTATTACGAATCGCGCTTTGACGGCGGCCCTTGCGCGGTCCGTAGCGCGGCGCGCACGTGGTTGTGTGGCGCTGTTGTGGTGGTTCGTGGTAGTTCGTAGTGTTTGGTGGTGATTCGTGGTGTTTGGTGGTGGTTCGTGGTAATTTTTGTTGAGTTGCATCTTAGACAGTTAAATTGTTGAGCTTCGCATCCACGGTCCTGATGGCGGTGTCCGCGCCGCAGAAACGCTTCTACAGGCAGCGCGCTCACTCCAACCCGATGGCCGATCACACATTTGAGTAGTAAGTGCCCGGCGTCGCCGGAGGCTTTCTTCGTTTTTCCTGGTTCCTAGCCGCGGCGCTACAACCCCACCCTCGCTTTATCCAGCCCCTAGTTTGCGGCCTTTATTTTGTCGTGAATAATACGATTGTGTTTGAATAACTGCTGGATGGAAAATAATGTCTACGTACAAAATATATAAGGCGAATGTGAAATGTACACGTGTGTGTTTAGAAGCACGTGGACTGGTGGTGTAATGGGCGGTGAAATGTTACCTACGTCGCCTGGTATACAGGAGGTCGTGGGTTCAATTCCTACTTTGACACCTGTACACAATATTTGGAGTTTGCGTTTCTCTCCCCGTGGTCGCGTGGATTTTTCTCCAAGTGTTTTGCTGCGATACATGTCCTCATGATAAGCCACTTCGTTAGAGCTGTCATTTGCCAGGTTGCTTCTGAAAAAGCTACATAGCTCAGTGGGGCCTTTACTGTTAAAATAAAAAAAAGTGTAGTTTACGTGAGAAGTGGGGCAGTGGTGTAGCGATCCGAGTTCGATTGCCTCTTACGACCAACAACCAGTGACGATTATCTGAACCAGTCCTCTGGGTCTTCTCCCCTAGATCGACTCGGCCTGTAATGAGTACCTCTGGCAATGTGTAAACATCGCCACTAGGGGGAGAAAGGCAGCTGGTCGTGGAGCTGGCCACCCAACCCCCTGAACAGGTTCTCGCTTACAGGTCTTGCCCCAACAGCTTGGTCAAGGCTACAGGGGAGGGGGGCGGGAGGGGTCTTTGTCTTTTTTTAAGGGTCCACTGTGTGGGCTGAGCCAATGCCATACAGTATTCTGTCACCAAACTTCTGAGCCCCATTATTACATGATCTCAGCTGCATAAGACTATTTAGTGTTGGGTTATTGACACTAAACCTGCAGGTTATGACACTGCAGTTTCTCCAGGCTGATAGAAATGGAACATCCCAACCCAAAAGGACAAGTTTTATACAGCGGGACCCACTGCCAAATTGGGACCTTTGGCTTAGAAACTCATTCGTGTGGTTGGGTGACAGAGGATGGCACTTGAACTCATTGGCAGTACTACACCAGTGGTATACGGTATATAAATACAACAAATAATTTTTGCAATAAATTTTAATTTTCTAGCGATTCGCAACCCTGGTCATAAATATTGCGGGGTGGTGGTGGTGGTGGTGACGTGTCAAATCAGTTATGATGTCAAAGTAATCGGAAGACGAATGTTATAACGAGCGGGTGAACACGAAGCTTCACAGTCTGTTGCTGTATAGCAGAACCCAGCCCTAATGATAATTGACTGCTCCTTGTTCAAAAGACAGATTTGACTCATGCCCTAGACTTGGTCAGATGGTTCCTCGATTCATTTCCAGAATAATTTCTTAGCGGACGATGGCGTCAAAGGATTATGAATCGTGGTGTCACCACACGTTCCAATGGGACAGTAGCTGCTGAATCTAAGACAACTTCTGATGGAGAGTCTGCAGCTCACTCAAGGGCAACAGTGACATCGTCAGACTGTTTTATGAGGACCGGTGTGTGTTGTTATGCTGCACTAGTGTACTGCCAATACGTCCATTTGTTCAACCCACACAGTGTACCCCTCATACACATCCTCACTCTTGCAAAAGAGACAGTCCAGGTCTCTTGACTTCTCACCGGGTTAAACTAAACAAACTGACTCTGCATCCCTTTACATCGCCAGTCCACGTACGTTTCATATTTAGCTGTCAGACTCTTCTCTCCATGGTTCGAATAAAGTTTAATGGAGTGCACCTATTCGCAGTAAACACCATGTTTAATGCTATCCAACTCAGATAAAACTCTTTGGTTCTATCAGTAAAGTCAAGTGGAAAGAAAACAAATTAAATAATAGAATACGATGTTTCGATTGCAACACAAGCAATCGTCATCAGGTAGAACTAAATTTGAGAGAGAGACAAAACAGACACGGAGACACATAGACAGACATACAAACAAAGAGACAACACAGAGACACACAGAGAGAGATACAACATAGACGCACAGAGACCCAATGCCTCTGTGTCGAGGCCTTAAATAGAGAGAGAGGGGGCGCGGGGCAGAGAGAGAGGTGGGTCTGCTGGAGCAGATCAATTAGCATGTCAGTGAGAGAGCTGTGTGGAAATCCACCCTGCGGCGGATGGGGGAGAGAAAGACCCAACAAGCCTTGTAAATTTTAGAGAGTTGTGTGGAAATCAGGTAAAACTATTTAATGCCGTAGAAAGCTCAGCCTGTCTGTAACCGGGGGTGGGCACCATGATAACCAGCAACAGCGATCCGATATGAGCACAGCTTCAGTATCGGGTTGTGTTGCGGTCAGGGATTTAGCTGAGGGGAAAGCCAGCCAAATTGCCGTCTCCCGCCCTGACGCACGCATTAATCCCATAAGTGATAACTTAATTCCGTTAATTACAAATTTAGTGAAAAAAATATAATTGAATGTATCATCGCAGCATAAGTATGACATATAGCATCCTGCATGCCTGGTTCGAGCACTACTGCTATTATTAAATGATGTTACATCATGATCAATCCCGACCCTGACGCCTGTATATTTGGGGCTTGAACTCAATGGACAATGAACTTAATGGATCTGAAGTCTTGATTTTCTTCCACAGCCCCGTGAACCCCGAGGCGATGGACTGGTCAGTTCATTACCCAGAATTCTTCACATTGCCAAAGGTAGCAGCCAAGGAAGAGCACGGAGGCATGCCAGCTGCCGTAGCGGAGGCAGAGAAGCGGCCACAGCCCCAGGTGGAATTTGCAGACATTGGATGTGGCTACGGTGGACTGCTGGGTAAGATGCGATTTCCCACCATACCTCGCCTCACTACTCACGCCTTGCACCGAAGCTCACGGTAGAATCATATGCAGTAGCGTAACTCAAAATCTGCTCGGACACCGAGGTCTCGAACTGTTACAGCCTCACGTCAATATACACTACACTATACACAACACGATACACTACACTACTATACACGACACTATACACTCAACTATACTGTTACAGCCTCACGTCGTTCGCTGCTGTCACCCGTTCGGTGTGGAACTCTCTATATCCCTTTGCACATCCGCAACATCAAACGTACACTGACTTTCAAGAAACATCGAAAGGCCTCTATCTGTTTGGTCAGGCTTTCGAGCAGCTTTGAGCTTGGCTCTGCCCCTCTTGAGTTGTTCACTTGTTTGCAAAATCTGGCGCGTTATTCATGTCAATATTTTTTGATTAAGCGTAGACTTCAGAAAACACAGGACCTGTTTAGCTGTGCAAGTTTAATTGGGGCGCCATGGTGGCAAGATGTTAATTTCTCACCTGGTATGCAGGAGGCCATGGGTTCGATCCTGACCCTGATGCCTGTATATTTGGAGTTTTGCATGGTTTCCCCGTGGTCGGTGTTTCCCTCCACAGTTAGAATCAACGTGCATTTAGAGTATTTGGCTGCTGTACATTTCCACATTCTAAGCCACTTGGTTGAGCTAACATTTGTGATAACTAGGTCACTTATGAAAAATAACTATATAGCTGTGGGCCTTACTGGGTAAATTAAAGTATGTAGTTTAGTATATAATTAAAAGTGTATAATTTAATACTTTTGTAGTGACATCGCTGGATGTCACCATGCTGTGGATGCAGTTCTGGCCCTAGAGGGGCATGGTGCGATGTAGCGACATCGCTGGATGTCATCATGTTGTGGGTGCAGTACCGGCCCTAGAGGGGCACGGTGTGCGTGGAGTGACATTGCTGGATGGCACCATACTGTAAGTGCAGTGCCGGCCCTAGACGGCACGGTGTGTGTGTGTGCCGACCTAAGGGGAAGGTCGGGTAAGGCCATAACACTCTGGTTGACCCGGGAGGACACGTTACCGGTTTGATTGACAGGGGGGCCCCCAAGAGGGGGTTAGGACGGTCACGTGATTCGAACCCAGGTTCTTCCTGACGGTTCTGGAAGGGGGGGCTTGGCCAACGGCGGAGCCGGCCACACCAAAGAGAATATAAGCCGAGTCCTGAGAGGGATCTTGGTTGTCCGTCCCAAGGAAAAAACTCTTCGTTTATGATCTCCATTCTGCGAGTCTTTCAGCTCGTGGACCCAGGCAGTATGTTGTTGGTCCCGGGTCCGGAGTTAATAGTTACTCGGTAACCAATGTAGTTCGCCAGGGTGGTCACCACCCTAGGTCGTTGTCTTGTTAAAAGGTGAAGTCACCCCGTTGTGTTGGAACTAAATAAATGCGCTGCCTCCAAGTCTAAGAGTGCGACTCAGTTGAACCCACTACACTTTTAACTATGTTGCTAACCTGTCTTAAACTGTCTTGACCTTCGATTTATGCTCATTGATATGATTGTACAGGTCAGGTTTTATTCATTGGGCCGTGTTTGGTGGAGCAGTTAATCGAAGCTTTCTTGTTGGCTTATGGCCAGAGTTTTGCTGATCTGGACGTATATATATTTATCTTTCACACCATACGTAGTCAGTCATACTAATCGGAAGTTGCGGGGGAGGAACAACAAACACTAAAAGCAGTTCTAAAGAAATTAGTTTTCAAATTCTATTTAAAGTGCATCGATATGTCTGTACGTGCACGTGCATTCCCAGTGGAGTTGTCTCAGCTCTTCCCACGCACGCTCATCCTGGGCATGGAGATCCGTGTGAAGGTGTCGGACTACGTGCGCGACCGCATCACCGCCCTGCGCACTGCCCAGCCCGGCCGCTATGGCAACATCGCCTGCATCCGCACCAACGCGATGAAGTACCTGCCAAACTTCTTCCGCAAGGGACAGGTGATGGAAGTGCCTTACTGCTGCTATTGTTTGTCTGGCCATCGAACATAGACGGTCACCGCATCGCGCGCTTTCAAATTCGCTTCCGCGGCTGTCTGGACTGCTCTTCCTTCCGATATTAGGAATCCACTGGAAAACTAATTTCTTTCCAACTGGCAATTTGTGTTTAGTTTGTCCTTCCCCCGCACCTCCAATTAACAGAGTTGGCTATGTACAGTGCGAAAGAAGTTCAACGTGCATACAAACATGAGAAGTTCAATGTACATACTCACATGAGAAGTTTAACCTTCATACATATGTAGTGACTAATTCGGAGACACTAAGAGTTGGAGTCACTTCTTTATTAACAAGCACCATCGGGGTTAACACTTTTATAATAAGTCCATCTATGATCAGCGACCGTTACTCAGTCAGGACAGATGGTGAAGATGGAGACGATGACAAGAAGGATGGTGATGATGACGAGAAGAATGGTGAAGACTTCAGTAGCACGACGGGGATCCCACTCCATATGACAGCCCCGAGGTCCCCTACAGGGGCCCCTCTTATATTGTCAGCGTGGCCTGGCTCTGCCCCCCACCACGCCCCCTTTCTTGAGCCTAACAACGGTTTTTGGTGTACCCCTTCTGTGACCTTTCCCTGAGATCCCCCTCTGGTGTATAACCTGGCCTGCTGACATCAGGGCTGCTGTAAACCGCAGATCCCCTTCCCTGCCAGCAGGCAGCGCTATGCTGCTACATTACTATTCGATGCCACTACACATACATTAGAAGTTCAATATACATACTTGAGAAGTTCAACGTACATACCAAACCGTACCCAACTACGTCACCACATTTCTCTGGTTCTCTTATCATTACACTGGCTACTGGTCTTGAAACGAGTAGAGTTTAAGAACCTACTTTTTAAAGGCTTGCATAGGCTGGCACTAACCACCATATATTCATGAGCTAATCCATCCATGCACCCCCTCATGGTTTTTAAGATCTGCAGACTGCCCTTCTGTGCATACCTTAATCCCGGCTGTGTTTCTGGGGTGAGCGGGCATTTGTTGTGTCTGCGCCTCGGTTGTGGAATTCCCTACCATTGGAAATTCATTTAACCGCGTTTAAAAACACATTTTCTTAAGTTTGTTTATTCTATTTAGCTCTACCTCCCCTCTTGACTTATCCTTAACCTTAATCTTACAAGGCGCCTTGAGACATTAGTGGAAGGCGCCTTACAATTAAATGTAAATTATTATTACATAGATGATAAGTTCAACATACATACATGAGAAGTTCAAAGTACATAGATAAAGGCCACGATGTGGTGGGGCAGTTTTATGGCAGTTGTCACCCGACAAAGCCTTTACTGTAAGCAATTATGACTCCGGTGCGGGTGTAGTTTCCTCCTTCCTTGCGGCATGTGGTGTGTGGCGCACACACTCAGTCGGAGACGAGGTATTTGCAGGAGGCACCATCTCTATTATCTCGTTCACACCACCAACTCCGGCGTCCTCTCTCACGACCATGCTGCCATACAGCCCGGCCCAGACACGACCCTGTCCGCGTTTCACCGACGGTGTCGACCGAGACAGCCAACTACTCTCCGGCCGCGCAATGATCGGGCGAAGGCGGCGGCGATGACGACAGCGACGACAAGACGAGTTCACTCCCAGAACCGGCAGCCCGAAGCTCTCGCTCTCCGCTGCTTTTATATTCTCCTCGGCTCGGCTTGGCTCCGCCCTAGCTGCGCCTCCCTTCTTGAACCCATCAGAGGGTTCCAGGGGCCTCCCTATGAGGTCTACCGTGACCCTTGACCCAGTTCCTCTGCCCTGCCGGCACGCACAGCCGTGTATATGCTCGACGGCGGGTGCGCTGAGTGTCCACCGCGGTTGTTGCTGCTGGACAGCAGTCGGCGCTGTGTCACTATTTTGGCAAATTAAACAGGTTGTGAACAACATGGGACCTCCTTTGCCAGTACCAAAATATGAGAATAGGTTTTCCGCTTTTTTTCTGGCAATAAAACAGGTGTTAAGATGTTAAAACACCAAACTGAAACCTTTTACAATGAATCATGTCTGCATTAACCACAATACTTGTGGTCAGAATGCAAACAAAAGCATACTCTGATAATATGTGCATTGTCTTTGAAACTGATTGGTCCACACCAGAGACACCAGTATTTCAAAATTTCCAGAAAAACACAAAATCATTATTTAAAATAACCTGTTTTTGCATATTCTTGGATGACATGTTTTTAGGTGTTGGGTTTCAGTTTTTTGTGTTTTAAATTAGTTAACTATGTGAAATTAGCATAAATAAACATACAAATAGATGAAAATATTCTACTTTAGAACGTTACAGTATTTACTATAGCGTACTTACCAGTAGAATCTCGAAGATTCCGCATGGGGTGATGTATATACGTGCAGTTTTTTCATAGTTTAAGTTGTATGTTGTGTATAATGTACTGCATATAATAACGACATTGAAATCAAGCAGACCTACTTTTTTTGTCATGCACATAGTGCCGATTGCTGGACTGGTTACAGCCTTTCAGGCGGTTTCGCTGGTTTCGCCGGATCAGCCCAGGACCACCAGATAATGTTGGAAGCCTGATAATCCTGTGCCGGATAATCGATGATCAACTGCATTCTAAAAGCTCTTGCAATCAAACATTGGTGGGAGTGATGATTGCCCTAAAATTGTCCTCGTGATTTGACGGCTCGCTGCGGATGACAAAGGATTCCACGTATAATCCCAGCCTGTGAAACATTTGAGACAAGACTTATTTTGTTACTTAGCGAAGTGGCACATTGGTTAGCGTATTAACCTGCGTCTGCTCTCTGCTCTCTGCACGCCTCACCCCCCCTGACAGCTGAGCAAGATGTTCTTCCTGTTCCCGGACCCCCACTTTAAGAAGACCAAGCACAAGTGGCGAATCATCAGCCCGACACTGCTCGCTGAATACGCATACATCTTGCGACCTGGGGTAATACTGAAACTAAATTAAAAAAAGTAAATGATTTAACATAATGTCAAAATGTTTATTTATTTTGGAGGAATCCGATGAGCTATACTGTAATTTTTCCAAAGATGTTCATTTAAGGGTCCACTGAGATGTATAGCTCTTTTCTAGAAGCAACCTGGTGACATGATAGCTGAACTAAGTGGCTTATCATCACGTGGAAATTCATAGCTGCCAAATTACTCTTAAATACCTCCTCCATCATACCATGTCCAAGTGTTTACATGTGTGCGTAAGTATAGTGCAAAATAAGTTCAACATACGTATATACAGTAAAACCTTGGATTGCGAGTAACTTGGTCTGCGAGTGTTTTGCAAGACGAGACATTTTTTTTGATAAATTTTAACTTGATAAACGAGTGAGGTCTTGCAATACGAGTAGTACGTACAGTATACGCTTTGTCTGCCGAGCGTCACGTGATCACAACTGAGCCGATGGTTCTTCTCTCTCTCTGCGGGATTGTGGGTAATCGTCTCCCATGCTCAGTCTCAGTGTGCCTCACTCGTATAGTCAACATTCGTGCCAGCGTATACTGTTTACTATAGTGTTGTGACCACGTGTGTGTGTGTGTGTGTGTGCGTAAAGCATTTTTTTTATTTTGTGTCCAAGTGTAGTGACTGTTCTTTAGTAACTGTACTGCAACAATGGCCCCCTCCTTCTCTCCTTTCTCTCGTCTCCCTCACACCTGCCAAGATAAAAATTTAATTAATAAATTTGATTACTTTCTATTAAATTTAAGTAATAAAAATATAAAAAGGTATTTTGTATTAATAATTTTTATATGAATATTTTTGGGTTGTGGAACGAATCATCTGAGTTTCCATTATTCTTATGGGGAAATTAGCTTTGATATACGAGTACTTTGGATTACAAGCACGTTTCCGGAACGAAGGTTTTACCGTACATACGTGTTTGTCTCTGTTGCGATGAGAAAGAATAGATTTCAGAAGAATAGGCTGTTAGTAGTACACAGCAGCAACAATACAATTTGGACGTATACTTTATATTGTGCCCCATTGCACACAATGGTGTGTGTGGGTGTGTGCGGGTTTTTGCCCCCCAGGGTCTGGTCTACACCATCACGGATGTGCACGAGGTTCACCGGTGGATGCTCAAGCATTTTGAGGAACACCCACTCTTCCATCACGTTCCCCTCGATGAGTTGGTGAGCGAGCGCTGTTGGGGTCTCCTCGGGTGTCCGTTCTTTATCCGCACGCGTTTGTGCACTTGTCTGCGTGTTTATGTGTGCATGTTTGTACATTCAATGTTTGGAATACTGTCCACTACAGTGGTACATTATGGTAGTGTAAAGTAGCTTGTGGTTAAATCTTGACTTAAAGGTTTCATGACTGCAGGAATTCATATTCTTTGGGTCTTTCGGTAAAGTCACGTAGATAGGTTCAAAGAAAATAACAAAAAACTACGACGTTTCGATCGCAACACAAGCGGTGGTCATTAGGGAAAGGGGGTTAGCCTCTGAAGGCAAACTGTTTATAAAGGTTTAAAATGGGCATAGCCAGTGTCAGCAGCATGGGCGGGGTAGCTTATGTTAATGTGTAGTGACTTGCAGGCACACGGACGACGGAGTAGAGGCACACACTTTTATTTAACACAAGGGCGGACAGTACAATACTTGAAGGGGTTACGGCCCCTTCACCCGGACTAACTGGGATCACCCCTGGCACTAATTCCCTGCCCTATTCCCAGTCCTCCAACTAGGGCTCTAGGGGAGGCTATCTCATCCGGCTCTGGTACAGCACGGATACCGGCACCCAGCTCACCCGACCCTGCTCTTATAAGAGCAGAGGTCCCGGGAGCTCTCGGGGCCGCGCCGCTGGCTTACCCAGCTCGGCCCTTACAAGGGCAGCGAGACTGGGGAGTCCCAGGGCCTATTCTGCAGCTCTTCAATCTTCGCTGGTCAGCTTCTCAACTCCACGAGCTCTGTGGATCCCCACCTTATATAGCACTCCCTTACGAGGGGTGGAGTTATGGGGGATCTCAGAGCCACCCTGGCCCCCCAGGCTCAACGGATGCGGACGTGGATGTAACCACCCGTACTCGGGTGGCGACACACTTGTGTTTCTTGTCCGCACTCCTCCCTGTAATAACCCCTACAAATGTAAGAGATTCAAAATGGTGTGCCCCAGCATGTGGGGCGGTGTAAGAGGTGATGGTAGTAGTGGGCAGTGATGGTCCTGGTTGTGGGCTTCCACCAATTAAAGGGCTGCCAGGTCTAAAATGGAAACATTACAGCCAGTTATGGCTTAAACTGGTTGATAACGTCCTTCCAGTGATTACTGAGTTTGTACCCATCGTCTTGGTTAAGAAGATGGGATGTCTGTATATATGGATGGTTCCATGAACGAATCTTTGTTGATAGCCAGTGGGTTCACAAAGTACCTTTGTCTTCGAGAAATATATTTCTTGTGAGCCCACTGCATTAAAACAATGATCAGCCATGGCTGAGGTACCGTATTTCAGATCTGCCTTATGTTCACGAACACGGTCCGAGACATGTCGCTTAGTTTCCCCAAATGTAACTATTGCCGCAGACACAGCTTAGTTTGTAGACGCCGAGGTATTGCATGTCAGGGATCACATCCATCACAGATGGGATCAGATCAGAAATTATATGTACTGTGTTAAATTGAACCTGGATCTTGTATTTGCTCATGATTTTGGAGATATTTTTGGTGACCCCCTGCTATGTATGGCAAGGTTATGGTTTTGATTGGGTCATCATATGGTTCTTTCCCAACGGTTGGGGTGATAGCATTACGGATTGTGTAGTCTGAATAGCCATTCGTCTTGAGAGCTTGGTGTACGTGTTCCAGTTCACTGGCTAGGTGATGATGGTCGGAAATACATCGAGCTCTGTGGTGTAGAGTTTTGATGAGGGAATTCTTCTGGGATGGATGGTGGTGGGAGTCAGGTTTTAGGTAGGCATCCGTATGGGTTGCTTTCCTGTAGACAGAGTGGCCCATTGAGCCATCTGGTCTCTTCGAAGTAAACATACAAGAATGGTAGCTTGCCATCCTTTTCCACCTTCATGGTGAATTTGATGGCTGGGTGTATGGAATTGATGTGGTTGAGGAATTAGTTCAGAGCTGGCAGGCCATGTGGCAAGATGACGAACGTGTCATCTACGTACCTCTTCCACAAGAACGGACATAGAGTGGATGCCTGGATGGCGTCTGTCTCAAATTTTTCCATGAAAACATTGGCTACAACCGGAGATAAGGGAGAACCCATTGGGGTACCTTCAACTTATTTGTAGAATGTTACATTCCAGGTGAAATAAGTGTTGGTGAGGCAGTGTCTCACCAGGGCCGGTACATCAGCATTCAGTCCTTGTTGGACCAAATCTTCAATGATTGCAATGGTGTCAGGCACAGGAACTTTGGTAAACAAAGAGACTACATCAAAACTAACGAGCAAATCACCTGGAGATAGTGAGATGTCCTTAATTTACGATACCAAGTGAACTGAGTTAAGTACAGCTGAGGCGGTCTTACAAGTGAATGGTTGTAAGGTCTCAGACAGAAATATGGCCAGTTTGTAGGTGGGTGATTCAATGGTGGAGACGATAGGACGGAGTGGTGTACCTTCTTTATGGATTTTTTGTAAGCCATACAATCTGGGTGGTCTAGCAGCAGAGGGTTTTAAGGAAAACCGCTTGGTTGGTTGGTTCAATTTATAGATGTCGAATCAGTGATGATATTGTTGGTTTTCGTAACGTGGCTGTTAGTGGGATCTCTTTAAATTTTTGTATAGCTATCTTCATTAAATAGATCCTGAATTTTGTTATTGTATGTGGTTTTGTCCATGCTGACCGTGGCGTTGCCCTTGTCGGCTGAGAGGATGATGATGTCATCCCTCTTTTTTTATTGAGACAGCTCAAAACGCTCATCCTTACTGATGTTGCTGATAGGTGTCTTAGCATTTTTGAGGATTGCAGCGATTTTCGATCTTGCCACGTTTACAATGATATCATCCACTGGGATGTGTTAAGGGGTGACTGCGAAATTCAACCCTTTAGCTAGAACCGATTTTGGGCTGTCGGAAATTAGACTGTTACTTTGATTGATAACAATATTGTCAATGTCTAACTTTTTAACGTGTGGATCTGGTTTCTTCTTGGAAAGGAAGTTGAACTCGGAAATCAGGTTATCTTTGCATTTAGCTGACATTGAGGCGTCTGAAGAGGCTGTCATGTTATCTACATGTTCCCAATCAGATGTAGACATTTTTTTCCGTCAATGTTAAGTGTGATTTAAAGAGAGTCGTCCAAAATGGAGGACGCTGGCTGCACTGTTCACGCAGTGCAGCTTATCAGCCGCCCTGGGTCCATTTCCTACCATCGGCGTCCTCACAAGGCACCTCTTCCACCTCTATCAGTGAGTGGAAGCTTGGCAAGCTTCAGTATCGCAAGTGGGAGCTCGATGTGTTCCATTCACTGCTCAACACCACCAGCGAGTGGGAACGTGATGCAGACTGTCCACTGCTCAACACGGGAGAGTGGGTTTGCCTGCTTCCCAGCACCACCAGTGAATGGGAGCTCGACGAGATTCGTCCACCCTGCTGCTTCACCTGCGAGCTGGAGCATAGCCCGTGGTCAGCTACTCCACTTGACATCGTGTTCTTCTGGCCGCTCCATGGTACGCGCCACGTACGTGGTCGTGTCCGCCCGTGCACGTGCTCAACGAGTGTTCACGTAGGCATGTACGCACCCGCCACGTGCGTGGAAGCGCGTGCTGACGGCGTGTATCTCGGACACTACTACCTGGACTTGCTTCTCCGGGCAGCACAGCCGCTGATCGGAGTCCACCCGAATCGTGGCCCCCCCCCAACACCACCACCCATACAGCATGGGCTGATATAATAGGGCTTCGACATGCACCATCTCTTTATCACCTGCACCTGGAATCCGCGCTCCTGAGAACGCTCTCTGGCCTCGGGCTTCTTCGCAGTCAATGTCAGAGACTGCATCGGCACCGTGGTTGCAGAGGTTGTAGGGGCCGCTGTTCATAGGTCAACCTTCAACCAGCTATTTCCTCTGATCTCTCGACGCCGTGCCCCTTCGGATCTTCTTCCAAAGATTGCTAAATTTGAGAGAACGTAATCAACCAGGTAGGGTGTTGAATGTTGTGTTAGCCGACTCTCTGTGTTGTATTGCATTATATTTCTAAGTTTACTAGGTTTTCTCATTCATTCTTACCTGATGACGTTTGCTTGTGTTGCAATAGAAACGTCGTATTCTATTATTATTTAATTTATTTTCTTTCTACGTGACTTTACCGAAAGAACCAAAGAGTTATCCTTGCCTCACGTTCCTCCTACATTGAAGAACGCATCAAAACAGCTACCAGAAAACCACACATCCTTTGGAAAACCCTAAAGGATCTTCTACATCCTGATAGCGCACCTTCCCACCTTCCAACCCAGCTTAAATATACGCTCCAAGCGTGGTGTTGTTTCATTCAGACGCTGTCTCCCCGACAGACCTGGTCTTCACCTGAGGACGGCTGCTTGCGTTGTGGCCGAAACGTCGTGAGAATTATTTTATTATGTTTTATTTTTATTATTTTATTATTTCCATTCTACATGACTTTACCGAAAGAACCAAGAAGATGGTCCCTCACCTTAGTGATCCCCTGGCCTCACTGAAACTTGCCACCTCTTTCAAAACTTACTTCACCAACAAGCTGATCACCATCGCAAACTCCTGCACGTCTTCCCTCATATCGCACCATCGTACCCCGCTCCTATTTTCTGAAATTGTAAGCACTCACCCAGACACCTTTCTAACCATGTTCAAGCCGGTGTCTTCAACAGACATTTTCCCTTTGATTCAATCACTTCACATGAAGTCATCTCCACTCGACGTCCTCTCAGGTTCCTTGTTCAAGCAATGTGCTCCGGAACTCGCCATCATGATCAGGAACATCACAAATGCTTCATTCGCTATGATGTGTTTTCTGTCCAAACTCAAATCTGGCCTGGTTTCCTCCCTGTTAAAGAAATCAAGTCTCGACCCTGATGACCCATCTAGCTATCGTCCCATCACTAATCTCTCGAACCTCTCTAAACTCCTCGAATGACTCGCCCTCGCCCAGCTGAAACCCCACATCACCTCCTCCCCAAACTTCTGCTCCTTCCAGTCAGCTTACCCTCAAAACTGCTCCACAGAAACAGCACTCACCAGAGTGCTCGATGACATTTTAATGATGATTGACTCCGGCTCCATCGTTGCTCTTGTAAGTCTGGACATTTCATCAGCCTTTTACACCGTCAACCACTCGCTCCTTACTTCCCTCCTGAAATCCTACTTCGGTATATGTGGCTCAGCACTCAAGTGGATACTGTCGTACCTTTCTGATCAGCAATCCTCAGTCAGGGTGGGCTCGTCCACATCTCCTGAAACAAAAGCGTTATGTGGCGTCCCCCAGGGCTCCGTCCTCGGTCCCCTGCTGTTCACAGCCTACACTTCCCCTATTGGCTGCCTCGTCACAAGCTTCGGTGTCAAGCACCACTCATATGTGGATGACACTATTCTGTTCACCGCCATCAATTCTACCAATCCGTCTGGATTTGAGAGGCTCTCGGAATGCACCACTGCCCTTCAACAGTGGTTCTCCGCACATAACCTTGCCCTTAATCCGTCAAAGTCAGTGGCCATCATGTTAGGTACCAGGCAACGTCTCAACTCATCCGTGCTCCCAACACACATACACATCTTTGGTCACAGCATCAAGTTCACCAATCACTTCAGCTACCTCGGTGTAATTCTAGATTCAGCTTTATCCTTCGACCGTCAAACAAATCATATCATCAGTTGATGTAACTTACACCTGAAGGCTCTCAGACACCTACGTCCTCTCATCTCCACTGAAACTGCCAACACATTAGCATGTTTGCATAGTTGCGTCTCGCCTCGACTATTGCAACTCCGTCCTCGTCCGGTCCTCCTCTGGCACGCATCGTCATTGGCTGCACTCATCCCCGTCTCGACTCATTTACTTGTCTCCATGCCCTCCACTGGCTACCCATTGCCAACAGGGTCACATACAAGACCGCCTGCCTCTGCCACCATGCATTCACATCTGCCTGCCTCCCGTACCTCTCTTCATTATTGACGACTTGCAGCACAGCACACAGCAGATGCCTTCGCAGTGCGACTCACGACCTCCTCTTGGAAGAAAGATCCAGGATGGTCACTTCGATGCACCGCTTATCCCTCTGCACATTCGCAGCATCACCTCAATCATCTCCTTCAAGAGACACATAAAAACTCACCTCTACAACCACGCTTTTGAGTGACTGAGCTTGGCTCCGCACCTCTGAGTTGTGGCCGTTACGTCCGCAAATTTGCGCGCGTTATGAATTTCATTATTATTAAAATATCTAGTTCAAATCGGAGCAATCTTATTCTCTCTGGGATCAGGGCCAAGCCTGCCCTGAACAAGATCCGTTTAGCATTAGGAGATGTGACAGCAGTCAGTGTAAAGGAGATGTGACAGCAGTCAGTGTAAAGGAGATGTGACAGCAGCAGTTGTCAGTGTAAAGGAGATGTGACAGCAGTCAGTGTAAAGGAGATGTGACAGCAGTCCGTGTAAAGGAGATGTGACAGCAGCAGATGTCAATGTAAAGGCGATTGGTATTACCTTAGTGTCGCAGCATCTCTTCAGAAAAGTGAGTGACTCGATCAGATGAGCCTTCTTGTCTCGAAGTTTGTTAAAAGATCTTATAGTTGTGTGGAAACACTCCCCCGTAGAGGCGGTTAAATATTGACTTAAAGCTTTTGTGACTGCAGGAATTCATATTATTTGGGTCTTTCGGTAAAGTCACGTAGATAGGTTAGTCTAGTATTGAGTGTCCAGGCAGTCCTCGACTTACAAACACCTCCACTTATGAACACCCGCACTTGCTAACACCCCGGCGTACGAACACCTGCACTTAGGAACACCCGTACTTATGAACACCCGCACTTACGAACTGGCTTCCATGAAATATTTTTTTTACATTGACTTAAAACACGAACTGGCACTTGCAAACTGTACCATGGAAATATTTTGTTCGGTGGAGCGATCCTCCGTGAGATGTGGTGAGTCGGTCTCACGCTGGAAGTAAATGTTTGTCTTTGTGCACATATGCACATGTGTGTGTAAAAGGGAATGCGTAGGGAGCGGTAGTGCAGCGGTTAGCGTGCTGTGCTACCAACCTGGCGACCAGAGTTCGATTCTTGCTCACAATCAACACCAGTGATGAATATCTGAACCTGTCATGAGCCTCATCTAAGTCGACTCAGTCTCAATTGAGTACCTGGTGCTGTGTGTAAACATCACCACTGTGGAGACAAATGTGGCCGGTCGTGGTGCTGGGTACCCACCCCCTCGTGTGCCGTGCCGGCCTTCATAGTCGCTCGCTAATAGCACTTGCCCCCAACAGACTGTTAAGGCTATACGGGGGTTCTGTGTGTGTTATGTGTGCGTGTTTTTAATGTGTGGGCAGAAGGCCTCCAGACCCCTTTATTAGGTGCCAATCACAGACACACACACGTGTAGCGTTCAACATCTAGTGGGGGGGGGGTGTTTTAAAATCGACTTTGCTGAGAGAGTGCGTTCTCTCCGATTTCTGATTTAAATTGGACCTCATTTTTTACCATTGATTGGCAGGCTATCCGTGACTGTACGCAATTACGTCCTGTGATTTTTCACTGAAATCAAAACTCTCTGACTCTTTTAAGAGCTCAAACATGTTTGTAGTTTACATAATTTGTCACAGGTCGACTCTCGATTATCTCCATGCAGTTTATCCAATTTGCGTATTAACCAGCATGAATTAATAACTCGTGGGTTTTCCCTTAAGCCCAAATTAATATTATTTAAACAATTATACATTGTTATTCTTGGAAATGTTTATTACAAGCCATGTGATTAAACCGAACAAATTTGTGCTCTGGATACTGTAAAATCCACGCGATCGCCCCTACAGTACAGTAGTTGCATATCTTTACAACAGTGGGTGTAGTTTGATTGATGTTGATTGGCATGGCTCTGCTGCTGTCTACTAAGTAGGCCGAGTCTTCTACACGGGAACAGGAAAGTGTTATCACTGAGCATTCACATCGATCGGTTGATCGTTAGTATTCGTTTTGTTTATTAACCAACTAAATTTTCTGAACTTAAACATAATTTATACCCATATTCGTGATTTTGGCATAGAGATCAATGTAAAATGTATATTTTTGGATTATCCGCGATTTAGAATTATCCACGGCTGTCCTCCCCCGTCATTAGCGCAGTATAATCGAGAGTTTTCTGTAGGAACGAATTGGCACGTTTTGTTTACGTGACAAAACCTTAATAATAGGGCTGTGTCGGGCGGTGATGGCGGGTTTAACGACAAGTTCATATTTACGCGACCTCTTATGGAATGGTACAAAGTTGGGTAAAAATGTGCCAGAAGGCCCCGAGATAGGTGATTGATTGCAATGTCTTTATCGTGTTGAGCGCGCGGTTCTTGGGTGACAGTGCACAGAGAGAGTCCAATGTGATGCCGAGGATTTTCGAAGACAGTTATTTGAGAGAGACTGGCGCGGTAGAGGTGTTACCTGGCTCAATTTAAGTGATGGGAGGCACAAAATCTACCAGCCCGGAAGGCAGACTTAGCAAGGGGAGAAACCATGAATACACTTTTGTCAGCGCAGTTCTTGGAAGCACTGGCTGGTCAGAATTCTCTGGGAGAGGAGAGTATAGAATGAGGCGGGGGGGGGGTAGAAGGAATGACCACGGAGTTAATGTTGACAGGCTTGGGAAGTTTGTTTGAAATCGATCGTACTTTAAGAGCGATCAGAAACCAGAATATTTATTTATACTAGAGGAATCCGATGACCTATGAAGCTCTTCCACAGATGTCCAGTAATGAGTCTAAGCTAAACTAAAAACTATTTTTATTTTACCAGGCAAAGCCCACTGAGCTGCTTTTCGCTATTTTTCAGAAGCGGCCTGGCCACGTCTGGTAGCTCAACGAAGTGGCTAAATGTGTAAATCTATAGCAGCCAAATTCTCTAAGCGCGTGACATTGATTATAAATGTAGAGGGAAAAACCGGAGAACCCTGAGAAAAATCCATGTGACCACAAAGAGAGAGACACTCAAACTCTAAATATAGAGCAGGCATAGGGTCGGGATCGAACTGACGACCTCCTGTATACCAGGCGAGGGAGTTAACATCTTGCCACCATGGCGCCACGAGTCGGCTGTGTGATGCCATGTCGGTCACCGCTGGGTTGTAATGGAGGACGACACTATCGACCACAGTCGACCGCGTGGGTGGTGGGCTGTGGAGATCATGCGTTTGTTTGCGTTGAGCGCGCGAGGCCATGATTAGCGTGTGGGTGTTCCTGCGGGCGAAATGAAGTTGTTGCGCAATCAGCTTCGAGACCAGAGGCATATAGGTGAGATTTTCACGCGAAATCCAATCATCCTCGCTAGCAATGGCTTTTGGACTGGCCATCGAACAAAGACAGTCACTGCTTCATGCTCAACCTCCAGAAGCATGTTTACAGCTGTATGCGTGATGAACCAGCAACACACTTCGCATGAAGAAAACGCCTTGAATAAACTAAAACTAAACTATGTTTATTTAGTTGCGCGATGTTTAGTTTGTTGTCCCGTCCCCCTCTCTTACCCCTCATGCAGTCTCCCCTTGGACTCTCTATACATTATAGGGTCACATAAAATGCTTGCCACAAATGAACTTTGCTGATCTCATCAAGGAGCATAAACCACCATCATAACGCTAACTCCGCTCATCCTCGCAGCGGCAGCGGCTTCTGGATGGCCATCGAACAAAGACGGTCACCATATCGCGCGCTTTAAGATGCGCTTCTGCGGCCATCTGGAATGCTCTTCCTTCCGATATTAGGAAACCACTGGAGCTATGCGCTTTCATGTCTAGATTGCAAACTAATTTCTATAGAACTGCTTTTTTGCTTTTAATTTGTCCTTTCGCATGATTCGACTACGTATGGTGCAAAAGAAGTTCAACATCCGTACATAGGTAGATGGGTTCCAGTAGGTGCCTGCTGCGCTTAGATGCAACAGCTGCTGCTTTTATGCCACTGCTTGGCATGACAGGGGACCTGGCCAGTTCAACGTTTTTATGGGTGCGAAAGATGTCGATGTGTCCAAGGGTCCAAGATCCAGTTGAGTTGTTTAGATTATGGCGTCAGTTTATCGTGACATGAAGGCCGTGGGAGGTTAGAAGCTTAGAGAGATGGGATGGTGGATCGTAACGTGGTACAGGACCTGCATTTAAACAGAGGATGTGCATCTATACTGTACAACCATCGGTGTGAAAAGTACATTTATATTATTGATA
>CM025669.2:2066258-2082530 GCA_014621495.2 Entosphenus tridentatus
TATACTGTACAACCATCGGTGTGAAAAGTACATTTATATTATTGATAGACTAAGATAGACTAAGATATATATTTTTACCTTGTCATTATAGTATACGTACAGGCAGTCCCCGGGTTATCGAACACTCGACTTATGGAAATCAGACTATACGGAAATGCTCCCACAAATCATGTAAAAAGATTAAATATGCGGAAATGTTTGTGTTATTTACATAAGCGCAAATAGTGCAGCGCGGTGAGGTTGCGGATGAATACCACGGAGATAGGCGTAACACCTCGCTACACCAAAACGCCACCTTCACCGAGCCCGAGCTTCACTAGGATTGAGGCAAATTGATTATTTCGTAGCGCTACGGAATTGTTTGTTTTGTATGCTTTGAACTATATATATCCATGTTTCTATTGCTAGTTTTCTTCATTTTAAGTTTATTTAATAAGTTATTTACTGTATGTACTGTGTGTATTTGTGTGTGTAGACTAGGCTACTCCACCTGTCTTTGTGTGCATGTGAAGTGACTGACTCAGAGACACTAAGAGTAGGAGGCACTCTGTTTATTAACATGGCCTGACAGTAACATTTAGCAACTACGGTTTCCAGTCAGGACAGCTGGTAGACTGTCTGACTGGCGACGCGGAGACGGTGAAGATGGCGACGACGGCGAAGACTCCAGCAGCACGACGGGATCCCACTTCAGACAAAAGCCAAGAGGTTCCCTCCCAGGGCCCCTCATACTGTCAGCGTGGCCTGGCTCCGCCCCTGGCCACGCACCCTTCTGGAACCTACTAGCGGGTTCTCGATGTGCCCCTTGCGTAACCTTTCCCCTAGATGCCTCTCTGGTCTATCACGTGGCCTGCTGTCAGTCAGGGCTGCTTTAAGCTGCAGATCCCCTTCCCTGCCAGCAGCCAGCGCGATGCTGCTCCGTGACCGATTCTATGTCACTACACATGTATGTGTGAGAGTATGTGAAGTTTAGGGCTAGCCTAATTCACGGTAAACTAACATTCGGAAGGGACTGCTTTCTGTTAACAATATAAAAATGTTTCGTGGTATTCATAAACAATTGTATACAGTATGTGTTCCATTAGTTTCATTATGGGTATTGTTAAGGTAGATATTCGATGAAAGAATGATAGGAAGTGCAGAGCGTATGCACAGTGATACGATGCAGATAGCGATAAAACACAGACGACAGCACGAAACAGCAGAGAGAAAATGGTAAGCGAGGCACAATTATTTCCGGCTATGGGATTCTATCTTGATTTCGGGGGGAAAAAATGTAAGTTTCAGATTTATGGAAAATTCTGGTTACGGATCCTTCTCGGGAAACTAACCCTTCCGTAACCCGGGGACTGCCTGTACAGGCGACCCCCTACGACCTAATCCTGGACGACGGTCGCAAGTCAAGCCGTCGTAAGTCGAATCCTTATTTCCCATATGCGCAATGTTATAAATTGATCACGAAAATAAATAAAAATAACCCTAACAGACATTTATCATAACTTAACATAACTTTTACAAACATTTATTAAGTATAAACAAACACATTTGAAAATTTGTAAGTACTTCTCTGCATGCGCGTCACATTTCCTATTCTCAGACAGTGAAAGACGAAAAACATTGGAGAACATTTTCAAAAGAGCGAAGCGCGTTGCGAAAGAGATACTGCGTTCGCTCTAGATGCAGCCGCAAACTGTCGGGTTATACTGTACATACGCAAACGGCAGAAGAGCAAAGCAGCGCCATCAGGCGACGAGTCTGCGCATGCCATGCGTAAACTCGTTGCCAATCAACTCGGCGTCGGTAGCAGTCGTTAGGCAGTCGTAGATACGAGTTTTGGTTGTTACTGTTGGGGGTCTTACGATAAGAAAGGTCGTAAGTCGGGAGTCACCTGTTTTATGATTAGTTGTTAATCATATTAAAAAAAAATTACACTTATGCAAACATAGTCGCCATCAATATGTTGCGTGGGGAATATTAATAGTGTGTGGTCACATGGAAGAGACGACAGCAAGTCATGGATGCTAATGCTTAGGCGCCATCTGGCACATTAATGTTTGCCGTGTAGCGCAAAAAAAACTACTGGGTCTTAAAGGTAGTACGTTACGGCGAGGTACCACATTACGTAAAGAGGGACTGGGTATCGGTGAGTTGAGTACGTTGTAGAGAGAGTACGTAAAGTGGGAGGGCATAAATCTGGGGGTTACTGCAGTTATTAAAGAATTCTAGAATCGCTCCGATCAGCACGTTTGGCTACATATGGTGCGAAAGAAGTTCAACGTACATACATACACCGCACCTCCGATTAGCACGGTTGGCTACATACGATGAGAAAGAAGTTCAACATACACAATGCACATCGACCAACACTGCCCATAGACTAACACTGCCCATAGACTGAGCATTGCCCATAAACTAACACTACTCATACACTCAACACTGCCCATAGATTAACACCGCTCATAGTTTAACACGTAGGCTCTCGCGACCAATATCACCCATAATATAGGTTTTTTGGGTTAGATCGTGTAAATATATACATGTGTCGTTAAACCCGCCACCACCCGACACAGCCAACTAGTAAGGGTTGTCACGTAAACAGAACGTGGCCAATTCGTCACTAGTACAGCACACCGGTGTTGGAGAGCAAATCCACAACAGAGTAGTTTCACACGGTATAACTTTGCCAAAAAGTCAAAACGACTCCTGCCCAAAAGTGCAGCGTAACATGCCAACCGCCACGCGTTGTGTAATAAATCGTTGTGTCACACCCGACGTGATTATCACGTGTCCCCTCCGTACTGTATTGGCCATTACCTCGTTGATCCGTTTCACCATTGCCTCCCCTGAGTCGTCTGCATTGCTGTACTTGGCTGGCACCACTTAAGGCAAGTTTTCAATCGAACCATTGTTGTTGTTGCTGATGCGGTGCGACCGTTAACTTGGCCCCATTTGGTCTCGCGTGTAATTTTTTAAATTGGCTTTGGAGAAAAACTAAACTAAACTCAACTTGTGCTGCGCCATCCTTGTCTGTTCGATTGCGGCCAGGAGGACGACGTCATCTTGAGCCAGCTGGGAGAGTGCACCGAGGAGGGGAAGAAGGTGACACGCAACGGAGGAGAAAAATTCACGGCCGTCTTCCGGCGCATCGCAGAGACTCGGCCTTCGGGCTCCTGACCTTGCTGGGCTCTTGTTGACCTTGCCGGGCTCCTCTTGACCTTGCCGGGTTCCTCTTGACCTTGCCGGGCTCCTCTTGACCTTTCCGGGTTCCTCTTGACCTTGCCAGGCGACCCTTGGCCTTGCCGGGCGTTGCCGTTTAATCCGTTGAACTTATTACACAATCCACAGTCGTGGCCTTGCTGATAAGAGACCGGCAGTGTTGATACTGATTGACATTAAATATTTGGTTCGTTGCCCACGTTAATTCTAAACGAAACGTTCCACACACAATAAGTGCACAGTGCAATGTGGGTAAAACCGCTACAGGGCGACTTTAACTTGTGCAAATCTGCACGGGCATGACTTTTGAACTTGGCTTTTGAACATGGCTGCTGATTTCAGACACGAGTTAGCTGTCGTTAGTCATTGAATCTAGAACACCTCACACCAGGAATGTAATTCTAGTTTTAAGACGGATACATGGTGCACAGCAAGTATTTGAAGGTTTCTTTTGTACCTATACTTAATTTTTCGTACAATTGTCTGTCTCCGTGTATCATGGTTTACATGGTTGTGTTATGTTGCCTTGGTGCAGGGGACAGGTTGCCAAATGTTTTAATTAATGGGATCGAAGTTATGTTTGGATCATGTCTCTCTTGGCCTTATTCATATATATTTCGTGTACATTTACAAAGCGTGTCTTAATTTAATAAGGAGTAAAGGCGTTTTTTTGTTTAACTGTGAACGTACATTTATTGTGGCTGCTGTGGGAATCTATGTGTGCTCAGCCAGTCCATGCCCAAGCAGCTTGTGTTTGGCCAGATAGAGGGGGGCTGAACGGGCATGACGTGGGCTGGAGCAGAGAGGATGTGGAGCTGAGTGGTGTCAAAATCGGCCTCTATGGAGTAGGCTCGTGAAGAATGCTACTGGGCAGTTGGAGGCAGTTGCCCTCCAACAACAATGGAGGGCAGAGGAGCAACGGAGCCAGTAATCTCAATCGGCCAACCCATGTCAGCGAGCCTTCCACACTTCACGTGGCCTCAAAATGCACCTGGCTTGACACAGGCGCCGTAGTGACGTCACCGTCACTTTGTGGCGAATGGCGGGTATTGGTGTGGTGCGGGATTATTTCATTTGCAAACGTCCTTGACTTTGGCAACGCTTAACTGCTTGATCTCCACTGTGGCACTTTGACACTTTTTTAACATTGCATCTCTTTTGTATAAATACCCCCCCCCCCCCCGTTTATTCCTAGTCGGGACAAACATCGACAATGTAGGGCCACGGGGCCTTGGGCAATTCTTGGCTCTGGCTCTGGTTTTCCAATCGCCCTCTGAAATGAATAAAGAAGCGCGGGGGGTACGTTCCGGAGGTACTCGTGAGTAGCACATTTTTTGCGGATAATGATATTACCCCAACGAGTTATCTGCAGCAATGGCTTTTGGCTGCTAACCGTCGAACAAAGACGGTCACCACATCGCGCAATTTGAGATGTGCTGCTGCGGCCGTCTGGAATGCTCTTCCTTCTGATATTAGGAAGCCACTGGAGCTATGTACTTTCAAATCATCTAGATTGACAAACTCATTTCTTTAGAACTGATTTTTGTTTTAGTTGTCCTTCCCACACACCTCTGATTAGCATGGTTGGTTACGTACGATGCGATAGAAGTTCAACATACACACATGTTTCTACTCCCATGACAACAGGCTATCATCGGTTGAACAGGCCAAGCCTTGCCGATGTTTCGTCAAGTCAAGCCGAGCATTTGTTAAATGTGACGTTGCGTTGATTTAAGCGGCTCCCAATTTGCTGACTGACAAAGAGGTGAATTGACTGCCACTTTGTGGGTCACTCTCGCATCTGAATACTTGCAGATGATCGGTGAGCGTAGAACTGGGTGACCACGTCCGAGTGACTCGTCTGCGAACGGAGTGCGATTGGAGGGAAGAATTTTCCACCACTTTCCCCCACATGGCCATAGGTCTGGAGAGACTGGGGCTTGAAGAATGTAGTGACTTGCACACAACCCACGATCTCGTGGTGGCTAGGATATGTTAACTACATCGCCTGGTATGTAGGAGCTGCTGAGTTCGATCCCGACCCTGACGCCTGCTGTATACAGTATTTGGAGTTTGCATGTCTCTCTCCCCGTGGTCGCGTGGATTTTTCTCCGAGTCCAGTTTTTCCCTCCACATTTCGAATCAACATCACGTGTTTAGGGTATTTGGCTGCTATAAATTTTCACATAAACCACTTCGTTGAGCTATCATTTGTGGCCAGGTCGCTTGAGGGGTGTGTCGATCCTATTATGCGAAAGTATATAATTCATAGAGGCCGCTGGCTACTGGAGATCCATTGTCCTCGGTAGTTATATCAGAATGAGGATCTTTATTTTATCCGAATCTCTTAGCCTAGTTTTTCACATGTCCAGTATCAATATTTAGGTTTGTGCTGGAGGGTCCCTCCACCGTGAATTAAATATAAAATTATCTTTGTTTACAATGAGAATAGTGAGTTATGAAGCATTTATAGGATGAAAAATGCAAAGTTACGAAGGCTGGGAACGCATCCTCGTTGAACTAACGTTATAAGTTATTCGATATACGAAGTTTCGATATACGAAGCTGCAGGGACGACGCAGCTAATTTCGTGTGTCCATGTTACGTGTCTGGTTTGTTGTAAATGTGGAGTTATCTTGATAACTCCACGCCTGAGGATGACCGCTTGTGTTGCAATCGAAATGTCGTGATTTATTTTTTACCTACGTGACTTTACCGAAAGAACCAAAGAATCAGGTTCGCATTAACCACTGCTTGTGGTGAACAAGCAAACAAAACACAAGTATTGTGTGTGGTTAACGCAGACATGATTGCTTGCAAAAGGTTTCTATTTGGCGTTTGAACATCTTAACACCTGTTGCCGGAAAGGGTAGAACCTATTCTTATTTTTTTATACTTTGATTTGTGGCAAAAAAGGTCCCATTTAACAAATACCCGGTATGTGTTCTAGATTTGCAAAGTCACGTAGGTAAAAAACTGAACTCGGATGTACCTGCGCTGGTTAGGCATTGCTTCACCAACACTTACTTTACCTGGAATGGCACCTTCTACAAACAGAATGAGGGTACCCCTATGGGCTCCCCCTTGTCACCAGTGATAGCCAATGTTTTCATGGAGAAGTTTGAATCAGACGCCATCCAGACGTCCACCCTGCGTCCTTCCCTGTGGAAGAGATATGTGGATGACACTTTCGTCATTTGGCCACATGGCCTCCCAGCATTGAACCATTTCCTGGACCACATCAATTCCAGACACCCGTCCATCAGATTTACCATGGAAGTGGAGAAAGATGGCAAACTACCATTCTTGGATGTTCTTTTTGAGAGGAGACCTGATGGATCCTTGGGACATTCTGTCTACAGGAAGGCCACCCACACAGATTCCTACTTAAAACCTGATTCCCACCACCACCCGGCTCAAAATAATTCTCTCATCAAAACACTATACCACAGCTCAATCCATCTCTGACCACCACCACCTGGCCAGTGAATTAAAACATGTACATCTCGGCCCTCAAGATGAACGGATACTCTGACCACACTATCCGCCAAGCTGTTTCTCCCACCATACAGAAACAACCACCTGAAACTCCAATCAAAACTATCACGTTGCCATACATAGCAGGCGTGACCAAAAAAATCTCCAAAATTCTAAACAAACATAAGATCCAAGTCTGATTCAGTACGGTACATAAAATCCGTGATCTGATCCCATCCGTAAAGGATGTCATTCCGGACTTACAGTACCCCGGTGTTTACAAATTGAGTGCTCCCTGCGGTGACTGCTATATCGGGGAGACGAAATGACATATTTCGGACCGAATTCGCGAGCACAAATCAGATTTGAAACATGGCAGAACAAATTATTCAGCTGTTCCATTCAGACGCTGTCGCCTCGACAGACCTGGTTTCACCTGAAGACGGCTGCTTGCGTTGTGGCCGAAACGTCGTGAGAATTATTTTATTATGTTTTATTATTTTTATTATTTTATTACTCCCCTTCTACGTGACTTTACCGAAAAAACCAAGAAGAGAAATTATTCAGCCGTTGCTGATCATTGTTACAACGCTGTGGGTGATCATGATATCGTTTTCTCCGATACCAAGGTACTCTGCAAGCCGTCTGGATACCAACAAAGATTTGTCCATGAAGCCATACAGATATACAAATACAGACATAACTTCAACCGAGAAGATGGATTCAAATTGAGCAATCATTGGACATATGTGATTAACCATGTTAAACCTCAACCGCCACTCTCCCCCGCTCTGCGTCCCCCCTCCACCATCCGTGACGCCGTCCTTTAGTACCACCACCTTCCTGGCTCCACCAACCCCCCCACCATCCTTGCACCTCGTTCTCCCTCCACCAATCCGTTGCGCCGTCCTTTAGGACCACCTTCACCTTCCTGGCTCCACCCACATCCCAAACCCCCCCCCACCCTGCACCCGTCCTTGGCTCCTCCCTCCTCTTACCCTATATAATAATGTCCCATCACAAATAACTCTCACTATAGTTATTTTGCTGTGCCTTTTTACACCTGATGAAGGAAGCTTGTGTTGCCTCCGAAACGTCGTAATTTAATTGATTTATTTTCATTTATTATTATTTTATTATTTTTTACCTACGTGACTTTACCGAAAAACCTAAGAGTATGAATCCTTTCAGTCACGAAAGCTTCAAATCTAGCACATACATAACCTACCACGAATGTGAGATATTAATGCGCTATGAGAAAGGGCCATTTCCCGAAACGTCGCCTATTATGATGTTTATGTTAAGGCCACAGTGAAATGAGCGAATTTTGACCCCTGCTTGCCGGGTTCGTTCCTCTTTAGAATCGATTCTCGGATCGCTCGGATTTCCCAAAAGCTCTGGAATCGATCGAATCGATGCATGGGTGACTTGGGGGCGGGACCCGCTGGCTGAACCAAGCCTCGAAAACCTCGCGGGGGAAGGGGAGGGGCCAACATCTCGCGAGAATTCGCGCGAGAAATGCGGAAGCAACCCCCGCAAAGAATTTGATTTCGCAGTCTGCATAAGTGCCACGCCCCTTTCAGCAGCCGCGATCTCCATTGGTCACCGGTTGGGGCGGGGTCAGCTTCACGACAAGTTCGCTTTCCTATTGGCCGATAGATTCCAGAGGGGGACGGGGCGGTTGGCCGTGACCAATAGGGCACGAGGACTTTGCGAGCCACGGACAATGTGTGGTGGGAAATGTGAAGCAGGTGCGTGGGGAAAAGTTGGCCAATTGATTCGGGAAGTGGAGTTGAGAGTGCGGCGCAAACAACAACAACAGCAGCAGCAGCAGCAATTAAACAAACACGGTACTTCTACACTTGGTACAGCCACGTAACAGCAAGCAGTCGGTTGGGACGGTGCCAAGCTAGGTGCACCTTCGCGCTCTCGCCATCAAAGGAACTCTTCCCCCGGCGCTGGTGACGGCAGCGAACTCGGCGACTCGAGACGACGCTGCTGCCCCCGTGAAGCCCACGCGGACTGCCGGGGGGCCAAGTGCGGTGAGCGAGTTCAAGGGTAGAGTTGGTGGTGAGTGGGTAGTAGGGAAGAGTTGGTGGTGAGTGGGTAGAGTGAGTAGAGTGGATAGTAAGTGGGTAGCAGGGAAGAGTTGGTGGTGAGTGGGTAGAGTGAGTAGAGTGGATAGTAAGTGGGTAGCAGGGAAGAGTTGGTGGTGAGTGGGAAGAGTGAGTAGAGTGGATAGTGAGTGGGTAGCAGGGAAGAGTTGGTGGTGAGTGGGTAGAGTGGATATTGAGTAGGTAGCAGGGAAGAGTTGGTGGTGAGGAGTGGGTACAGAGAGTTAAGTGGGTGTAGAGTGGGTTTCAGAGTGGGTAGTGAGTGGGTTTAGTTTAACACCCCTCCAGAATCAAAAGCGTGTTTTTGCACAGCTGTCCAGTACAAATTTAAGGCTGAGTCGACCTCGGGGAGGTCCAGCACCAGGTACTGGCGTTGTCGGCCGTAACCGGGATTCGCTAATATTCGCGGAAGAACACCACACACACAAGATAAATATCCCCTGTGTAGCCTTAACAGACTGTTTGGGCAAGTGCTGTTAGCGAGCACCTTTGAGGGCCGCCACTGCACACGAGGGGGGTCGGTGGCCAACACCACGCCCGGCCGCCTTTGTCTCCCTAGTGGCGATGTTCACACATCGCACCAGGTACTAATTTGAGGCTGGGTCGGCTTAGGTAAGGCCCAGGACCGGTGCAGATAATCATCGTCACCGGTGTTGGCCGTGAGCGGGAATCCAACTCGGGTCGCTGGGTTCGTAACGCCGCGCGCTGACCACTGCGCCACCGTTCTCCACACACAGACACCCACACAGTCACACACACACAGCCACAGACACCCACACAGCAGAGGTCGTAAACGGGTTTTGATTCCTTACCCGTACCCGGCCGCACCAGGGTCGCAAATGGGTATCCGTACCCGTACCCGGCTGGGTACGGGTAGCCGGGTATCGGGTAGGGTACGGGTATCGGGTACCCGGTTGCGACCTCTGCCACACAGTCACACACACACACACAGTCACACACACACATTCACACAGTTACACACACATTCACACAGTTACACACACACAGCTACACACACAGTCACACACACAGCCACACATACACAGTCACACACACAGTCACACAAACACATTCACACAGTCACACACCCAGTTACAAACACAGTTACACACACGTATACAGGCATCCAACACACACCCACGCACCACTGTATGCCCATTTTACGACCAAGTCACAGACAAGACAGAGTCGTGGCACTGTGTGGCCATAGAACTAAACCTATGGAACCATTTAGTGAACCCATAGAAACTCGCAGATATACCTCGTGACACACAGATTCATGAAATGCAGTGGTACGACTGTGTGGCCATGCAACCCAGGATGAACAAGCGACACGACACGAACTTCTCAGCGTGGCTAGCAACAGCAGAATATCTAAATTTTCGCATTTAGCTCGTGAACATATTTGACATTACTCAAGCATAAAATATCTCCGATGCTTCGTAACATTTTTTGACCTTGTTTTTTGGTTTTAACGAGATATGTCAAACTGCCCGGATAGTAACCTCGTGTTGTTGACGTCGATTGTCCAGGAGATGGCAGCACAGTTGTGGATTTGTGTTGAGTCTGTGCGGCAGCTCTGAGTGTCCACGCGGTGAGGTTTTTATTTTATATTTCCTTCCACACGAAGCGCCACTTATTGCAATTGACCAGACATTCCCATCCTCTAGGACCCTTCTAAAAACACATTCTTCGAGACGACTTGCTGAGGCTTTCCTCAAATTTGGTAATTTTTCACCGGGTAAAGGGCATCATATTTGACGATTGCAAACGCACAAAGCCAAAACAAAGATTCCCTTATAGCCTTCACAGACTGTTGGGGCAAGTGCTATTAGCGAGCCGCACCGATGAAAAACACACACCCGTACAATCGTGGTCAACCAGACAGCAAGGCACATGGGTGTTTGAAAGGCGACTTGGCTGAGAGTGCGTTCTGCCCGATTTGTATGGGTGAAGTTGGACCAAATTTTACAGTAAATCTCGCAGAACTATCCACGAGCTCGGCTCAAAGAGACGCCGGGCGAATTGTTGGGGGTGCCTGACGCCGTGAAAGTGAAAGGACCATCTTCATATATAAGTTTTATATATTCACCTGTTTCTGTTTAACTTGGCCTTGTTAGAGTTTCGGCCTTCCGAAAATGATCCGAAGTGTGAGTTGTTCTGTACGCAATGGCGTCCTGTGATTTTTGTAGTTAACATAATTTGACGCACGGTAGACTCGATTATCCGCGTGCGGTTTAGCTGATGAACTGTGCACCTGAGATTTTGACATGAATGAATAACTCGTGGATTTTCCCTTAAGCCCAAATTAATAATCTAAAAACACTTATACACATTATTCTTGGAAATGTTTATTACAATTCATGAGCTTAAACCAAACAAATATGTGCTTCGGTTAATCCGAAATCCACGTGATCGGCCCTACAGTACAGTAGTTGCCATATCTTTACAACAGTGGGCAGAGTTTGATGCTGATTGGCGTGGCTCTTCTGCTGTCCACTTAGTGGGCCAAGTGTTCTGCGCGGGAGCAGCAAAATGTTATCACTGAGCATGCGCATCGACCATGGGTATTCGTTCTAAATCGAAGAGTAACAATCGAAATCATCAGTTGTGCTTCATTTTGAGTAATTCATCCGATCATTTTGTGAGTTTTAATTTACTAAACTGTGCGATTGCAGATAAAGTTATCGATAATGTATACTTGTTTTTGGAATGGAGATCCACGGAAAATTTATATTTTAGGATTATCCGCGATTTTGAATTATCCACGGTCGCCCTCCCCATCATTAGCGCGGATAATCGAGAGTCTGCTGTATCTAAAGTTTGTGGTATCACAGAAAAGTTTTATCCATACCTGTTTCGACTCGACTAAAGTCTGCCAAAGAAATTACCTGCAGTTACTTTGTCCACTTCATTTAAGGCCACGCCAATGCTGATGCCATCCATTGAAATGCAAACCCGTGTCGGGGTATTTTGCTTATCTAAACATATTCCATTCTAACACACACACATCCTGGGGCAGATGAATGAAACGTCAAGTTTGATCGAAGACCCCCTGTGTATTTTTGTGCGTCGTGTTCTCACTCTCTGATGCCAACTCAGCTCACCCTTGTGCCACACCGTTCCTCCTCCGTGAGTGCTATTAATTTTCTGTTGTGGTGCTGACAGACAAACGTCACTGATCGGTTACAGTTTTGTTATGACGAGCCCAGTGCGATTCTAATTCCGCACCTCCGATTAGCACGGTTGGCTACGTACAGTACGAAAGAAGTTCAACATACACACACAACATACACAGACAAACATATACAAACAGACACACACGTACGAAGCTGTAACATTTTGCCGCATCTCCCCGTGCCGTCGCTGTGCTCTGCGTCGACAGCGAAAGCAGCGCACGGCAGCAGCGGCAGTAGCGGCGGCAGCAGCGCTTGACCAGCGCACCCCTGGGGGGCCCCACCACCGCCGTCGCGATGAACGTCGGCGTGGCGCACAGCGAGGTGAACCCCAACACGCGCGTCATGAACAGCCGCGGCATGTGGCTCTCGTACGTGCTGGCCGTGCTCCTGCTGCACGTCGTGCTGCTCTCCATCCCCTTCGTCAGCGTCCCCGTCGTGTGGACGCTCACCAACGTCATCCACAACGTGGTGAGGAGGTCCGCGGACCGCTGATGATTACAGGCCGGCTGATTGAGAACTTATTTTTTTACCACTGCTTTTTATGTCCGGATAGAGGTTTTTGATGGGTTAGATCGCGTGAATATAAATGGTGTCGTCAAACCCGCAACCACACCCGATGCAGCCCAATTAGCAAGGTTTGTTACGTAAACAAAACGTGACAATTAGTTGTTAGTTCCACACTAACCAATTGTTTGTTGGAGAGTAAACCCACACAATATTTACTATTCGAGTACCGTGATGTTTCGCCGGTAATTACAACTCAGCTTCATCAGGTGTGAAGATCACTTTGTTGAGTTGACATTTTTTTTGTGTTTATTTTGTCATCCTTCATTGCCCGTCTGCCTGCCCGCACCTCCGATGAGCACGGTTGGCTGCGTACGATGCAAAATAAGTTCAGTGTATAGTCCATTATGAGAAAATCGCGTTATAATTAATAATATGTATAATATAGGGGGTAAAGCACAGTCCGCAATAATGCTTGAGATGTGTATGCAGCCTGAACAAAGACTGCCATGCGTGGGTAGCATATAGAAGCATCCAGCAGCATCCCAATGCCTTGTGCGATGATGCTATGTCGAGGCAGCTGTACGAGCATTATTCCTACTCGCGCGACAAAGTTCCGTTCACTCCATGCATTATATCCAATTCGTGTTATAAAAAAATGTGTTCCCCAATCTTGATTTGAAGCTTTCGTGACTGCAGGAATCCATACTCTTTGGTTCTTTTGGTAAAGTCACGTAGGTAGAAAAATTAAATAAAAATAAACATAATATATTAAATTTATCCAGCAGTGGACCTGCTGGATGAATTTTTCTGCATGAGGACGACCTCTTGTGTTGCGATCGAAACGTCATGATATATTATTTTTTTATTTAGATTTTTCTACCTACGTGACTTTACCAAAAGAACCAAAGAGAATATGTTCCCCAATAAATTAATCGTATTATACTGGTAGGAACCCCCTGGTTACACAAGCCCACAGGGGATTATTGTGTCCGTCCGTCGTGCATCCAACAATGGGAGGGGTGGGGCTGGGTGGAGAGGGGAGGGGCTGGGTGTGGATGGTGGGGAGGGGCTGGGATGGGAGGGTGGGAAGGGGCTGAGTGGGGAGGGGCTGGTCACCCCGTGGTGCCCTGATCAACGTTTAACCTACTCACGCCGGCTTGTGCCCGCCCTCACAGTCGGCCATATTTGCGGAACACCACGCCGCCATTGACCGAGCAACCCAACGTTCCTACCAGCTCTCTCCGCAGGAATATGTTATATCAAATTAAAACACCCGGCGTTATAGGAGAACAGTTTGTACATACGTACGTGTGAAACGCAATGAAGTTTGGGTTTAGGTAGAGTGTAAAATGTAGTTGCCATTCAGATGAATGAGGATGCATCGGAGACTAAACTTTGAAGCATGCAAGAGGTAGACAGAGCTGGGAACTCGTCACACTTGGCAGATCGAGGTTGAGAGACCTGTGCTGTGACGCTGTGTCCACTGAAGTGGCGTATGTGGGGTCTGTGCAGGAGAACAGGGTGCCACGGTGGCTATTAGATGTTAACTTCCTCGCCTGGTAGCAGGAGGTCATGAGTTTTATCCAAAACCTGACGCCTGCTGTTGTTTATTTGGAGTTTGCGTGTCTCTCTCCCCGTGGTCACATGGATTTGTATCCGCATCCTCCGGTTTTTCCCCATCACATTTAGAATTTTGCCACTTCGTTGAGCTGTCATTTATGATAGCCAGGTCACTTCTGAAAAGAGCTATATAGTTCAGTGGGCCTTACCTGGAAAAATTAAAATAGTTTACAGTTTTTTTTCCATAGTTTTAAGAGAATGCGTCGCAAAGCAAGTGCTTTGAGTTTTTAAGTTTTACCCATATGCTGCGTTTCTTTGGACGGAAACTAGACCAACTCAGATTCCAAAGCAGACTTTCCAAACCAAGTTTGAGTTGCGACAGGTGGCCGAATCCACCTGCGGATTAACTTTTTGCGAGTGAGCCGTTGAATATGGCACGAAGAATTGAAGGCATCTCGCATGAGTCGTTTTAGAAGCTGGGTTGCAGTTTATACACGCTTGTGATCCAGTGCGGGTCTGTGGATCGAGCAGATTTGCGAAACTTCCACTAAAGCTGATGGAGCTGTGGCTTGGAGGCGGCAGCAGTGCAGCGGGTAGGTGTGTGAACCCCTCTTTGTGGTGGCGTAGCGGTTAGCACGCTGTGCTACGAACCCGAGTTCGATTCCCGCTCACGGTCAACATCAGTGATGATAATCTGAATCGGTTCTGTGCCTCCCCTAGGTCGACTCAGCCTCAAATTAGTACCTGGTGCGGTGTGCAAACATTGCCACTGGTGAGACAAAGGCGGCCGGGTGTGGAGCTGGCCACCCACCCCTTCGTGTGCCGTGGCAGCCTTCATAGGTGCTCACTAACTGCACTTGCCCCAACAGTCTGTTATAAGCTATACGGGAGATCTCTTTGTCTTTTGTGGTGGCCAAAAACTGTGTTCCAAAGATGTCTTTAACAGACACCTCATGAGAGCCCAATATTAATGTGGGACACATGGGAGGAAATATCAGCCAACCGTAAGCAGTGAAGTGTCTGTCGCCGACTCGTTCAAGAGGGTTGAAGAAAAAAGGGCAAAAGCCCCATCATCAACACCAGCAGTAGCAATGCCACAACACAAATCTCATTCAGTAGACGAGCAGCGACTCCTTTCCCACAGTGCGGCTGATGTTTCTGCTCAAGGGCTCAGCCGCTGCTGGCTCTTCTGCGCAGTCATCATCGTTTGCGATGGACAGCCGAAGAAAAAGAGAGAACCCGTCTTTGTGTTCTCTCATGTGGGTTTTTTGCAGCTGCTTAAATTCCCTGCTCCCCCGAGAAAACTATTCCGGAACAAGCAATTCAGCCCATATTCCCATGCAAGGATCTTCCCCATCACAGGAGTCTTGAAACTCTGAGGATGAACAAATTGCAGTCCATTCCCCTTTCATGTGTGTTGTTTTCATAATGCGAATTGGATATACAGTGAGGGAAAAAAGTATTTGATCCCCTGCTGATTTTGTACGTTTGCCCACTGACAAAGAAATGATCAGTCTATAATTTTAATGGTAGGTTTATTTGAACAGTGAGAGACAGAGTAACAACAATAAAAATCCAGAAAAACGCATGTCAAAAATGTTATAAATTGATTTGCATTTTAATGAGGGAAATAAGTATTTGACCCCTCTGCAAAACATGACAGTATTTGGTGGCAAAACCCTTGTTGGCAATCACAGAGGTCAGACGTTTCTTGTAATTGGCCACCAGGTTTGCACACATCTCAGGAGGGATTTTGTCCCACTCCTCTGTGCAGATCTTCTCCATATCATTAAGGTTTCGAGGCTGACGTTGGGCAACTCGAACCTTCAGCTCCCTCCACAAATTTTCTATGGGATAAAGGTCTGGAGACTGGCTAGGCCACTCCAGGACCTTAATGTGCTTCTTCTTGAGCCACTCCTTTGTTGCCTTGGCCATGTGTTTTGGGTCATTGTCATGCTGGAATACCCATCCACGACCCATTTTCAATGCCCTGGCTGAGGGAAGGAGGTTCTCACCCAAGATTTGACGGTACAGTGAGGGAATGGGCTACAAGACCATCGCCAAGCAGCTTGGTGAGAAGGTGACAACAGTTGGTGCGATTATTCACAAATGGAAGAAACACAAAATAACTGTCAATCTCCCTCGGCCTGGGGCTCCATGCAAGGTCTCACCTCGTGGAGTTGCAATGATCATGAGAACGGTGAGGAATCAGCCCAGAA
>CM025669.2:2101578-2115185 GCA_014621495.2 Entosphenus tridentatus
TTAACACACAAAATCCACTGAAGCGTGTTGTTGATTAATGTGTTGAACTTCTATTGTTGTTTTTTGCTCTCGTGCCTCCTGCCTTATAGAAGGCAGTGGCGCCGACGTGGCTATGATATGTTAACTCCGTCGCCTCGTATTCAGGAGGCCGTCGGTTCGATCCCCGACCCTGACGCCTGCTGTGTATTTGGAGTTTGTGGCGTTCCTCTCTCTCTCTTCCTACGGCCGCGTGGATTTTCCTCTCCGCGTTCAGAATCGACCGCACAATTTTCAGATGATTTGGTCGGTACAATAAGTTCCCACGCGTGATGTATGAATGTTGTTGATCAGAGCGTGCTTGGTTTAACTACAAGCATGATGTGTGGCTGATGCAGACTTGATGCCTTCCAACAGGCGTGTGTCTCTTTGGTGTTTAAACATCGTGACACCTGCTGTGTTATTGCTATAAATCAGTGGTTCTTAACTTGGGGGTGCACACTGCACCCCCTGGGGGTCCGAGATTCCCTTTCCGGGCGTGCGAGACGTGTCCAGATTCTTTTTAGAAGGTAGATAATCGAAATTAAAATAAAGCACGGGGTGCGTAAGTACAACTACCGTATTTTCCTGCATATAACCCGCGGGGTACACAACTTTTTACAAACAAAACAAGACCCTGCGGGGTATATGAAGGTGCGGGCTATCCCAAATATTTTACACGTGTGACATGTCATAACTCGTTAAAATTTTTCATGGTAGGACTATCCACTATGCAACACTTTTGACTAAAGCACTGCTGAATAAACCACTCACACTAAAATTGCACATGTTATCACGTTTTTAATGATTCGAATTGTTTGTACAATGAAATGACAATGTATGAAGTGGGCGCACTTTGTTTACCGGCGACGGGAGAGCTGGGGGGATAGAGAGGTGGGGGGTTGGGGACGAGGCAATGGCGTTACCGTAGTGCCCGCTATTGTCTGTGCAGTGCGCAATCTACCAGTGCTAAAACTGTACTTACTTATCTACCAGTTATGTGTTACTTAATTATTGGATATTTACTTTTGTTACCTATTTACTGTTTTAAGTTCACTCGTTTCCGATTAGTTTGTTTTCTTTGTGCACGTTATGATTTTAATGTTAACAATTGATAGTGTAATGTATTACAAATGTAAACATCGTATTATTGATGGAATTAAGCTGCGGTAACGACGTTAAAGATATGAATGCATGCGGGGTATATGGATGTGCGGGCTATCTGAAATTTGTTTTACACAAAACGCTAATTTTGCGGGGTATATGCGTCTGCGGGTTATATGCGTATGCGGGCTATATGCGGGAAAATACGGTACAGTATTTTGTTTTATAAAGCTGCGTATTTGTTAGCATTATACATTTTACCGATTGAGAACCAATGGGGTGCAGGGCTGCAGTAAAGATGAAGAACCACTGCCATAGAGGGTAAAGTCTATTCCTATTTGTATTTGCATCAAAGTGTCGCGAAGACTGAGAATGAAGTTGCACGGCCAATTATAGCAATCGTATGCAACTGTAACAATCGGATGCAACTGTAACAATCGGATGCAACTCGGGGAATCGATTGCAACAGGTTGTTGAGTAAACACCATGAAGAGAGATGAGTGGAAGGGATGGAGGGAGGTCTGTGAGTGAGGAGGTGGCTCCCAGTGAGACCACCACTGCCAACAGCAACACAAATGACTTTGTTCACCGTGTATGTAACATTGTACTGTCTCGTGTGTTTATATATATTCGTTTACGTTTATAAAACATTCCCACAATCGCATTGTTTTGGCTTGGCTTTCTTTAATTTATCTCTATGCATCTCTGTGTATCTCTCTTGGGTTAAATTTATCTTCGTGTATCTCTGTGGTGCCTATGTATCTGTATGATTCTCCAAATATCTATGTGGGTGTCTATGTATCCCTGTGGGTGTCTGTGTTTCTCTATGTGTCTCTATGTGTCTCTGTGTCTTTATGTATCTCTATGGGTCTCTATGTATCTCTGTGGGTCTCCATGTATATCTATGTGTTTCTAAGTATTTATCTGAGTCTTTATGGGTTTACTGTGTGGTCCACAGTTTGGGTTGCATGTGGCTCGTGTCTTTAATGTTCCATTCATGAAGGGGACGTGGTGCAGCATCTGCCTGGTGGGTGATGTTCCAATTGTGGTTGATGGTTACAGTCGCGCCTTTGAGGACGAGGAGGAATGTCAAAGGCAGGCGATGTGCGATGATGTTTTGGTCTAAAATGAGATGTTTATTCTGGGGAAAAGGGGTGTTTATCTTCCCGGAATAAGCATGTTCATCACACGCGATGTAAGTGCAAAATTTAAGGTCACGCTCATCACACACACAACGCGCTCGTCACAAATGAACCACGACGACACCTCGCTGCTGGGCTCGTCATTCTTAGTAATAAACCATCGTCACGCCAGCCGCGATTATCCTCGCAGCAGCAGCGGCTTTTGGTTAAACCACTGAACGAAGACGGTCACTGGCATCGCGCTTTCAAGATGCGCTTCTGCGGCCATCTGGAACACCTCTTCCTGCCAACATTAGGAAGCCACGAGAGCTGTGGACTTTTAAATCTTCATTTAAATCGAAAACTCGTTTCTTTCGAACTGCTTTTTGTGTTTACCCCACGCCTCCGGTTAGCACGGTTGACTACGTACGGTGAGAAAGAAGTTCAACACACATACATCCACCGCACCTCTGATTAGCACGGACGGTTGGCTACGTACGATGCGGAATAAGTTCAACACTCGTACATACACCGCACCCCTGATTATCACGATTGGCTACGTACGGTGAGAAAGAAGTTAAACATATATACATATATACGGATCCTTGGAGCGCGACGCGGTCTAAACGTCACAAACGAAGCGAGGCGCAAACTCCGGAGCGGAACTTTCCGGGAATCCTTCATTTGTTGATTTTATTCCCGCTCGTTCATCCACAGAGTGAGCCTCAAGACTCGACTGGGCAGGTGGGTTCTGCTAGGTTTCTTTTTGTTACACAGCAGTGGGCAACAGGGCCGCTTATTTGGGGGGAGGATCCAAATGGAGTAAATTCGCAGATAAATAAATGAATAAAAACAAATTCTCATTGTGATGTTTTGTTGTTGGAGCTGTAATTTGGAACTCCCCGTGCTCCCCTCGTCTATCTTCAGGTTCCTCCGGTATAAATACATATTCTGACTGAGATTCATTGTGGGCGCCCCTTGTGGTTTGAGCCCCGCTGGGAATCACCCCCCGGGCTTGATGGGCCACCGACCGACCGACTGACTGATTGACCGACCGACCTACTCACCGACCGACCGACCGACTCATCGATCGACCGACTGAATGACTAACTGACCGACTGACTGACTGGATGACTGACTGACCGACCGACCCCCTGACCGACCGACCGACTGACTCGTCCCCGTGGGGTTTTTTTGGGGTGACGTTACGAACGGGACAACCCCCGTGCGTACAAAGGAAGAAACATTAAACAATTGGGTTTAAAATAGAACGTTGCGAGTTAAATCGTGCATGCGAACATTGAAGAGCGTTGTCTCATCGTGTAGAAATAGCGGACACGAGATTGAAGCACTTCGTGAGTGGAGCTTAGTGATGAAGAATAACAACAATATTGTAGGTCTTCTTGGTTCTTTCGGTAAAGTCACGTGACTTTACCGAAAGAACCAAGAAGATGAATCCCTGCAGTCACGACAGCTTTAAATCGAAATATTGTAGGTGTTTGACCCTTTCTGGCTAAAGGCGAACTGTACAAAGACGATGCAAGCATCAGAAGACTTATAGCTCGGGCCGAGCAGTTGTATCTATGGGATACGCTTGTGCCATGCATCCACAATGATGAGCGTAGTGCTTTACCGGAGTCACCTTCTTGTCCAAGTTCTATGAAGAAGGGTCGTTGTCAGAAATGTCGCCTCTTATATACATATATACCGTTCCTTTTAATACCATGGTGTTTTTGACGTACGTGTTGAGTTAACTTTACCGGATCCTACGAATTCGCAGACTCACTCCGTTGCATGCGGCATTGGCACGTACCATGACTAATAACAAGTAACGATGATACTTTACAGCTCATGTGGGATCTACTGCTGCAGGGGGGTTGCTTCGCCATACTTCACCACTTGATTCAAGGCGGGTTGAAGTGGAGGGTGGGGTGGAGGTGAGGCAGGAGGGGCGGGCAGGTTCGAATAAATATCTACCACCACTGATGTCAGCCGTGGCTGGGAATTGAACTTAGGGAGTCAGGTTCATGGTGCAGTGACGCGAACCGTTGCGCCACCGCTCCACGGCTCGTCCACAGTGGACGGATGATATATAGCGGCGTGCGAGTGTGGCGAGATGTTAACTACCTTGCCTGGTTTACAGGAGGTCATGGGTTCGATCCCGACCCTGACGCTTGTTGTCTAGTTGGAGTTTGCGTTCGCCGCTCTGTTGCAAAGATGTCACGGTGCAAATCGAGCGGCCGCCCCGATTAATACTGATGCTGTCATGGCCATTACGGCACGCGGATCTCATCTGCCCGTTGGTCGGTCGGTCGAATTTGCTCAAATATATATTTGACGGTGACGCGAGTCCAGAGGCAGGTCTTCATTGTGTACCCACAAAAACCTATGCTTTTTTTGTCTACGTGTTTGTCGCATGCTGTTACAAGCTCACGTCTAAACCGTGGACGTCAAGTGCAGCGGTGTATCGTGTGGTGGTGAGTGGTGGAGTCGCTCGCTGTGCTCTGTGCCATGAGCACCGCGCTCAGAATCGGAATAAAAAAATCCTGGAAGAATCCGATTAACTATAAAGCTTTTTTTCACCTTCAATGATAATCATGGTAGGATACGTACGGTGCGAAAGAAGTTCAACACACATAATAACGGCCTTTATTTACTCAGCAGGACCTCGCTGAGTCTCAATAACTCTTTGACAGCAGGGTCCTGCACTGGAATGCTTGGCCAACTCTCCATGGGTTCAGTTGTACGGGGAATTAGCAACCAAAATAATAGGCAGATAGCTTCGTAAACTACCAAAAATAATAACAAAAAATCCGTTAAACAACAAAAACAACTGCATGTTTTAAGAGTGGCACAACACACTCACTGTGGTGGTGAATACGAGACCGCGGGTGGGTCCCATAAGAAATAACATCGCGCAAACGATCCCTTAAGGAGTCGCGCACGGAGCTCCGGAGCCGCAAGTTGCCGGCCCCTGCTGGGTCAGCTTGTGGCTCAGACATCGCGGTCAACTCCGAGGAAAGCCCCGCGCATACGACGGGGATAACACTCAAAACCTCCACACAAATGGATTCATTTCGTCGCCACGTTCACCGCCAACTCGCAGCCCAAGCTCATAACGCACGGGAAACCCAGGCCTCGGGGTCGAGCGCCGTGGTGATCGTTGGGACATTTTGACTTTTGTAGCTGGTCTGGGCCTCCTCCGAGTCGCCTCAGTGTGAAATGAGTCGCTTGTGTCCAGTGGTCATTCAGCGCTGGGGAGACAAAAGCGGTCGGGCGTGGCGTTGGCCACCCACCCCCTCGTGTGCCGTGCCAATAACGATGATCTGAACTGGTCTTGGGCCTCCCCTAGGTCGACTCAGCCTCAAATTAGTACCTGGTGCGGTGTCACAAACATCGTCACTAGGAACACAAAGGGGGCCGGGTGTGGTGCTGGCCATCCACCCCATCGTGTAAAGACTACACGGGGGATATTTGTGCCCGCTCGCCCACGCGAATTGAAATCGCTCAGACCACAACTTGCACGTGCAGCTAATTGTACAACCCTATCTGTGGGAATCTTACATTTTGAAATGGAGATTCCACGATATCGTACTTCTGCTTTCATTCATAAACGCAATGGCATTGCCCAGATACATATTTCATTTCCATTTGTGCATGTTTTCCAGAGCATTAAACCGAAAGCATAGAAAAATTTCCACCTCTGGCTTTATAACCGGTGCCGGGAGGCGAACTCTGCACAGTAACTCAGAGGTTTAGTCACCAGAGTCGACAGTCACCTCGTGCAAGAGACTTCACTCGCAGACAGACAATGCGCTTGTCTTGGTCTACATTGGGTGAGTCCATCACCAACCACCACCATCACCACCGCCATCACCACCACCATCACCACCTCCACCTCGTGCCACGTCTATCTCACGGGCTATACGTCTAGAAGGCCGAGCAAAACTGGGGTGTTATGATTTGGAACTCTCTTCTACAATGAGCAAGTTCAATGTTCCTAAAGGAACCTCATAGTCGCTCTGCATCGGTCTAATTTTGTTGGTAAATCAAAATTATTAGTTCTAACCGTGCCTGTACGATATAAGCGTTTGTCTAAATTAGGGGTCAGCAAACTGGGAGGCTATGGAGCCGCATGCAGCTCTTTAAGGACTGCTTCGTGACACGTTATTTATTCACGAGTCACCGGTCTCAATTTGCGGCTTTCGAAATTCCAACTGTCGCCTGATGATGCTGGTTGCTGTAATTACCGGCGAAACGTCACGGCACTCGAAATGTAAATGTAGCGGGTTTACTATCCAACACACAACCGGTGAGTGCTGAATTAGTTAATAATTAGCACGTTTAGTTTGTGTCACAAACCTTACTAATTGGCCGTGTCGGGTGGTGGCGGGTTTAACGACATATTTATATATACGCGATCTAACACAACGAAACCCACTCTATTGCGGCTCTTAAAATATTGAGTTGTTGTTTTTACCGAATTCTAAAAGATGGCTCTTCTTGTTAGTTTGGTTGCCGACCCGCGGTCTCAATGTATTTGCTCAAACTTTCTAAGTTAGTAAAAGTTGAAGTATTGTTATTGTTGGCACTAGGGCGACGATCGTGAACGCACCCAAGTGGTATGCTATTAAGCAAGGAGAGAAAACAGCACTAATTGACGGCATAGGCCACGCACGCGGCTGACGTGACCCTCCGCTTCCCGAGACCCACCCCATGCCCCCGTCCACTTGCTCACCTCTCACAGGCAGAGGAGGGATGAAGATCCCCTCCCGTACGCAGTGCAGAGACTCTGAACAAAAATATGTGTTATGTTATCAGGTAAGGCCCACTGAGTTATGTAGCTCTGTTTTTAGAAGCGACCTGGCCACAAATGATAGCTCAACAAAGTGGTTTATCATCATCATGTGGAAATGTATAGCAGCCAGATACTCTAAAACGCGCGTTTTTAAATGTGGAGTGAGGACCCGGACAAAAATCCACATGGCCACAGAGAGGGAGAGACCACAAACTCCAAATACACAGTAGGCGTCAGGGGCTGGATCGAACCCACGACCTCCTGCACACCAGGCGATGCAGTTAACATTTCTCCCGAGTGCCGACGTTCAGCTTTTAAAGTGCATTTGTTTGAACGAGGCGAGGAGGCTCATGAGGTCAGGGGATAGAGTCTCAATTATGCATTCTTGCAGCCTTCGATTCTTGCAAACGTTGAGATGTTGAATGAGTAACCGGGGACGCAGTAGAAGCGATGTGAACGCATGCGTTTGTGTGGGGGAGCATTGATAGAGAAGAGGTCGAGTTCAGTCATTGGAAGCGAGTGAATGCCACGTGGATTTATTTGTACTCTTTAGTGTTATGGAGGCTTCTAAGATAGCGAGCGTCATCTGGTGCTAAATAAATGGCATCGCTTTGGCGAGTGACTGAGCTACGGGTGGTTTGTGCTTTACAGATGGACTCGGCCCAGTTCATCTCCCTCCGTAATGAAAGAGAGGAGGTTATAACCGGCCTGGGACTAAAGATCCCAGTGACGAGTGGAGTATTCGTATTTGGTCAGACAGAGGGCAAGGCTGAAGGAGTTATTTCCTTTACTACGAGGTGGTTATTGGAGGTTGACTCACACGTGATGTGAACATAGTCCAGGGACGCTGCGGTGGCGAGATGTTAACTCGTCTGGTGTGCAGGAGGGCGTGGGTGTAATCCCGACCATGACGCCTGCTGCTGTATATTTGGAGTTTGTTGTGTGTCTCTCTCTCCCCGTGGTCGCGTGCATTAACAGCCAAACACTCTAAACATCACTTCGTTTAGAATATTTGGCTACTGTGAATTTCAATGTAATAACCCACTTCGGTGGACTACCATTTCATAATCAACATTTTTATTTATACTGGAGGAATCCGATGAGCTATTTGTGATAGCCAAGTCGCTTCTGAAAATGAGCTTTATAGCTCAGTGGACCCCTACCTGGTAAAACATATGTTTTTATAAATGTATAGTTTATTGATCAAAGGCATAGGGATAGCAGCTATAAAATGTATCAGTGTATACGACGGGAAACGGAGTTGGGGCCGATGAACGCAGCGCCTTCTGTTCGTCAAGTCGGATCTCAAGTTTTCGCTGTGTGTCTTTGTCTGCTGGAGATGCCGGGGTGTAGCGAATCGTGTCGTCGGTTCAGAGCGCGCATTTAGAAACGAGACCGATGATGTCATGACATGCACGAAAATCAGTATAAGTGAGCTGCCAGAACCGTGTGGCACGTTTTTGCAGGTGCCTCCGATTAGCATGGTTGGCTACGTACGGTGCGAAAGAAGTTCAACACACACGCATACACCGCACCTCCGATGAGCACGGTTGGCTACGTACGGTGCGAAAGAAGTTCAACACACATACTTATTTAAGGGTGAGTCTACCTTGGGGGAGAAAAAGGGAGACCCGGGACTGGTTCTGATTTAACTCTCCACTGATGTTAGACCACACCTGACAATTCAACTCAGGCCGCTAAATTCGTAGGGCACTGCGCTAATCACTGCGCCACGACTCGATACCCTTTATCTCACTCTTTCAGTGTGCGCGCTGCTGCTGCTGCCATGGAACTCCGTGGATTCCGCAGCCTCCAAATCCCGCGCGCGAGGTTCGAGGAAGGGGTCCTCCTCCTCCAGGTCTTCCTCTCGATCCACCACCACGAGGAGTTCCTCGTCACGCAAGGACTCGTGTCGTTTTGGGGAATCCCGCATCGCCGAGTGGAGCGTCATGTCCGCCAGGCTGAGCGACAACCTGGCGCTCTCGCAGAAGATCTTCAAGGATGCAGAGCGCCTCCACGATGCATACGTGAGTGCGCGGCTCGGACTCTCACTCGATCTTCTGCTGGATGATAGATTTCTGCCTCCTTACCCACATCCATCATCATGATCATCATCATTATTATCACCATCATCATTATAATAATTATTATTCCCATTATTATTATCAACATCATTATTATTCTAAAGATTATCATTATCATCTTGATCAACACTATTATCATTATTAACATAATTATTATCGTCATCATTATTATAATAATTATCATTAAGCCACCTGTTATTGTTGAGATCACTCCCTGGACATGCGTGCGGCAGCTGATGAGACCCAGAACGTCGAAACCGCTCTAAGGGTTGGGGTGAGCTCACGCCAGACGCCGCTGGCTAACTGCGTGCATCAGCCCAGCAGCGGAGTTAAACGAAGGAGTTTGGATGATGAGTGAGAAGATGCGGAGATGGATTCATGGTTTCAATCCTCCTTCACCTTTAGCGCCTGCATGGCACGCAACACACGCGCCCCCTGGTGGAAATTGAAACCAATTCTTGTTTCCATCATTGTGGAATCTGACAACAAAACTATCCCGTAGATATATCTGCTCATACTTGCATTGTCTTCGTATGGTTCGCCTTTTGGCGTTCTCTGGTGGAACACTGCTGGTGAGACTAAGCCATAAAGAAGGCTGTCTCTGGTGGAGGCCGATCAGTTTCAAGGACAATGGAAATATTATTATTATTCGAGCATGTTCTGTTTGCATGTTTTGTCGCAAGGATCTGTGGTTAATGCAGACTTGATGCCTTGCAAAGGTATATTATTTTGATATCTTAGCACCTGTTTTATTGCCAGAATGGATAAAACCTGTTTTTGTAAATGTTGTGGATTTACTCTCCAACACACTGGTGTGCTGAACTAGTAACGAATTGGCACATTCTGTTTACGTGACACACCTTACTAATTGGCTGTAAACGGGTGGTGGCGGGTCTAACGACACATTTATATTTAAGCGATCTAACCCAAAAACCTCGATAATATCTATTCTTATTTTTTCATTAATATATGCAACTCATTCAACATGCATAATGTGGGAAGTGGTGGTGCAGTGGTTAGTGCACTGTGCTATGAAACCAAGCGACCCGAGTTCGATGCCCGCTTATGGCTAACACCAGTGACGATTAAATTAATTGGTCCTCGGCCTCCCCTAGATCGACTCAGCCTCGAGGGAGTGCCTGGTGCGATTGTGTAAAAATCGCCACTGGGTGACAAAGGCGGCCGGGCGTGGTGCTGGCCACCCATCCCCTCGTGTGCTGTGCCTTGCCTTCATACGTTGTTACTCGCGAACAGCACTTGCCCCAAAAGTCTGTTAAGGCGACATGGGGAATCTTTTCGCGAGCACAATGAACACAACTCAACACGTTCGTCAATAACGCTGTCTCCATGAGAAGGAAAGTATCCGATGGGCGACGTTTCGGACAATGGCCCTTCTTAAGAGCGCGTAAATAGAGGGGTCAGAGAGTGGATAGTTATATTTGGAGACCAGCGCTTGCTTACAGCAGTGGGGCTTCCTAATAGACATTTTTTTAATTGGCATATTAATAGTTATATAATGGTAGGTAGTGGGTAACAGATAAAACCTTGCAATAATCAAAACAAATTATGGCTGCATAAAATTAATTTGTATTAAAAGTGCCACGATGAAGTTTCTGGCACATTACATTGTGGGAAGATGCGTATGTACTGTATTTTTGAACCTCTTTCGCACCGTATATAGCCAGCCGCGCAAATCGGAGGTGCGGGGGGAAGGACAACGCATTAAATATAAAAATCCTGTTGTAAATAAATTAGTTTTCAATCTAGATTATTTAAAAGTGGATAGCTCCCAGTGGCCTCCTACTATCGGTAGGAAGAGTGTTCCAGACGGCTGCAGAAGCGCATCTGAATGCACGCGATGCGGTGACTCTCTTTGTTTGATGGCCAGCCAAAAGCCGCGACTGCGAGGATGGCCGAAGTTCGAGTGATGGACATCTCTTGAGAGAAAATGGTGAAATCCATTGCTGGGCCATCCTCACTCTGAGAGCTTAAGATGTGTTCGCTCCAGCGGTTTGGGTGGAACGGGCATTTCAATTAATCTTGATTTAAAGCTTTCGTGACTGCAGGAATCCATACTCTTTGGTTCTTTACCGACTTTACCGAAAGAACCAAAGAGTACGCATTTCAATTATAATGGAATATTCGCTCGCCATCGGACTGACTCGGAGGAGTCCCCAGGAGGAGGAATCACAGACGAGGAGCGGGGAGGCAGCAATAGCAGCAGCCACGCGGTGGTCAGGAGCCGGCGCTACCATTTCCTGCCCAGATTTGTACAATACACGACAAGAAGGAAATATGCACGCAGATTCCAGAAATATAGAAATGTAAAATATTTTTATTGTTTTTTTTATTCTACCAGAGAAGACCCACTGAGTTACCTAGCTTTTTGTCAGAAGCGACCTGGCCACAAATGATAGCTCAACGAAGTGGCTTATCGTCACGTGGAAATGTATAGCAGCAACCAAATGCTCTCCGCGTGGTGCCTGGTTGCGGTGTAGCGAAATGGAATTTCGGGCATGCTGTTTGCTTGCCACCCACCCCCTCGTGTGCCGTCGTAGGGCGGCTACTCGCTAACGGACAGCATTTAGCCGCAGAAGTCCGCTAAAAGGCTATAACGGGGGGGGGGGGTCTTTGTCTTTTATAACGAGACTGATGCACACGAGCATAGATGGAGAATTTGCGCGTCAAATGCGATGGATGTTACTCATCACGTTCACTCCCGTTGCGTGTTGCAGACAAAGGAGTTTCTGCAGTCCGAGGCGGAGTCGCTTCCCGTGAGCACGGCGATACCCGCGGCGCTCGTCCTCCACGGATGCCCCAAGAAGTACAAGTGTGCCAAGGCCTACTGGGTGCGTACTGGGGCTGCGTGCCGGGCCGCTGCTACGCTGCGCTGGGCCGTGCCGAGCCGGGCAGGGCAGGGCCGGGCCGTGGTCGCGTCGTATCGGGCGCATGCCGCGGCACGGAAACAAACAAAAACACCCTCCCGAATTATACCGGTTACCCGTTTGCCTTGGGTGTGAACATTTATAGCGCACGAACAGAGCAACAATTTCAACAGAGACTCGAAGTGACCCGTCGCGGTGGCTAGGAGATGTTAATTATCTCGCCTGGTTAATTATCTCGCCTGGTCGCAGAAGTGTTAATAGATGGGCTGGTCAGGTTAGCTACAGTGGAGAATAAACATCTAACATGATCAATGTTGGCCTCCACGAGGTCGTTAAGATATCAAGCACCAAGGCTCATGCAAGGTTTGGATGTATGCTGTGTCCAAGGAGAATCATGTCCAGCACATAAAGCCTGGGTGACTTTTATTCACACTCACAAACAACTATCGGCTTTCATGAGCGCGGAACGCCTCGTCGGGCACAACTTTATTGCTGTTTGTGCCTTTTGTGGGCTCCGCGGTGGCGAGATGTTAACTGCCTCGCCTGGTATATAGGAGTTCCATGGGTTTGATCACGAACTTGACGCTTGTATATTTCGAGTTTGAATGTTTCTCTCTCTCACCGTGGTCGCGTGGATTTTCTTCCGGGTCCTCCGGTTTCCCCCCCTCCACATTTAGAATCAAGTCACGGTATTTAGCTTCTGCTATACATTTCCACGCGATGATGATGATAAGCCCACTTCGTTGAGGTATAATTTGCAAAAGCCAGGTCGCTTTTGAAAAAGAGCTTTATACCCCAATGTGCCTTACCTGGTAAAATAAGAAATGGATCAGTGTATAGATTAGTTTAGAGTATTTGGCTGCAATAAATGTTTACTTTATAAACCACTTCGTTGAGCTGTCATTTGTGATGACCAGGTCGCACTGAAAAAAAAAGAGCGGCTGTACGTATACATAGCAGCTCGGTGGGAGCCTAATCCTGGTAAAAACATTTTTTTTAAATGGTAGTTTCATCGATGGCGGTGTTAACAGGAGCCCCGATCCAGCAGCAGCTGGCCATGAAACCCTGCCGAGTCACGTAGATGCGTGGCTTTTATAGCAGCGGCCGCGATGACCTCTGCCGCGCCTTCTCCCCCCCCCCCCAGGGGACGATGAACCGCTTCTGCCTCCCGGCGCTGGCGCGAGCCGCCTGCGACCTGCGGCTGCGTCTGGGCGCGCTGCGCGGCGCTGCGAGCCTCTTCCCGGCCGAGGTGCGCGTGCTGCGCGAGGACTCGCACGCGCTGATCGCCGCCCTCTCACGGCAGGCGAGTCGGGCGCGCCGCCCTCGCACGACGCGCGCGCGTCTGTGTGTCTGTGTTAGCGCGCTATGGGGCCGTCCATAAATAACGTCACGCACCTAGGGGGGGGGGAGGGGTCAGACATTTGTGACGATGTGTGACGAGGAGGGGGGGGGGTTGATAAATGTGACGTCACATCAAAATGCGCAACTTTAAATAAATATAGACACGTTCTACTTAATTAAATAGACTTTTTAATACGCACTACAATGACAATAGTTTAAAGCAATTTGAAGCATGTTTTATTTTTTTGGGGGGGGGGGG
>CM025669.2:2115285-2127174 GCA_014621495.2 Entosphenus tridentatus
GGGGGGTCTGACTTTTTGTGACGCCGTGTGACTGGGGGGGGGGGGTCCAATATCGTCCAAAATCGCGTGACGTCATTTATGGACGGCCCCTATGCTACGGACCCCGGTGACCCGGAGTTCGATTCCTGCTCACAACCAACACCGGTGACGATGATCTTAACCGGTTCTGGGCCTCCCCTTGGTCGACTCAGCCTAAAATAAATACCTGGTGCGGTGTGTAAATATCGCCACGAGGGAGATAAAGGCAGACGGGCGTGGTGCTGGCCACCCACTCCCTTGTGTGCCGTGCCGGACATCATAGGTGCTCCTCGCTAGCAACAGTCTGTTAAGGCTGTAGGGGGCATCTTTGTCTTTTATGTTGCACTGTATGTGGCTATTACTCATTCCCCATTCATTCAATCCATTCATCATAATGTACTGTCATCAAGTTCGCTGCTTTCGACGCTCAATGAAACGAAGAAAGTGCAGGCGACTTGAGCATTGCCTCTACTGCCCCTCTGCAGGAAGCGAGGAACTGCCCTGAGCCGGCGTCGTCGCCCCCAGCAGGAGCGGTGGAGGAGCAGGAGGAGGGGCGCGTGGAGGCCACGCCCAGTGGGGGCAGCGGCGGTGGCTGGGCCCAGCACGCGCAGGAAAGTGGCGCTCTGCACCTCGTGCTGCACCGCGCCGGTGACATCGCTCGCTTGCTGGGCCTCGTCCGGCCCCGGTGACGTCGCCCGCATCCCTCCGTGACCTCTCCCATCCGTGACTTCGCCCTCTCCCCTCCGTGACCAGTCCCTTACCACTCCGTGACCTCTCCCTCACCCCTCCGTGACCTCTCCCTCATCCCTCCGTGACCACTCGCTCACCCCTCCGTGACCTCTCTCTCACCCCTCCGTAACCTCGACGTAACCCATTCACCTCATCCCTGGACATTCGATTTGGGAAAATGTTACATCGTAGTGACTGTAGCGGCCTCCAGTGGCTGGGACAGGGGAGTTCACGTGACCTCATTGCACACACGACACACATACGAATGGGAAGGGAAACATTTTTATCCCAATTCCGAGCTCAGTTGACCCACGTAGGTAGCAAGACGCTCCCCTTGCCCGTACGATCGCCAGCTCCGCCGGCACCGACGCAGGCGAGCGCCCTGCTGACGGGACGCTGAGCGTCGAAACCCAAGTCCAGGTCCATGGTGTTTCTCGCCTATTCCACGGCGCTATCGATGCCGCCGCGTGGAGCAGATGGGCCGCGTGAGGGGCGCCGTGCGGCTTCGTCTGCCCGAGTCCCCGGAGTTTCCCCGTGGGCGTTATTTATTTATTTAATAATTCATTGTATGGGTGGTGGCTTTGAACGGATGCGCTGGACGCTTATTTGTTTGTTTTTGCTGAGTGGGTTTACCGCACGACTGTGTGATATTTATCGACGTCTTCGTTTGTTTATTTATTCCGCTTTTTTAAACGTGAATTTAACATTAACTTTAAACCTAACTTAAGTGAATTGAAGCCTTCATGACTGCAGGAATCCATACTCTTTGGTTCTTTTGGTAAAGTCACGTAGGTATAAAATAAATCACGTTTCTGGCGCAACACAAGCGTCCGTTATCAGGTGGGAAAGCATGGTCTGCTGCTGAGGCAGACTGTTTTAAAAGGTTTGAAATGGGTGTAGCCCAAGGGTTGTTACATTGGGGAAACGAAACGACATGTCTCAGACTTCATTCGTGAACACAAGGCAGATCTGAAACACGGTAGGACCAATACCTCTCTGCCGTTGCTGATCATTGTTTTAACGCTGTGGGCTCACACGAAATTTATTTTTCCAAGACGGAGGTACTCTGCAAACCTACCAGCTACCTTCAGAGATTTGTTCATGAAGCCATCCATATATATAAACACAGACACAGCTTGAACCGAGAGGATGGGTACAAACTGAGCAATCATTGGAAGGACGTTATTAACCAGGTAAAGTCTTGACTGACTGTGATGTTTCCATCCTACCTGCCTATGTCAGCTGTTATTTCCGACTCTGTCTCTCTTTATGCCTCTCTCTTAGATCTCTCATGCTCACATGTCCTTTGCATTGCACTCTCATGCCTTTGGATTGCACTCTCATGCTCACATGTCCTTTGGATTGCCCTCTCATACTCACATGCCCTTTGGATTTCACCCGTTGGGTTGCACTCCCTCGTCGAGGAGGCCGCTCTCCTCCTATCTAACAGTTACATGCTAATTTCTCACATTAGCATCATGCTAATTTCTCACATTAGCATCACTAGCCCCGGACACTTCTGTATGACCCTTGGGCTACACCCATTTCAAACCTTTTAAAATAGTCTGCCTCAGCAGCAGACCATGCATTCCCACCTGATGACGGACGCTTGTGTTGCGCCCGGAACGTCGTGATTTGTTTTATTTTATACCTACGTGACTTTACCGAAAGAACCAAAGAGTACCTAACTTAAGTGTTAGCTAAAAAAGCCGTGGCCCTCTCTGTGTGTGCATGCACGCAGTAGCGTAGCGGTTAGCGCGGCTGCCGCGCGACGAACCCGGCGACCCAGAGTTCAATTCTGGCTCACGGCCATCAACACCGGTGACGATTATCTGAACCGGTGCTGGGCCTCGCCCAGGTCGACTCAGCCTCAAATGAATACCTGGTGCGGTGCGTAAACATCCCCACTGGGGAGACAAAGGCGGCCGAGCGTGTTGGCAAACCGACCCCCGTCGTGTGCCGTGCCGTCCTTCGTAGGTGGTGCTACTCGCTAACAGCACTTGCCCCTAAAAGTCTGGGGGGGATCTCTGTCTGTATTTTCCTTTAAAGGCGTTTAACCCACGACGCCTCGCGTCCATTCCGTTTGAGTCAAACAAATGCGAGGAGTGCCTGGAGGAGTAACAACTCCCACGTCGGAGGGAGAGGGGGTGGCAAGGACCCAGACGCCTGCACTCATTGCAAGCGCAAGGAGCCAGACCCGAGAAGAAGCCATTCAAAGGCGCCACGGTAGCTTGCAGATGTTAACTTCCATGTCTGGTATACAGGAGGTCGTGGGTTCGATCCCGACCCTGACGCCGGCTGTATATTCGGAGTTTGCGTGTTCTGTCTCTCTCTCTCTCTCTGCCCGTGGTCGTGTGGATGTTTCTCCCGTGTCGAACTGCGAAGCGCTGCGACGAGCGGCCGACGGGTCACCCCTCCGTCACTTCGTGCGTGGACGCGGGACGAAACGAGCGCGTGCCAATCTTGAGCTGTGGATCGTGCCCGCCCTGTAAATGATCGGAGCTCGCATTATATTTATAAATAAAGAGCGTTTATTTATTACGGTAACAGTTTTTTTATCTTAACATCTCATACGCACATATATAATCTCAATATTACTCATCATATACTATACAGCGGAAAAGGTATTCAGTGTTCAACAGTATATGTGAGGTCACCCAAAACATTAACACGTATGTTTTCGCGACCAATATCATCCATAAGAGATCTTTTGGGTTCGATCGCGTAAATATATAAATGCGGAACGTCGTACTCAGATTGTAAACTTTGTGGCTTGGCTCTCCAACACACCGGTGTGCTGTACTAGTGACGAATAGGCATGTTCTGTTTACGTGACAACCCTTACTAGTTGGCTGTGTCGGGTGGTGGCGGGTTTTAACGACACATTTATATATTTACGCGATCCACCCCTAAAAAACCTCTATTATGAACCCAACACATGTTCACAATTCTCATCGCTTTGGAAATCCACTGCTGGATGAAGGTCATGGAGGGGGAGGAGGGGGAGGTTCGTTTTGGCCAAGCTTCATCACCATGGTCAGTCCAGACTGGTGAATCAGTGGGACCCAATCGCCACTGATGTTAGCCGTGGCTTGAGAATTTAACTTAGGTAAGTGGGTATCCATGGCGTGCCAAGAGTCATTCAAGAGTCATTAAAAGCGCTTCAAACATCGCTCTCATTGTAATAATAATAATGCTCGTAAAAATAGTTTAATTTGACGTAGTGTAATTCCTGCTGATAGCATCCCATGATGCTGTATAGTCCGCTCTTCCTGCAGAACGCCGTGTTTTAGAAAAATTGCGTTCTAATGAAGAATATATATTATAGGAGGTAAAGCACAGACCGCGATAGCACGTGAGATGCGTGCGCAGGCCGAACAAATAAAAAATAAGACACTCGAGAAATAAGTTTAATAACCCCACGATTTGACTTGTCAGGAGTTCACTTTTTTTTCTTCGTCACAAATTCCGATTGGCAGGATTTCCATCTTTGCGAGACGTTTCCGATACACGTTACTCATCGTCTTGGTAGCCTGTCTCCATTCTTGTTACTGTTGCTGATGGTGGTAGTGATGGTCAAGACAGTAGGGCGCGACAGAGACCCGAGTTCGATCCCCGCTCACGGCCACCAACACCAGTGACGATTATCTGAACTGGATCCTGGGCTTCCCCTTCGGTCGACTCAGCTTCAAGTGAGTACCCTGGTGCGGTGTGTAGTAAACATCGCCACTGGTGAGACGAAGGCACCCACCCCCTCGTGTGCCACAGTGACGGCCTTCATAAGTGCTCGCTAAAAGCACCTGCCCCAACAGTCTGTTCAGGCTACACGGGGGATCTTTGTCTTTCGTGGTGGTGACATCGGGCCGCGTTCTCTCGAACTGGATGCAAGGAGTCTGTGGGCACGTGAACGAATCGACTCTCCTTGGCAGATGAGGAGTCGTTTGACAACAAACAACACAACAACAAAAACCACGTCCCATGTCGAATTGGATGCGTGAGCGTGCAACAAGAAAACGCTCAAGCTCGTGAAGTCCCTCGAAAAATCGTGAAAACTTGGCTTGGCTTAAGGGTGCACGTTGTGTGGCTGAGAGAGTGACCTCGTTATGGGCAGGGGTTCGGTAATTTGCTGCTCCGTGGTCACGTGCGGCTCTTCAATAAGCTGCTTCGTGACGTTACTGATGAAGGATCGCCGCTCTCGTGCGTCGACGCGTTGCGTTGTTGTGCGACTCTTGGAAAATATTGAGGGTCTGTTTTTTTATTTACCGAATTCGTAAAACAAAACGAGAGATGGCTATTCTTGTTATCGTGGTTGCCGGAACACCCCCACCTCCCCGTGGTTATTCCAGGTAACATGGCGGAAACCCCAGCACCCGGGATGTGGGGTAGTGGCGATGGGGAGGTGATAGGGGATGGGGGGTGGTGTGGTGGGGGACGGTGGAGACCGCTAAGTGAACGAGTTCCTGCAGGGCTGCAGCAGGTGGAAGGTGCGGGCCACCATCTGAACGGCGAAGTCCGTGCGGTCGAGGATGCAGACGGTGGCCGTCTCCCGGTCCCACCGGTCGCCCAGCTGGTCCCGCAGAGCATTGCTCATCCGCGCCTCGGCACTCCCCTCCGCTCCCGTCACCGGCGACGGGGCCATGAACTGTGAAAGAGCGGTGCACGGGCACCAGGGGTTGACGGGCGATGACAGGCTGATGATTGGTGGCACAGCTGTGATGATGGGTGACACAGATATGATGGTGACACAGAAGATGATAGGTGACACAGATGATGACAGGTGACACAGCTGATGATTGGTGACACAACTGGTGTGGCTCACCCGCTGTGTCATCAATCCTTCCCCCCGCACCTCCGACATGGTCGGATAGTTAAAATCTCAGGATGGAGAGATGTTAACTATCTTGCCTGGTATGCCGGAGGTCCTGAGCTCGATCCCGACCCTGACGCCTTCTGTATATTTGGAGTTTGCATGTCTGTCTCGCCGTGGTCGCGTGGATTTTTCTCTGGGTCCTCCAGATTTCCCCCACACATTTAGAACCAACGTCACGCGTTTAGAGTATTTGGCTGCTATACATTTCCATGTGGCCAGTCACTCCACTGGGCTATTATTTGTGATGGCCAGGTCACTTCTAAAAAATAGCTCTACATGCGCTCAGTTTTTGGCCTTTCCCTGGTAAAATAAATACATATTAACACGTAGGCTTTTGCGACCAATAATAGATATCCATTGTAATTTATATTAATACATCACCCACCCTCTAGCATTCGCACCTGGTTGGCTTACAAGTGATGGCATTACATTTCTCCCCCTCTATTTAAGGTCGAAAGAGTAGGAGTATTTCTCCACAACTGTGACTGTTGCCTGATGAGGCTGAGTTGTAATTACCGGTGAAACGTCACGGGACTCAAATTGTAAATGTTGTGGATTTATTCTCCAGCACACCGGTGTACTGAACTAGTAACTACAGTGAGGGAAAAAAGTATTTGATCCCCTGCTGATTTTGTACGTTTGCCCACTGACAAAGAAATGATTAGTCTATAATTTGAATGGTAGGTTTATTTGAACAGTGAGAGACAGAATAACAACAACAAAATCCAGAAAAACGCATGTCAAAAATGTTATAAATTGATTTGCATTTTAATGAGGGAAATAAGTATTTGACCCCCTCTCAATCAGAAAAGTTTCTAGCTCTCAGGAGTCTTTTATACAGGTAACGAGCTGAGATTAGGAGCACACTCTTAAAGGGAACTGTCAATCTCCCTCAGCCTGGGACTCTATGCAAGATCTCACCTCGTGGAGTTGCAATGATCATGAGAACTACACGGGAGAATCTTGTCAATGATCTCAAGGCAGCTGGGACCATAGTCACCAAGAAAACAGTTGGTAACACACTATGCCGTGAAGGACTGAAATCCTGCAGGGCCCGCTAGGTCCCCCTGCTCAAGAAAGCACATATACATGCCCGTCTGAAGTTTGCCAATGAACATCTGAATGATTCAGAGGACAACTAGGTGAAAGTATTGCGGTCAGATGAGACCAAAATGGAGCTCTTTGGCATCAACTCAACTCGCCGTGTTTGGAGAAGGAGGAATGCTGTCTATGACCCCAAGAACACCATCCCCACCGTCAAACATGGAGGTGGAAACATTATGCTTTGGGGGTGCTTTTCTGCTAAGGGGACAGGACAACTTCACCGCATCAAAGGGACGATGGACGGAGCCATGTACCACCAAATCTTGGGTGAGAACCTCCCTCCCTCAGCCAGGGCATGGAAAATGGGTCGTGGATGGGTATTCCAGCATGACAATGACCCAAAAAACACGGCCAAGGCAACAAAGGAGTGGCTCAAGAAGAAGCACATTAAGGTCCTGGAGTGGCCTAGCCAGTCATGTTTTGCAAAGAGGTCAAATACTTATTTCCCTCATTAAAATTTAAATCAATTTATAAAAATTTTGACATGCGTTGTTCTGGATTTTGTTGTTGTTATTCTGTCTCTCACTGTTCAAATAAACCTACCATTAAAATTATAGACTGATAATTTCTTCGTCAGTGGGCAAACGTACAAAATCAGCAAGGGATCAAATACTTTTTTCCCCTCACTGTAATTGTCACGTTTGGTTTACGTGACACACTATACTAATTTACGGGTGGTGACGGGTTTAACGACACATTTATATTTACGCGATCAACCCCAAAAACCTCTAATATGTAATTAAATATAGCTGAAATTTATTCAAGTGTTTGCGCAGAAAATAAAAGCCAAGAAGATCACACAAATGTGGAAGTAGGGAAAATATTAAAGCAGGGGATGAGCGAAACAAGACAGGTATCTGGAAATTATGCGGACATAAAAAATGGCAAAATACAAACAACAGTGATTTAAGAGACATGGTTGCCAAGGAAAATGTGACAAATGGTTGAGTTTAAAGTTTGTCGGATCTTGCGGCGCACCTGATTGGCGAGCTCTGCCTGCAGAGTTCCGAGGTCTTTGCGGATCTCTGACCCGCTCGCCATCTCAGGCAGTGCGTGCAGGAGGCTCTGGAAGATGCGAAGCCTGGCGAGGGTCGCCCCCACGCACAGCATCACCGGGGAGCAGTCCTGCACCACAGGGCAGGCCGAGTTCACAAATCATCAGCTGTGTCGTCACCAATCATCAGCTGTATCGTCACCACTCATCAGCTGTGTCACCTATCATCAGCTGTGTCACCAATCATAAGATGTGTCACCAATCATCATTAGCTGTGTCACCTATCATCTGTGTTACCTGTAATCATCAGCTGTCACCAATCATCAGCTGTGTCACCAATCATAATCTGTGTCACCTATCATCAATTGTGTCACCAATCATTAGCTATGTCACCAATCATAATCTGTGTCACCTATCATGATCTATGTCACCTATCAGAACGGGCTCCTCCCCTTCCTCCTCCCCATCCTCCTCCTGCTCTTCCTCATCCCCCTCCTTCAACCACGGGCCCCATCAAAGTCAAACAGCCCCCAACCATCCTTCAGACAGGGTCCCCTATCAAAGTCAATGGGGTATCCCCCAAACCCCCAATCGAACAAAGATGGTCACTGCATCGTGTACTTTAGATTCGCTACTGTGGCCGTCTGGAACGCATCTTCCTTCCGATGTTAAGAAGCCACTAGAGCTATGCACTTTTAAATCGTCCAGATTGAAAACTCATTTATTCAGAACCGCTTTTGGTGTTTAGTTTGTCGTCCTTCCCCCCGCACCTCCGATTAGCACGGTTAGCTCCGTACGGTGCTAAAGAAGTTAAACATACATGTATGTTTTACAAGACACATCCCCAGATGGCTGTTAGACTCCAGATCTTAAAGGGTAGGGTTCTTGCCTGTAACGTCTGGTAGTTGTTTGCCAGCATTGATTCAAACGAGTCTGACTCTGCTGCTGCCGATGAGGCACCGTGTGTCGAACCCAATCCAGAGTTTTGCTCGCCCTGAATTGCAATGCTGCACATATTATGCGCTCCGAGAAGAGGTTCGTGATGCTGATGAGATGTATAAAACAATGATTTAATGACGAGTCGTGTGGAGAGACAGATATGTGAAGGAGACGCATTCTGGTGAGCAATGCCATCGGGGGAAGGCCAATATCAAATGACCATTCTCCTCATAGCGTTTGTAGCCACCACAGCGCCAAAGGGGGCTCTGGACAGGTGTGAGCGGCTGGTAACTCCTTCACCTTAAATTTAATCACCACTAAATTACGTGAAAAAAAATCTAACTAAGTTTGTGAACAGGCGTCTATGACGTCTCCTGGTCAAACTCCATTTGGCAGAGCCAGGAGACTGAACCGTTACCCTCGGGGTTCCTCTATAAATGAGAAAAAAAACACTGGGAGTGGCCATGTGGAATGTTCAAACGATCACTGCAGAGGAGTGGCTGCTACTGCTCTGTCGGGAGCTGGACTGGTACCACCTGGATCTCTGTGACATTCAGGAGGTCGAGTGGACTGGCTCTTGCTCCAGTCAGCATGAGCGGTAGACAGTCCTCCACTCAGGACAGGAGACAGATAAACAACAGGGAATGGTTCTTCTGAACAAAATAATGAAGGGGGCGTGGCGGTGCGGTGTGGGAAGCTTTTAGTCCCAAGCTACTGCGAGCTCACCGCCCCATCAATAGGAGGCGAGGAATGGTAGTGGTGGTTGCTTCCACCCCCACCAAAGATGAACATCAGTGGAGGGATTCAACAAGTCCAATGAGTCAGATGCCTTCTATGACCTCCTGTCACAGGTGCTAGCTAAAGTGGTCCTTCAGAATAATTATACTGTTGGGTGACTTTAATTCCCGAATGGGTCATGACGCTGCACCTGGGCTGGAGTGATTGGAAGGCATGGGCCAGATCAGCTCAACAACAACGGTAGGAGGCTGCTAGACTTCTGTTAAGCCCATGGGCTTGTAATTACAAACACGCTGTGCTGGCATTGGCGCATCCATACAACATCATACATGCACGCTGGGTCCAAGCACGAACATCTGCTGGAATATATAGTGAAGGAAAAGTGGATGCGGACCCATGTCCTTGACACCAGGACTTCCTGGAAAGCTGATATGCCCACTGACAATCGGCTCGTCATCTGCAAGATGCGCCTGCCATTCTTTGACTCCAGTGGTGGGTGTCCATCTAGGACCCTAATCAAACCCGCAGTGGCCTGGTCTCTGTTATCTGATGAAAGTTGCAAGCGAGAATTTCATCACCGCATGCAGCTGGGGTTGGCATCGTCACCCCCTCCTCCTGATGTCGAGGGGAAATAGGCGAGATTTAGTTTTGTGTCTCATGCAGCTGCAATGGCTGCTTTGGGTACACGGTCCAAACCTGCCTAGAGAACATGGGTGATGGAAGAGGTGTTCTGGCTGGCTGTGAAAAAGCGACAGGCCCACTCCCACCGTCTACAGCATCCCACATCCGAGAATGAGGAGGCTTATGTGGCACATTAGGAATGGATCACTCTTTTAACTATACAGTGAGGGAAAAAAGTATTTGATCCCCTGCTGATTGTGTACGTTTGCCCACTGGCAAAGAAATGATCAGTCTATAATTTTAATGGTAGGTTTATTTGAACAGTGAGAGACATAACAACAACAAAATCCAGAAAAACGCATGTCAAAAATGTTATAAATTGATTTGCATTTTAATGAGGGAAATAAGTATTTGACCCCCTCTCAATTAGAAAGAGTTCTGGCTCTCAGCTGTCTTTTATACAGGTAACGAGCTGAAATTCGGAGCACACTCTTAAAGGGAGTGCTACTAATCTCAGCTTGTTACCTGTATAAAAGACACCTGTTCACAGATGAAATCAATCAATCAGATTCCAAACTCTCCACCATTGCCAAGACCAAAGAGCTCTCCAAGGATGTCAGGGACAAGATTGTAGACATACACAAGGTTGGAATGGGCTACAAGACCAGAAATCTTTCTGATTGAGAGAGGGTCAAATACTAATTTCCCTCATTAAAATGCAAATCAACTTATACCATTTTTGGCATGCGTTTTTCTGGATGTTGTTGTTATTTTGTCTCTCACTGTTCAAATAAACCTACTATTAAAATTATAGACTGATCATTTCTTTGTCAGTGAGCAAACGTACAAAATCAGCAGGGGATCAAATACTTTTTTCCCTCACTGTATCCTTGTGCAGCAAGGGAGTAAAGTGTGATTCTGTGAAAGTCCTGATGTGCTGTGCAGTGAATCAATGCATGTGTGTACAGCAGCATGTGATGACTGTGTTGGGCCTGTAGGTGGCTGGCAGGGTTAATGAATAACCGCACGTGTAAACCAGCCACATGGTTAATGGCGACTCGGAAGAAATGCTGTTGTAACACGTGCTGTTGCATTTTACAGGTAAAGGACCCAAAGGTTGTTTTTGATCGTTATATAAATGTTCTAGACTTCTTCTAGACTTGTTCTAGACTTTAAGCTTGGCTTTGAATTGTTCGTTTGTGATATATGCAAGTATAGGCGTTTTAGCACTGTGCATTGTAAAGGGATGACGCACTGTAATTACTTACTGTCATTGTAATTCTCTAACTCTAATACTATTTAGTGTATAACCATGCCCATGTACCCAGAGTATGATTACTTGCAATGCTATTGAGAATAGAACACATGTAAAGTAGTAAGCTGTACAATGGTGATATACAGTACGTATACTGTACACATACAGTACATATAATGGGTGTAAGATACCGATATAAGTGGATGGTATAGATAGACATACAGCTTAGGATTAAATGAATATTCGAATAGTAATGTGCAAATGTGATTGTCAAAGACAAAGATGGTTTATCAGTAGTAAAATTGGGTTTAAGAGAAAACTGTTAATGAAGAACCGCACGTGTAAACCATCCACATGGTTAATGGCGACTCGAAAGAAATGCTGTTGTAACACGTGCTGTTGCATTTTACAGAGTGACGGTGCTGTTCTTCACAAGATTGCTATTAACCACAATTAATGTGCTTGCCCTCGATTTGGAGCACCTGCCCACGTCCTTCATTTCGAGTGTGCAACACTTACCACAGCCTTCGCTCGGAGGTTCGAAGAGTGTGCAGCGCTGCACGGATGAGTGATGATAGTAGGTTTTTACCCTTTTAACTGGTACAAAACTGACACCTTTAT
>CM025669.2:2147174-2175793 GCA_014621495.2 Entosphenus tridentatus
TTGTTTGCATTTGACTGCAGGTATTGTGGTTAATGTAAGCATGATTCCTTGCAAAAGGTGTCAGTTTTGTTGCCAGAAAAAAGGGGAAAAAACCTATTAGTATATTTTGGTACTGGCAAAAGAGGTCCCATGATGGTCCCGTAAAATTATGTAATAGATGACTAATCAGCTACTTAGCATGTGACTCACCTTACTTGCATACACCCCCACCGCCACCTCTGCCTCTGATCTCGAATCTTGATGGGGTTCAACAATAATGACGTCATCCTGCACAGTTTAAGACCGGAAGCAGGTGAATGGCTTCATTGTTCTGGAAAATCGCCCGAAGATGCTGGATGTAATTTCCAGCGAAACGTCGTACTCAAATTGTAAATGTTGCAGATCCACTTTTCAACACACCGGTGGGCTCAGTCACCACGGTCAGAAAACACACCGCACGAAACACGGACGTCTGAGAAAACACCGGCCCGAATGGTACGACCAGGCAGGAGAGCTCTCCAATTGGTTGGGGACCCCCTAGGATCAGCGCTAGCCCCTTTGATGTGGAAGGTAAAGTGCGGACGTCTGAGAGAGCACCGGTCCGGCGAGAGTGGCGGGAAATCCGAGCCACCTGATTGGCTGGGAAGGCTAGCGGATCAGCGCCAAATTCTCTTTGATGTAAAGAATAATAAAAGGCGAGGGAAGGTAGAATTAGGGGGTTGGTGTCCAGCACAAGCCAGGATCAGTCAGCTTGCCGGCCACTGGATCGTCCGTGTGACGAGTTGCAGCGCAGCCAGGCCCGCTCCCAGCGAGAGCAGCGAGCAGCCTCATCTCGTCGCGACTTCCTGCAGATCCGAGCCAAACTGTGAGTACGGGAGAGAGAGGCAGAGAACGGCGGGATAGTTCCTAGAGGGCATAAGTCTAAGCAGGTGGGAAAGATTGGGTTTTAACCATCGTGAACCGATTAAACATCCCCACTGATTTCGGCTTCGGGCTCTGGGATATTTAGTATCAGACACGCCGGGAATAACTCGTTAGTGATCGATAACAGTCTCGTGTGGTTTCTACGAGTGTGAGGAAAGTGCATGGTGGTGTGTGTGCGCGCTCGCCGTAACGCGTGTGGTCGGTGCGCGGTGTCACGGTGGAAGAAACTATGCGCCCGAAGGACTCCGCGAGTGCGCATTTCGTCCTGTGACCCCTGACCCCCGTGCTGAGTGTGTGGCTGGGTGCATGGTATCCCGGTGGAAGAAACACTGCGCCCGAAGGACTCCGCGGGTGCACGTTTCATCCTGTGACCCCTGACCCCCACGCTCCATGCGTGGCTGGGTGCGTGGTATCCCGGTGGAAGAAACGTTGCGCCCGAAGGACTCCGTGAGTGCGCGTTTCGTCCTGTAACCCCCGACCTCCGCTCCATGTGTGTATAGCTGAGCGTAGTTGTGAGAGCGGAGACATCGCGTTTGAGTGGCTGCGCATATACGAGTGTGGGCCGTGGTGTTTAGGGAGTCTCCTACTAATGTTTGAGGGAATGCACGTGGAGAGTGGGTGTGAATTACCCGAGGTGGCCAAAGGCCAGCCAAGAGTTATGTCTCGCAGGGGGGAAACGGCAGCAGCGAGGAGAGCTTATGCATTTGGGTTAACCCCCCTCCCCCCGCCATGCATATGTAGTGGGTTCCAATCAGACGGAGACGATGTAGTCGGAGGCACACTTATTTATTAACACCCGGGCAATAATACAATACTGGAAGGGGTAGTGGCCCCTTCACCCGTGCTACAGGGATATCCCACTGGGCCCTATCCCCAGCTATCCTCGGCCCAGTTCCTCCACTGAGTCCTAGGGGAGGCTAACCAATCCGGCCCTGGTTCAGCACGGATCCCGGCACCTATAACCATCAGACCGGCTCTTACAAGAGCGTCGGCTCTGAGGCTCTTAGGGCTGCACCGCTGGCTTTCCCTGCTCGGCCCTGGCAAGGACGGCGAGCCAGGGGAGTTCCAGGGCCTATCTGCTGGTCTTCTTTCTTCACTGGTTGAAGCTTACCCACTGAGACCTCGAGCCCTCCAGCTCCCTGCCTTTTATAGCAATCGCCCCCCGAAGGGTGGGTCTATGGGGGATCCCAGCGTAAACCGTGTGCGGACGTGGGTGTAGACACCCGTGTAGCGTGTGGGAGCAGACACCCGTGTGTGTATGTCAGCTCCCCCTTAACACCCCTTAACACCCCTACATCAACCCCCCCTGTACAGCCCGCAGCCGTCCCTGGCTGCAACAAAATTCAACAATAAAGAACGAACCCCACCCCCCCCCAAAACCGCGTGTGCCTCTCAATAGTAACAACAACAGCAACAATGACAACAAAAACCGACGCACTCCTCCTATAAATACCCCATCCCCATATAAAAACAACATATGTACAATACACGCCCTCCCACCCCGAACGGATCCTCCTGTGGCCGCAGTAAGGCCCGCACAAGAGGGCAGCATCACAAGAATCGGCGCGTTTTGGTGCGTGTCCTTGCAGCGGGCCCGTCACAAGGGGCAGGACCCGTCGGCCCAGTGGTGGGTGGCGTCAGTTCTGGTGCGGGAGCGTCCGGCTTCGTGGATGAGCAGCCCCTGACCCCCCCGAGAGGGGCTAGCGGTCGAGAGTGCGTCAGTCCCGGTACACCTGGAAGTGGAAGAGTCAGCGGACGATCGGGCGCATGCGGCGAAGGTGGCCTCCCGAAGTCAGTGGGCACCTCACATGTTCAGCCATGTACGTGTGGGGAAGGAACACGTGGTGCAACGAACGGCTTCAACCGCGAGGGGTGCACGAACCAACGACGCTTCCCCCACTGAATACGGACACATTGGGGCCGCAAAACCTGCACCACTTCCACGGGCCCCCTCCATGGCCGCAACAGTTTCGGCGAGGTTGCCAGCGGAACCTGAGGAGAGTGCAACCACGCCTTGTCACCCGGCTTCCATTGGTGTGTATGTACCTGGCGCAGTTTGAGCCATTCATTCACCTTTTGGTGAAGGTCCGAATTCTGGATGGCCGCCTCCCAAGCCTCTGCCAATTTAGAGATGTTAAATTTGACATGGTCAGCCAATTTGGATTGGCTGACCATGTCAGGCGGTTCAACTTCGTGACCATACATTAGAAAAAAGGGCGAGAAACCGGTCGGTGCAAGGGGAGCCATCCTATAGGCCGCCAAAACCCCCGGGATATGAAGGTCCCAATCGGTCTGGGATTCTGACACCTGGTGGGACAACATGGACGTGATGGTCCTATGTAGCCGCTCCACCATCCCATGGGGAGGTACGAATTTTCTTCGTACCCAGGAGCTCGCACACCTCGTGCAGCAGGTTACCAGAGAAGTTTTTCCCTTGGTCGGTCAACAGCCGCTCCGGAGCGCCCTTGTCGAGGATATAGCCCTGGACAAAGGCCTCGGCGATGGCTGCTGCTGACTGGTTGACGAGGGGCCAAGCCATAGGCCATCGCGTGAAATATTCAACGCCAACCAATAGGTACTTATTACCCCTAGGCGTAGGAGGGAATGGACCCAAAATGTCAACTGCGACGATTTTGTTAACCCGAGTAACAGAGATAGATTGCAGCGTTGGGTTGGACCCCTTCGCCGGTGGCTTCCGTTTCGCACACTGAGTGCAGGACCTGAGGAGATCATCCACATTCCTTGCCATGCCCGGCCAAAAAAAATCCAGCTGGAGCATGGCAAGGGTCTTGTGAGTCCCCAGGTGCAGGAGCCGCTCGTGAGCAGCCCATACAGCTCTATCCCTCAGTGTGCAAGGCACCACCAGCCTGTGACAACAGGTCTTTCCGTCCCAATGCATCAGGAGACCCTAGTGCAGCCGCCATGAGTCAACCTCCATCGCAGCCGGAACAGACCCCCCAACGCGACGCTGCAACCCCAGGAGGGAGGCATCCTCCATCTGGAGGTGTCCCCACTCTGCAACGGTCAACCCCAGCAAGGAATGCCTCCCTTTTTTCTTCTTGGTTCTTTCGGTAAAGTCACGTAGAAGGGAAATAAGAAAATAAAAATAAAACATAATAAAATACAATTCTCACGACTTTTCGGCCACAATACAAGCAGCCGTCCTCAGGTGAAGAACAGGTCTGTCGGAAAGACAGCGTCTGAATGAGCACCACCAAGCTTGGCAGCGTATATTTAAGCTGGGTTGGAGGGGGAAGGGCGCCTTGACAAAGGAATTTGCATATCAAGAGGAATTTTGCATATTTATGGGAAATGCAGATATTGGATTAGTCACTACATGTGGAATGCGTAGGAGGTGGGGGGAGGGGGGGTTCAAAGTCATATTATGCCCGTGCATTATGTAGGATTAGCAGCATCAAAGGGAGGGAGTAGGGTTAACAGTAATAAAGGGAAATCATTTTTATAGTAAGGAGCTGCAGCAGCTAAACCACCACGTAAAAAAACTAAAATATAAACTACATCAGTATCATAAATATACTAAATATACTCTCCAATAAGCTGAGCTACTAATAGTAAGTCATACATTACAATTCTATGTCGCAAAAAATAGAATATGCATCCAGCTAAACTTTTTTCTCTTACATCACACGGGTCCCTCCCTTCTTGCTCAATAGGACCCGCAATCACAGGCACATCAGCGGCGGCAGCAAGGACCGAATCATGGCTCTCATTCGGAGGTCTATAACGCCCCGAACCCAGGAGGCAAGCGCAATCTGAAGTGGACGGCAAGCGCGACAGAGCATCCGCGTTCGTGTGGCGAACACTCTTGCGATATATGGTCTCGAAATCGAAGTCTTGAAGGATCTCCAGCCATCGAGACAATTGTCCCGAAGGCTGTTGAACCCGCAAGGCATACTGTAACGCCGCATGATCTGTGCGGACGGTGAAGTGCCGGCCGTACAGATATGGGCGATATTGTTGAATGAAAAAAAACCAAATCGCCAATAGTTCACGACGGGTAACACAGTATCTCTGCTCCGCCAGAGACAAAACTCTACTGCCATATGCCACCACGCGCTCTACGCCCTCAACTACCTGGGTAAGCACACCACCAATGCCCGTGTTGCTTGCGTCTGTATCGAGCAAGAAAGGTTTTGAAAAGTGGGGGTAATTCAATGGCGGGGCCCCCACTAGGGCGTCCCGAAGGGAGTGAAAAGTGGCCTCCTCCTCCCGGCCCCAGTGAAATTTCACCCCCTTCGCTGTTAAAGCATGCAAAGGCTTAGCGATCGTCGCGAAGTCCGCGACAAACCGCCGATAATACGACGAGAATCCGATGAAACTCCTGACCTCCCCCACCGACGTGGGAGTGGGCCAGGAGCTGACACATTGTGTTTTGGCGGGATCGGTGTAAATCCCGGACCGACCGACAATGTGACCCAAACACCGCACAGAATCACGGAGCAAGTGACACTTCTGCGGGTAAAATTTTAAATTTGCAGCACGCATCTTAAGAAAAACGGCCTGCAACCTTTGAAGGTGTTCCTCGAATGTTTGACTGAAGGCAATGACATCGTCCAGGTAGATCAGACAAACATCCCATTGTAAGCCAGCAAGAACCAATTCCATCAAGCGCTGAAAAGTTGCCGGAACTGAGTGGAGCCCCATCGGCAAGCGTTTGAATTGGAATAGGCCGTGCGGCATTCGAAAAGCCGTCTTCGGCTTCGATTCATCTTTCCAGAGGGAGCTGCCAGAACCCCGACAGAAAATCCAACGTGGAAAAGAATCATGCTCCAGCCAGGGCGTCAAGTAGGCCTCGGCAAGGTAAGGTAATTTACCCTTTTTACCGGGTAAAAGGGTAAAGGTAAAGGGTAAAGATGTCGACATGCCAAGGGGTAAGGTAAAGGGTAGGGTAAAGGTAGCTCAGAAGAATTACCTGGTAGGGTAAAGATAGCGCAAAGTATTACCCGGTAAATACGGTACCTTGTTTACCACTAAAAGCTCCATTGCGCAGTCCGTGGCCTACATTTAAAAAGTAATATTAAAACAAACTTGATAAAAAAAACACGCTTTTATGAAATGTACTAGCAATGACAGAACTCCACGACTCCAGGAAGTGGCCCCGAAGCTCGCCACAACGTAAGGGACCGTGGTGATTTACAGCCAACGTCAGTTGAGCGTGGACAATTAGAGCCAAGCCGAAACATAACAAATAAAAAAGAATGTTTAAAAATATGTAATTTTTTTTATGATAGAATATAGTATTGTCATCAGTGTGACCTAAGTATTCCAAGTTTGCAGTCGATACCACATTAGGAAGTGGGTAAAAATTGAGTTTCAAGATTTGAGGATACAACAACAATAACGACAACGACAACAACAGAGTGAGTTAAAAGAAAGCGTGTAACATTGGAATAATCGAGAGTATTCTATATGATTAAAGCGCTCTACCTAGCATTTACCGTTATAAACCGTGTTCATGTGTAGTTGTTCCCTTGTAATTACCCTGTAATCGGGTAATTTGTATGGGGTAAGGGTAAAAGGTAGAGTAAAGGTAAGCTCGTTGCTTTTTACCTTGTACCTTACCTGCTAAAGGGTAAAAGGTAAGGGTAGAGTGATTGTATTGTGGTAAGGTAAAAGGTAGGGTAAAGGTAGGCTCGTTGTTTTTACCTTTTAACTTTTACCTTACCTTGCCGAGGCCTAGCGTCAAGGCATTCATCCATTCGAGGAAGCGGGTACGCATCGGCCACCGAGATTTTGTTCAGGCGACGGAAATCAACACAGAATCTCAAAGACCCATCGTGCTTTTTGACTAGCATGATGGGTGCGCCCCAAGGGATGGTGGAAGGAGATATAATGTCCGCAGCTAGCATGTCATCCACAGCCGATTTGACATGATCCTTTTCGGCGGGACTCAACCGAAAGGGATTTTGGCAGATCGGTGCGTTTTCACCAGTGTCAATATGGTGTCGCAGCAATTTCGTACAGCCAATTTGACACGCTGTGAGCCGGACAGGTCAGATGATCCTGCACACAGCGCATCTAGCCAACTCTCATCGCAGTCCGAATGCGTCTGCGGCGGAAGAGCGGTGGTCACCTGCCCAATGACTGGTTCCTCACAAGGTACCAGCGTTGCGTGCGCAAGCACGGTCCCTTGGGGAACCACAGCCGACGGTAGCCCGACATTAAGAACCGCGATGAACGGCTCTTTGTTCCCACCAACAATCGTCTGGGCAGCTATCAAATCCGGCCCATTCACCGCTGCCCTAGACGGTCCCAACAAAACACTGCAATCCAAAACCCCTTTAGCGAAGGGTCGGCGCAACCGAAGAGGCACGAGCATCTGAGACCCCATTGGAACACGTACTGTTTGCTTAACGAGCGCCTGTACCGTCGTACAGGCCATACGCAAAGTATCGAGGAAGGATAGGAATAGCATATGTAGGCCAGAAGGGAGTTCAATACAACCCTGGTCGATCAATATCCTGATCGGCATTTTAGCCAAAAAGTCCGTCCCCAACAGGCATGGGACAGACTAATACCGGTCCAGATAATTTAATGTCTCCAATGAAAATTTGTGCCCGAATTTGGCCAATTATAGCCAATGAGCCCCCGTTGGCAGCAAAACACGGAACATCGACCGAAAGCAAAGGGCGACTTTGAACGAGAAGAATGTTGTAATTCAATTCGGACACAATTGTAGCCGATGCTCCAGTATCAATCAGAACCCGCACCTCAACCCCGTCAATATGGCCCGCAACAACTGACGACCCCGCCGACGCAGCTACAACGCGGTTAGCCAGCGCGGACCACTGTCCCTGTTGGAGCGCCCTCCCCATCGCGCCGCGGTTCGACCCAACAACACCCAAATTGCGGAACCCTTCCATTGCACTGCGTGAGTGAGTGACAGGTGCGTATGTGGGCCGAACATATGTGGTGCCACGACTTTCCGGATTTCGCTGCGGAGCCTTGGGAAGAGGAGCATCGTCCGGCCGAGGTCCTGCACCGTGCTGCCGAGGAGCCCGGCATCCAGAAGCTACGTGGCCCCGGAGGCCACAGTTATAGCACTGGCTGAGCGCCCCGGTCGGCTTGGGGGGATCCTGGTGGCTCGGCACGTCCTGAGCCGGACGTTCGCCTGACCTCCATTCCACAGGGTGACCCGCAGCAAAGACCTCCTCCGGTGTGGGGGCGGTCACAGCCATGGAGTGCCTGGCGGCCACCTTGTTCGCCTTACGATGTTGGGACAGTAGATTGGAATGGATGTGCTTTGCAGCACACAGAGAACACATGTCCGCATCGTCTTGTGCAATGATGATGATGTTCAGGTCCTCAGCCAGCAGCAAAATCTTCTCTGCTACCATAGCGTCCACTCCTTCTTCATCCATTCGTGGAAAAGCCGCCTTCACCAGGGCAAAGAGAGCCGTGCGGTAAGCAAGGGGCAATTCCTTCGCGCCCTTTCGTCGCTCGTAGAATAGCTGTCTGCAGTCAGATGGTGGTCCGTAGACCATGGCCAGGAGTCGGAGTGCCGATAGCAGCGTCGCGCGCGCCGACTTCAGCGTCGCTGTGAGGGTGGCTAGTCTTCTTTATTCACTGGTTGAAGCTTACCCACTGGGACCTCGAGCCCTCCGGCTCCCCGCCTTTTATAGCAATCGCCCCCCGAGGGGTGGGGCTGTGGGGGATCGCAGCGTAGACCGTGTGCGGACGTGGGTGTAGACACCCGTGTAGCATGTGGGAGCAGACACCCGTGTGTGTATGTCAGCTCCTCCTTAACACCCCTTAACACCCCTACACATACATACTAAATGGATGGCCCCTAAATAATAATAGGGGGAGGTGCCCATTTGGAGGACGTCACGTGCTTATGATTATTGATGAGGGGGGCTGTTCGATGTAGAATGATGTCACTTGCGCATGTTTATTAGTGAGGGGGGGGAGTACTCCATATTAAGCGATGTCACCCACTCATTATTATTTATTAGGAGGGGTGGGGGGGTGTCCATTTGGAGGACATCACCTGCTCATGAATATTAATGAGGGGGGCTGGTCGATGTGGAATTGACGTCACGAGCGTTAAGGACATTCCTGGCTGATTATAGTAGATATAGCACTAACGATGCCCAGGGCTGGTTCTTGAGGCTTGAGCTCCGCCTCCTCTCGAACGTCTCGTCTCTTTGTGCTGTCTCCTTTTATACCTCCCAAGCCCCTCTCTGGAAGCTTTGTGATGCCGCCACCACGAAGCCGTTCAGCAGGCGCCCCACCCCGACCTCGCCACCACCAAGTGATGGAGCCGACCCCCGCGTCCCTCTCACCTCACCTCACATAAACACACCCCCACGCATTCCCCCCCCCCCCCCCCCCCAAAGAGCTCCGAAGGGAAGTCACCTGGCCGACCGGATTTAATCCGAGAAACCCTTATCGGGATAACTTTCACGGTTTCCGGCGACCAGGGAATTGGACGACCTCCCCCGACGCTACTTCGCGGCGCTGTGACCAGCATTAAGATTGCATGGTCGCGGCGAGGGGCCACTCGGCCACTGCGGTTGAAACGCCCCCCCACACCCACGCACGTATCGACGAGGCAGGCGGAAGAGGGACGGGACGGCATAATTAGCATGACAACAGGGGCTCTTGCGCATAGTCGCTGATGGTTAGGATAAAATGGGCTCAAGCACACAAGCACCATTATTAGGGAAGTTAAAGGATAAAGTTGAAATTACGAATAATCAGGGGGGCGGCTGAGTGGCGTGACGGTGTGCTTGGGAAGCGCCGCGGTGCGCCGCAACACGTAGCGCATCTTATTAGCATAACAAAGGTGCCCCGGAACCGCCACACGCGCCCTGACTGGCGCGCGCCCATTGTTAAAAAAAAACTGGGAGTGCATAACCACAGGCGGGGCAGCATCTCTTTGATGGAGGGACGATAAAAGGGGGGCGCAAACAGGTAGACCCCTCTCTTGCTCCGAGATCAGCACCCGAGACAGCTCCCAGCCCGCCACGCGAGCGTCCGCGAGACGTGTCGGCGTGCGCAGAGGGAACGAGGCCGCAGAACGCCGCAAGCATCGAATCGTGAGTAAGTGGAAAGGGAATATTGAGAAGGAGACTAGAGAGTCCAGAACCGCCTAGAACATATCCCCCAATGGCCCCGCTCACGTCATGGGGTCCACCTTAAGTACCCGCCTTACAATCCCTGTGACATGACGTCATCCTGCTTCACGGCGCTCATGACGTCATGTCATCCATTACTCCTCTACAATTGTATTGATATTTTAAGTATTAACAGATGCTGTATTTTGTGCTGTGTTTTTCCATCAGTTTTACCTCGTTCAATTAATTAAATACGTTTGGAGTTGGATGTTCACCCTGGCTCTGAATGTTTATTGAATGCGAGGTTGACTACTCGGATAGTGGTGCAACGCAACGCACAGAGAGGCCGAGACATGTGTGATGCCGCCGCCACGAAGCCGTTCAGCAGGCGCCCCACCCCGACCTCGCCACCACCAAGTGACGGAGCCGACCCCTGCTTCCCCTGCACCTCACCTCACATAAACACACCCGCACGCATTTCCCCCCCCCCCCATAGAGCTCCTAGGGGAAGTCACCTGGCCGACCGGTTTTAATCCGAGAAGCCCTTATCGGGATTAACTTTCACGGTTTCCGGCGACCAGGGAATTGGACGACCTCCCCCGATGCTACTTCGCGGCGCTGCGACCGGCATTAAGATTGCATGGTCGCGGCGAGGGGCCACTCGGCCACTGCGGTTGAAACGCACCCCCACACCCACGCATGTATCGACGAGGCGGGCGGGAGAGGGACGGGACGGCATAGTTCGGATAAAATGGGCTCGAGCGCGCGGGCACCATTATTGGGGAAGTGAAGGGATAAAGCCGAAATTACGAATAATCAGGGGGGCGGCTGAGTGGCGTGACGGGGTGCTCGAGAAGCGCCATGGCGCGCAACAACAAGCAGCGCATCTCATTAGAATAACAAAGGCGCCCCGGAACCGCCGCATGCGCCCTGACTGGCGCGCGCCCATTGTTAAAGAAAAACTGGGAGTGCATAACCACAGGCGGGGCAGCATCTCTTTGATGGAGGAACGATAAAAGGGGGGCCCAAACGGGTAGATGGCTCTCTTGCTCCGGAATCAGCCCACGGGACGCTCTCCAGCCCAGCCGCCCGGACGTCCGTGTGACGCGTCGAGGTGCGCAGTGAGGACGAGATCAGCGGAACGCCGTGGGTACCTAATCGTGAGTAAGTGGAAAGGGGGTATTGGCAAGGAGACTAGAGAATCCAGAACCGCTTAGTATCATAAGCCGATAAATAGGGAATAGGTCTAGGGGTAGTAGAATAGGCCAGCCTCGTCGATTCACACTGATCTAACATCAATTCCCAGGGATCCAAAAATAAATCATTAAGAGCTGATCGTGGCCTCGCGTGATCTCGTTGAGAAGTGTGAACGCGTGTGGTGCGGTGTACACAGTGGTTCGCCACGTGGGAGCGCTGCGCAGAGCGGCGCAAGAAAGGGTGTCGCGTGTGGAGCTGTGTGGGTGTGGGCGTACGTTCGCTACATATAGGACACAGGTGCGCGATTAGGTAAGGGAGGTATCGTGGTAGTGTGAAGGGGACGTAATACTACTCGGTAAACTAACCATGCCTACTACGCGGACCCGCGGTGGAGGGGAATCCTCAAGCGACGGCTCCCACCCCATGGGTGAAGAACCCAGCAGCGGTTCGCCAAACAGCGGGGGGGCGAGTAATGATGTTAGCCCGGCCGTTAGCATTATCGAGGGAGGGATCTCGGGGGCCAGTGACCCTCACACATGCTCTGATAATATATGCATTCATCATCTTGGATACTGGCAAATGTCCCATATATATAACTGCTCAATCTGAGCTATTAGAGCTCTGATACTTGCATTGTCTTTGTACTATATTCTAGGTTCTTTCGGTAAAGTCACGTAGAAGGGACATAAAATAAATAAAATGGTCTAACACTGGTAGTGAGACGAGGCCATAAAGAAGGACGCCTCTGGTATAAGCCAATCAGTTACAAAGACAATTCGTATATTATCAGAGCATGTTTTGTTTGCATGTTATGCCATAAGTACGTGTGGTTAATGCAGACTGAATGACTTGGATTGATTATGGTGTTTGAACATATTAACTAACACCTGTTTTATTGCCAGAAAAGGGGAAAAACGCAGCATATATTATCATACACAGCATATACATTGACAATGCGTATACCATATGCATTGACAGCATATGACCAATGCATGTAATGCAAATATTATACTATATGAATTGTTAATACATATATTATCTCAACGTTCAATATATTATTGACAACGCATATAATATATAATTATTGGCAATGCATATTATTATTGTTATCTTCAGAGGACGTCTCCTTCCGGGTTTGCTTTGCAGGCCGAGACACGCGCATTGGCTGCGTGACGTCACGGACACGGAAGTCGTCTCCCAGGGCGCGGGGCTCGTGACGACCCTTCCGTGTTGTTGTTTTGGGTGCCGGCCGTGTTTGTCTCTCCCTGCAGGGCGGTGGTAGTAGCTTTACTCCTCTTCCCACGGCCGTGTTTGTCTCTCCCTGCCGTGCTGCTGCCATGACGACGAGGCGGCGGCTGCTGCTGCTGGTGGTGGCGGTGGCCGCGCTGGCGCTGTGCGGCCTCCCCGGACACGGAGCGGCCCAGGGTGAGCGTCGAGATCACCACGGGATTACCCTGGGATTACCACGGGATTACCCTGGGATTACCATGGGATTACCATAGGATTACTCTCGGATTACCCCGGGATTAATTGGGGTAATTAGGGCATTAATGTGATTACTATAGGATTATAAGTCGATTATAAGGGGATTACTCGCGATTACCAGATGGTTATGGGGGGTAACTATGTGATTACCAGTGGAATACGAGGTGATTAATCGAGGATTACTCTGAGATTACTCGGGGGTTATTCAGACGTCACTCGAGGATGACTCGCGGTTACGAGATTACCGGTCGTCACGATGCGACTCATGTGTGGGCCACAGTTTAACGATCATCGCTGCACTATCGCAGTGGTCGATAATCAGAACATTGCATACCTAAACACTATACTCTTTGGTTATTTCGGTAAAGTCACGTAGGTAGAAATAAAATATATTGTAACATATGCATTGATAACGCTTCAGCGACTGCCAAAGTTTTTTTTTCTACCTACGTGACTTTACCGAAAGAACCAAAGAGTATGGATTCCTGGAGTCACGAAATCTTCAAATCTAGATTCATTGCATACCTGTCAACCCATACGGTTTACCCGTATTCTTGTACAGGGAATTTGAGTTTTCAGGTTCATACAGTGTTACAGCCGTTTCAATATGGGCACATTTTGTCTATTTGTTTGTGTTTTTCTCTTGTGATGGGATAAGGGCACGGGGTGGCCAATAATGTCTGAATTGGTCTGTAATAAGGTAGGCACTGATAAGGGGTTGATAGGTATGACATCCCAGCAGTTGGCGAATGTTGGGTCCTTATTGTTGGGCCATCCTTCTGCCAGTCAACTTATCAGCGATGTATTATATTGCACACGAGTGTATGATCAGTTCCATCATTCTATTAGTTAATGAATCTGTTCGGAAAATTGTTGGATTTATGATTAGATTATCGGTGACTTTGATTTACTTTAATCATCAATTATATTCAGAGATTATTACAGTGGTAGATGTTGTGAACACACTTGGTTCGCTGTCGTTTTATGTTTTAACTCGATGATCGATTATTCTGTTGTGTTATTTTGGCAGCAATTGGTTAAGCTGCACACGTCGTCACGTCATCTTTAGCAGAGTTATTTACTACGTAGTTAAATATTAGTCGATTGTTATATATATATTTTTATTAGTTGGGGGTTATGGGGTGCGTTGCACAGGGCAGTAGAGCAAAGTACAATTTTTGTATTGTCCAGGTTTCCCTCGCTTTTATGCAGTTCCGGTTTGTGCTATTTCTATCATCAAATCTACTCAGAAATTCGCTCTGCTATGCGGTTTGAATTCGTTCCGACACGCGGCCTACGCGGTTCGGACATGGCGCAGCAATGGTTGAGTTACTGCAAAGGGGGGTGGGGGAGGTCGGCAACCAGAGGCTCCGGAAGCCGTGTGCGGCTCTTTAAGGACTTTATTTCGTGACGTTATTTATTCAGGACTAACACCGGCTCGTATTCACCACGTTGCATTGTGAGGCTCTTGAAAAACAGTAGAATCTCGATTATCCGCGTGCTCTTCCGATTTGTGGATTAACCACGCACCTGAGATTTTGACGCAAATTACTGACTCATGGATTTTCCCTTTAAGCCCAAATTAATAATCTGTAAACAGGTCTACATTTTGATTTAAAGCTTTCGTGACTGCAGGGATTCATATTCTTGGTTCTTTCGGTAAAGTCACGTAGAAGGGAAATAATAAAATAAAAATATAAACAAAATTCTCACGACGTTTCGACTGCAACACAAGCAATCATCATCAGGTGTGAAATCCACAACAAGAAAATTTTAAAAAGTGGCGTTTTTTTCTTAACGTCAGCACCACAGACAGCGATTTGGCAGTTGGCCAGATGGACGAGTCATCTATGTTCGGAAAAGAGGAGGGGGGAGAAGAAAATGGAATGCGGTCTGAAAGTCAATGTAAGCGTAAACACAATCAATTAAGACCCGAAATGGTTTATCAAATCCTTCCAATGATTGCTAAGCCAGAATCCATCTTCTCGGTTGAAATTGTCTGTGTTTGTATACTGTATGTGGATAGCCTCATGAACGAATCTTTCATGGTAGCCAGATGGCTTGCAGAGGACCTCTGTCTTGGAGAAGTCAATGTCATGTGAGCCCACTGAATTATAACAAGTGATCTGCCAAGGCCGAGGTGTTGGTCCTACCGTGTTTTAGGTCTGCTTTGTGCTCACGCATGCGGTCCGAGACATGTCGTTTGGTTTCCCCAATGTAACTACTACCACAGAGGCAACTCAGTTTGTAGACGCTAGGGTACTGTATGTCTACATTGTTATTCTTGGAAATGTGTATTCCAAGTCACGTGCTTAAATCGTGCAAATGTGTGCTCCGGTTAATCCGAAATCCACGTGATCGCCACTACAGTACAGTAGTTGCATATCTTTATAACAGTAGGCGGAGTTTGATTGATTGGCATGGCTCCGCGGAAAATGTATATTGTTAGATTAATCGCAATGTTTTATTATCCGCGGCCAACCTCCCTGTGAGTAGCATTGATAATCGAGAGTCTATTGTATTGAGTTTTTTACTGAATAAAAAAATGGCTTCTTGTTATTTTGGTTTTGCCGATTCCCCTGGCGTACACTATATATGTTGCTCGGCAGAGAGCTGTCTCATGCGGTGCATTGTGAGTTAGGTGACTTGCAGTCCCGCGGTACACACAGCCACCACTAAGTCTCGCGTCGCCTCGTGCTGTCCGCATACATGCTACTTGCTCTCATTTTTGCGGCGCACGCGCCCCTGTCATTACCTCTTCTCAAGACCACGAAACATCCCGCCAGCCCCCCTTCTCCCTGGCCCGTCAATGAAGCGGGGAAAAATGGGCTGCGTTGGCACCGCCGGAGGTTACGTTGGTGATTGTAAGGCGTTGCAGAAACTGGCGAGGCACCGGCTGGCTTCTCCTGGGGCCGCGCGTTCAAGCTTTGGCGAGTCGACTGTAAAAGCGCCATCGAAAAAAAAGCGCTGATGAAATCAGGAGTTTTGTGATGTCACAAACCTTACTAATTGGGCTGTATCGGGTGGTGGCGGGTTTCACGACACATATTTACGCGATCTAACAAATAAAACTGTTATGGATAATAATTGCCCGCGAAAGCCTACTACGTGTTAAACCAAATGTGGCTCCGTTTTACGCGATTCGCTTAATGCGCCTTTTTTTTATTTGGAATGCATCTACCGCGTAATGCAAGGGGGAAACTCAGCACTCGTGTGCCCTCCCCCCCCTCCATGCCCACACCCCCCACGCTCCACCAACTCGCAATGACACAGCATGGCTAGATGAACCCCGTGACGCACACCGCTTGCCCGGGGAGGCACTCATCATCCAGCAGCGGATTGACGGAGCACCGTACATGCACACAGTCGGTTTGATTTTTATGATTCAGAGACTACTCGGGCAGGTAGCAAGCTCCGTAGTCCACGGCTGATTACATGGACTGCACAGCGTGCTCTTCATTGCTTCTCTCTCTCCAGGTTATTCCTCTTAACCCACATGTCAGGTCCTTCTTGACGTGTCATTCTCTCCAGAATGTTTGTGTCGCACTCTCTCCGAGACGTTTCTCTGACCGCGTGGCGCACTCGCCAGGCTATTCCTCCCAAACCACATTGTCTTTCCCTCCTCGATGTTCCTTCATTGTAACCACGTGTCTCTCGTTTTGCAGACTGTTTGTCCTTGAACAACAGCAGCTGTGAGAAGTGCCTGAAGAATGTGACGGTAAGGGCACCTCAGGAGACCAAGCTCGGAAGCTGCTTGCAAAGTAGCATTCAGATTACATTCATCTCCATACCTTTGCCTCGTATCATGCTTTACTATCAAGGGCAAAAGCGTAAATGTATTTGTCCGTTTGTATAAACAAAAGGGATGGGATGCACTATAGCGCCTCACCTGGTATATAGGAGGTCGTAAGTTCGATCCCAACCCTGACGCCTGTATATTTGGAGTTTGCGTGTTTTCCCCGTTGTAACAATGGATTTTTATCTGGGTCCTCTGGTTATTTAATCCACATTCATAATTATACATTTATAATTATAAATGATTATGATCAACATGCGTAAAGAATATAAGGCCCACTGAGCGATATAGAACTTTTTCAGAAGCGACATAGCCACAAATGATAGCTCAATGAAGTGGCTTATCGTATGGAAATTTATCGCAGCCATGTTTCTAAACGTAGAGGTAAAAACCGGAGGACCCGAGGAAAAAGCTACGTAACCAAGGGGAGAGAGACACCGCAAACTTCAAATATACAGCAGGAGTCCGAGCCGGGATCGAGCCCACAACCTCTTGTATGCCAGGCGAGGTAGTTAACATCTCCTCGCGACCAAATTGCGTGCTCTGGTCTGGCATCTCTCCCCGTGGGGAGCATGCCTAAACGTGAGGGGGACCCATTTTTCAATTAGGGAGGGGGACAGGTGGGGGAGGGCACCTCGGTGGCCAGGAGATGTTAACTCCCTCGCAAGGTATACAGGAGGTCGTGGAAATGATCCCAACCCTGACACCTGTATATATGGAGTTTGCGTGTTTCTTCCCGTGGTCGTGTGGATTTTTCTCCGGGTTCTCCGATTTTTTCCCCCTCCACATTTAGAATCAACTTTACGTGTTTAAGAGTATTTGGTTGCTAAACATTTCCACACGTTAAGCCACTTTGTTAAGCTATCATCTGTGGCCTTGCCTAGTAAAGAAAAAATAGTTAACACGCCGCAGTTGTTCCTAGTTGGAATTACGACGCCGTCAGCTCATCGGTACCGAGCTTGCTGCGTGCTCTTACCCGACTGCTCCCGCCTTTGCCCCCCCCCCCACCATGTAACCGCAGTGCCTGTGGTGCAACACCAACAGCCGATGCATGGACTACCCGGTGAAGAGAATCCTGCCGCACACGGAGGACTGCGCCCTGTCGGCGGCTCGCTGGGGCGTGTGCTGGGGTGAGAGAGATGCTGGCAGCGTTGCCGTCGCGCGAGGGGTGGGTGGTTGGGGGGAAGAGGGGGGGGTTGTGACGATTCTCTGTCTGGGCAGGGCATGAGCCGGAGAAACTGGCCCCAAGTCGGTAGGCTCGGAGCGACATCCTGAGTGCGCATTTTTATTTTGTTCTTCGTAACTTCGCTTAGGTCCAACGAGGCGTGGGAAGTGCGAGCACCCTGCTCTTTAATATACATACGTATGTTGAACCTCTTTAAGCACTGTGCATCGACAATCGTGCAAATCGAAGGTGTGGGGGGAAGGACAACAAACTAAAAGACAAGAAGAAGTTCTCAAGAAATGAGCTTTCAATGTAGATTTTAAATAAAAAATGTGCGACAGGCACCATCTATTTGAGTCTATGGGTCTCAGTGTGAAATAGTAGATCTGTCTTCTTCTTATGGCTGATGTTGATGTGGAGCAACAACTAAGTAAAAATTGTGGTTGATGGGCCAAATGATTATTGCGTCAGGAGTAGCTGTGATGATGATGTCTGTGTGCATGTTGAACTTCTTTCACACCGTACGGAGGCAACTGCGCCAGTCGGAGGTGCGAGGGGGAAGGACAACAAACTAAAACACAAAAATCAGTTCAAAAGAAATTAGTTTTTTAGCTAGATTATTTAAAAATGCACAGCTCCAACGGATTCTTAATACTGGAAGGTAGAGCGTTCCAGATGGCCACAGAAGCGCATTTTAAAGCACGTGATGTGGTGACTGTCTTTATTTGATGGTTAGCCAAAAGCCACTGCTGCTGTGAGGATGACTGGAGTTTGCGTGATAGTTTACACTTCTTGATGAGATCAGCAAGGTATTGTGTTTCGTTTGTGGCGAGTACTTTATGTATAATTAGCGTGACCTTATAGAAATTATAAAATCTATTGATTCAGCAACCGCTGATGTCACCACTGGAGCTGCTTATTCCAGTCTCCAAGGGGAAACCCAAATAAGTAGGGACTGGAGGTGGTTGTGCTGTTAACGCACAAAAACGGCAATGGCTCTTGCTTGAAATGCTACCCGACTGTACAGGGTTATGGTCCAAATGTGTTGTGACCCCCAGTTTAGTTGATAGTATAATTTGGACCGATCGGTCGAAGTGAGTCGTAACTTTTTGGCGGCTCCACCACTGCCCCTTCTGTGAAGGTTTTCTGACTTGTTTGGGAAGTTGAAACTGTGATCTGGGATGCGTGAGACTCAACAGACTTATTTCTCGATGGTGATAACTTTTGTGGGTTTAACACGCAGTAGTCTTTCGTGACCCATATTGTCCATGATAGAGTTTTTTTTGTCAGATCACAGAAATATTTTTAGTTTTGATGCCATTTTTTTTATTCGTTCATTCATGTTTTATTGTTGCTCGGTGGTGGTAGTGGTAGTAGGGATTTTCATTTGCTTGGTGTGTGTATGTGCGTTCTTTAGCACCGTACTTAGCCAACCGCGTATATGGGATTTGATCCTCACATATTTAATGTAATTGGCATGAATGACGTCGCTACATTTAACATTAAAGTATTATTATTAATTAATTGACCCCTAACAATTTTTTTCCTTTGCATATTCATTTTTGTTTTTTAATATAAATCTCTCTTAAAAATAATTATACAGTTTTCGAGAATTAAATGGGGGGTCACAAGACATCTGGACCACCTTGTACAATGCAATACCATTTCAAACACTTTACAACTAAAGTTGAAAAGAGTAAAAAAAAATGTACATTGCAACTTGAATTTTAAAGTGTTCACGTATTACATATACAAAGAAGGTGGGAGGCACGATTTATCTTGTAAAGATTATGAAACGCAAAGAAAACTTAATCATAAAATAGTTCTGTCCGTGAAACACCAGCCAAGCTGATCGCAGGGTTTTTCCAACACTTGACTTTGAAAGGAACGAGTGCTTAAAGTATGTTATAAACTATTTAAAACTATAAACTGTCTTACCAGCTCAGGCCCACTGAGCTATGTATAGATATTTTATTCTTAGCAGAATATTTATTTAGCCTTGGAGGAATCCGGTGAGCTATAAAGCTCTTTTTCACAGATGTCCAGTCGAGGTGAGTCAGAATGTTACAACAATAAAATATAAAAACACTAGCTTTACTACCCGGCTTCGCCCGAGACTTGGATTCTTGTCTTGGATTAATACACGGCCTACATGGAGGGTGGGGGGGGATGCGTGACGTCAGCAGGCACACTGCGTGATGCTGCTGCATGCGGGTGACATCACAGATGTGACGTCACCGCTCACTTGCTGTGCAAAATATATCCATTATTGCGTCCCCCCCCCCCCAAAATACAAAAGTCAATTTTTATACTTTTTTCATTGTGTGTAGTCCGGAAGCTACCCACATGCCAAATTTCAAGTTTGTTGCAGATTGGGAAGTATGCTAAACATTTCGAACAGACACACATTCACTAATTTCCCTTTTATATATATAGATGATAGGAGTGCAAAGTACAAGAAAGCTAAACAAATCATCCAAACACATACAAAAACGAATCCATCCCCATCCTAGCAGGCAAAGCTCACTGAAGTATTAACTTAATTTTTTAAAGTGACCTGGCCACAAATGATAGCTCAACAAAGTGGCTTATCATTTGGACATTTATAGCAGCAAAATAATTTTAATAGTCTAAATGCTTGTTTCTAAATATGGAGGGAAACACCAGAGGACCCGGAGAAAAAAATCCACGCGACCACGGGGAGAACATGCTAACTCCAAATATACAGGTGTCAGTGTCGGGATCGAACCACCGACCTCCTGCATACCAGGCAAGGAAGGTAATATCACGCTACTGTGGTGACCTGGCTCAGAAATGATAGCTTGACTAAGCAGCCTATCGCATGGAAATGTATAGCAGCAGCCAAATACTTAAACGTGCGGTTGATTCTAAACGTGTAAGGGAAAAACGGGTTTGGATGGGAGAAAAATCCACGTGACCACGGAGAGAGAGAACAAACACGTAAACTCCAAATGTACAACAGCTGGCATTGTCAGAGTCGGGATCGAACTCTTCACCTCGCGCATCTTTGAGCTGTCTCCCTGACGTTGCCTCCATTGTCTGAGTAATGAATGTTTTTTTTCATATTTCGCGGAAATATCTGACTCTTTCACATTTGCGTTTCCCCCACGCACTTGTTTTCCCCACGCTACTTGTAGTCCATTCCGGAGGATGTGCTTGACTGCTGAAACTATTACACCCAAACGAAGTGATTACCATTCTAAACTATAAAAGATGTTAAACTAAACTATTTTTATTTTACCAGGTAAGGCCTCCCCCACTGACCCAATGGGAACGCGCATTGCCAAAGCCTTAGTTAAGGTGCTATATATGAATTCCGTTAGGATATCAATGTGACCCTTGCATTTTCTGAGGTGTGTGCCTTGCTTGCAACTCCCTGTTTTGTTTGTATTGTCTGTCTTACTTTGCTGTCTTGTTCGTTTGTACTATCCCGTGGTTATTTAATGTTCCGTCTGTTTGGTTTATTCCGCTTTGCGTGCTGTGTATGTTGTCTTGTTTGCATATTATTATTCATATAAAAAATAATAATTCTCCCACGGGAGATTTGAGCCGCATTTTATGCACGTGTGGATCAATTTTAATCACCGATTCCATATACTGTCCCTTGCCTGGCTCTAATGTCCTCTCCATTACACGTGACTCAAGAATAGTGGACAAGACATTCATTGTAGGGGAGAGACATGTATGTACGTTGAACTTCTTTCACACCATACGTAGCCAACCGTGCTTATCGAAGATGCAGTGTATGTATGTATCAGGCTTTTGCGACCAATATTCATAATAAAGGTTTTCGGGTTAGATCGCGTTATTTATAAACGTGTCGTAACCCTCCACCACCCGACACGGCCAAAGAGTAAAAAATGTGTCACTACTTTAGCCCACCGGTGTGTTGAAGAGTGAATCAACATCATTTAAAATTTTGAGTACGACGTTTCGCTGGTAATTACATCCAGCATCATCGGGCAATTTTCCAGAATGGTGAGGCCCTCCACTTGCTTCCGGTCTTAAATAGCGCAGCACGGGGACGTCATCTTTTAACTCAATCTGGTGCAGTGATTTGAGGTGGAGAGGGGGAGGGTATTGTAATTATATAATAGATTGATAATCATTCAATTGTTATTCATTGGTAATTGTTTCTGCTATAAGGAATTGTAATATATATTTTTTAATAATACGCTATGTATGTTGAACTTTTTTAGCTCTGTACCAAGCCAACCGTGCTAATCTGAGGTGCCGGGTGGAAGGACAAAAACTAAACCCAAAAAGCACTAAAGAAATTAGTTTTCAATCTAAATGATGTTGTTAGTGCACAGCTCCCAAGTGGCTTCCTAATATTGGAAGGAAGATTGTTCCAGATGACCGCAGAAGGGCGTATGAACGCGCGCATGACACGGTGACCGACAAGCGTAGATGAAATGGTTATTGCAGAGTGGCAAGGAAAATCAGTGGACTGTTGAAAATGTTTTCTGGGTAGATGGACGGGAGAAATCTTGAGCGCAATTTTTTTTTTGATCAGTTACACAGCGTGTAAATTTCGCTTAGGACCCAGGGCATTGTGAGGGTTGGGCTAAGAATTAGACTTGGTCTCTGCAGGAGGAGTACATATTGAGTGGAAAACTCACCAGTGAGTATTATGAATCATCCAAACTTTAAATTTTGATTTAAAGCTTTTGTGACTGCAGGGATTCATCTTCTTGGTTCTTTTGGTAAAGTCACGTAGAAGGGAAGTAATACAATAATAAAAATTAAACATAATAAAATAATTCTCACAACGTTTCGGCCACAACGCAAGCAGCCGTTCTCAGGTGAAAACCAGGTCTGTCGAGGCGACAGCGTCTGAATGAAACAGCACACGTGCTTGGAGCATATATATAAGCTGGGTTGGAAGGGGGGGAAAGGGCGCCTTGGCAAAAGAATTTGCATATCAAGAGGAATTTAGCATATTTATGGGAAATGCAGGTATGTGATTAGTACTACTTATGCCCGTGCATTATGCAGGATTAGCAGCATCACAGAGAGGGCATAGGGGTAGCATTAATAATGGGAAGAAGTGTTAATAGTATGTAGCTGCAGTAACTAAATTCAGATTCACCATGGAAGTCGAAAAAGATGGCAAGCTACCCTTTTTGGATGTCTTAATTAAATGGAGACCTGATGGTTCAATGAGCCACTCTGTCTACAGGAAAGCCACCCATACGGATACTTACCTAAAACCAGATTCCCACCACCATCCATCCCAGAAGAATTCCCTCATCAAGACTCTATACCATAGAGCCCAATGCATATCCGACCAGGAACACATTGCCAGTGAACTCAAACATGTACGCCAAGCTCTTAAGGCTAATGGTTACTCTGACTACACAATCCGCAAAGCCATCACTCCAACCATCAAGAAGGATCCTGTTGAGGAGCCTTTCCAGACCATCACCTTACCCTACATTGCTGGGGTCACAAAAAAGATCTCCAGAATCCTGATAAAACACAAGATCCAGGTCCGATTCAACACAGTACATAAAATCCGTGGTCTGGTCCCGTCTGTAAAAGATGTGGTTCCAGACATACAGTACCCTGGCGTCTACAAACTAAGTTGCCTCTGTGGTAGCAGTTACATTGGAGAAACCAAACGACATGTCTCGGACCGCATCCGTGAACATAAAGCAGACTTGAAACACGGTAGGACAAACACCTCAGCCGTGGCATATCACTGTTACAATTCAGTGGGCTCACATGATATTGACTTCTCCAAGACAGAGGTTCTCTGCAAGCCATCTGGCTACCATGAGAGATTCGTTCATGAGGCGATCCACATATACAAACACAGACAATTTCAACCGAGAAGATGGTTTTTGGCTTAGCAATCATTGGAAGGACGTAATAAACCATTTCGGATCTTAACTGATTGTGTTCACGTTTACGGTGACTTTCAGACCGCTTTCCACTCACTGGCATTGTATTCTCCGCAGGGAATGGATTCTTTGCTCTGCTGCATTGACATATTTTGTTGCTTCCTCTTAGTATCTTTCACACGACGGTCAACGGTACAGTGTATAATAACAAATAGTATAAAAATGTATATGCTTAATACAATGTACAAAGTTAATATATAGTATCGTAATTGTATAGTGAATATACATTAGGGTGGGTAGAATAATACATAGTGTAATATTACAATGTATAAGGTATAGGGTGGTTTATAGCAATACAGTATGTAATTTAATGTTGGGTTTGTCTATGGCAGTATATAGTACGGTTAAGAACTCGTGTGTTGTAAAGGAATAAAGTTTAGATGGAAGCATATTATATTTTTTACGACGTAGAATTGTAATGTATTACTTACTGTTAGTAACTCAGCTTATTGTTGAGTATATTTACTATACTGATGATACTATGTAATTTATACTTTAGTTGTTTACGTGGTGGTTTTAGTTGCTGCAGCTACATACTATTAACACTTCTTCCCTTTATTAATGCTACCCCTATCCCCTCCCTGTGATGCTGCTAATGCTGCATAATGCACGGGCATAAGTAGTACTAATCACATACCTCCATTTCCCATATCCCCTCCTTTAGATGCTGCTAATCCTGCATAATGCACGAACATAAGTATTACTAATCACATACCTGCATTTCCCATAAATATGCTAAATTCCTCTTGATATTTAAATTCTTTTGTCAAAGCGCCCTTTCCCCCCCTTCCAACCCAGCTTATATATATGCTCCAAGTACGTGTGCTGTTTCATTCAGACGCTGTCGCCTCGACAGACCTGGTTTTCACCTGAGGACGGCTGCTTGCGTTGTGGCCGAAACGTCGTGAGAATTATTTTATTATGTTTTATTTTTATTATTTTATTACTTCCCTTCTACGTGACTTTACCGAAAGAAACAAGAAGACATTCAAACTTTATTTGTCATGGAGTTCTTTCTGAATACAGTTACCAAACATGGATAAGGGTGGCTGGGGTGGGGCGGGGGTGCACAATGTGTGAGCTGTATCCTCTTTACATCATTCTAAACCCTTTATTTTATGGACGTGTCTCTGATGTGTTTGCGCACTGAAGCCGCATCCTGAGTGCATGATGTGGGATCATCCCCCACCCTTTTGATGCTCACAGTCGTTAGACGGAAAAGTTTATTCCCCAAAATCTTGAGTGGGGAAACCGTTAAATGCGAGGCGATGTTGAATCACACCACAATCTGCTGCGTGCAAGGATTTATTGAGTCATGGTGTATTTCTGGCTCTTCCTGTTCATTTTGTATGGCACTCATGATATGCCTCCATTTTATGAGAAGGAATCCTGTTGTGACATTTTTACTTGAATTATATTTTATTTTTGTTCCCTTGGCAGTGTTGAAACCCAAAGCTATACATTGTTTTTTTTCTCTCACGACTTTGACCACCGGCGGTCAACTCAACCTCAACCCCCCCAGGACACGTCATCGTCAGACGCTTAACGCCCGTCGAATCTTTACGTGGAGGGAAAAATATGGGAGGAGATGGAGGAAAAAGCCACGTGACCACAGGGAGAGAGAGCGAGAAAGAGAGACACAAACTCCAAACACAGTTGATCATCGATTATCCAGCTGCTTCCAACATTACCCGGCGGACCCGGGCCGATCCGGAGAAATCGGCAAAACCGCTCCAATGGCTGTAACCGGTCCGGTGATCGGCACCATTTTAAAGACAAAAAAAGTAGCTATGCTTGATTTCAGTGTCTATAATATATACAGTATATTTATAAACTACATATAAATACTTACTCTTTGGTTCTTTCGGTAAAGTCACGTAGGTATAAAATAAAATAAATCACGACGTTTCGGGCGCAACACAAGCGTCCGTCATCAGGTGGGATAGCATAGTCTGCTGCTGAGGCAGACCGTTTTAAAAGGTTTGATATGGGTTTAGCTCAAGGGTTATAAAGAAGTGGCCGGGGTTAGTGATGTTAACGTGATAAATTAGCATGTAACGAGGGCAACGGAAGTGTCTATGTTAATGTGAGAAATTAGAGGGCACGGAAGTGTCTATGTTAATGTGAGGCATTAGCATGATGTTCATGTGAGAAATTAGAGGGCACGGAAGTGTCTATGTTAATGTGAGGCATTAGCATGATGTTAATGTGAGAAATTAGAGGGCACGGAAGTGTCTATGTTAATGTGAGGCATTAGCATGATGTTCATGTGAGAAATTAGAGGGCACGGAAGTGTCTATGTTAATGTGAGGCATTAGCATGATGTTTATGTGAGAAATTAGAAGGCATGGAAGTGGCTATGTTAATGTGAGGGATTAGCATGATGTTAAAGTGAGAAATTAGAGGGCACGGAAGTGTTTATGTTATTGTGAGGCATTAGCATGATGTTAATGTGAGAAATTAGAGGGCACGGAAGTGTCTGTTAATGTGAGGCATTAGCATGATGTTCATGTGAGAAATTAGAAGGCACGGAAGTGGCTATGTTAATGTGAGGGATTAGCATGATGTTAAAGTGAGAAATAAGCATGTAACTGTAGAAAATAAGGAGAAGAGGTGGGCCTCCTCGACGAGGGAGTGCAACCCAACGGGTGTAATACAAAGGGCCTGTGAGTATGAGAGTGCAATCCAAAAGACATATGAGCATGAGAGTGCAATCCAAAGCCAAGAGAGTGCAATGCAACGGACATGTGAGCATGAGAGATCTAAGAGAGAGGCATAGAGAGAGAGACAGAGAGTCGAAATAACAGCTGACATATGCAGGTTGGATGGAAACATCACAGTCAGTTAAGACTTTACCTGGTTAATAACGGCATTCCAATGATTGCTCAGTTTGTACCCATCCTCTCGGTTGAAGTTGTGTCTGTGTTTATATATCTGGATGGCTTCATGAACAAATCTCTGAAGGTAGCCGGTAGGTTTGCAGAGTACCTTCGTCTTGGAAAAATACATTTCGTGTGAGCCCACAGCGTTAAAACAATAATCAGCAACGGCAGAGGTATTGGTCCTACCATGTTTCAGATCTGCCTTTTGTTCACGAATGCGGTCCGAGACATGTCGTTTCGTTTCCCCAATGTAACTGCCACTTCTTTATGACCCTTGGGCTACACCCATTTCAAACCTTTTTAAACAGTCTGCCTCAGCAGCAGACCACGCTTTCCCACCTGATGACTGTTAAACATCTGCAGGGGGTTGTCGGTAAAAAATATCGATGCGAGGCTGGAGCCCTGGGTCACGTGATGAACCATTCCTCTGCTGCAGTGCACATGGCAAGTGCTCCCCCAAGTGCATATAAAATAAAAATGTTACTGGACAGGATCTCTGAAGTAGTACTCTAACACACAGGGCTGCTCTCTAACACACAGCACGATGCACACTACTCTCGAGAATTCCACATGGGCACCTCGTTTCATAGCACAATTAGGAGCGCCACGGTGGCATAGAGATGTTAACTAACTCGCCTGTTATGCAGGATGGTCGTGGGTTTGATCCCAACCCTGACGCCTGCTGTATATTTGGAGTTTGCGTGTCTCTTTCCCCGTCATCGTGTGGATTTTTCTCCGGGTCCTCCGGTTTTTTCCCCTCCACATTTAGAATCAACTTCACGCGTTTAGAGTGTGTGGCTGCTATAAATGTCTACACGATAAGCCACTTCGTTGAGTACTCTTAGGTTTTTTCGGTAAAGTCATGTAGGTAAAAAATAATAATAATAAAATAAAATAATAAATGAAAATAACTAAATTAAATCACGCCGTTTCGGAGGCAACACAAGTCTCCGTATTCAGGTGGGACCATCACAGCCAAATTTACTGTATAAAGTGAAGGGAAATCCAAGAGACAAGATCTTATATACTGGTTAAGGGGAGGGGGGAGAAGCTTATCTAAATGTGGCAGTCAGGGACTGGGAGGGTGGGGAGGTTGGGCGGGGCTAGAAGGGAAGGTACAGGTTAAGCACCTCCGCAAGAATTACGGCCGGTGTTGGCTTCCAAAACCAAAAAATAGTAGTACTGTTAAACGCTGGGGATGTCAACAACTCGGTAAAATAGACTAGTACCTGTCAAATAAGATGGTATAAATATGCGTAGTTAAATCTTTTTTACATGGTTAATAACATATTTCCAATAAATGCTCAATTTGTACCCATCATCACGGTTGAAGTTATGTCTATGTTTGTATATCTGGATGGCTTCATGCACACACCTTTGATGGTAGCCAGAAGGTTTGCAGAGCACCTTGGTCTCGGAAAAGACAATACCATGAGAGCCCACAGTGTTGTAACAATGATCAGCAACGGCGGAAGAATCAGTTTTGCCGTGTTTCAGATCTGACTTGTGCTCTCGGACCCGATCAGAGACATGACGTTTCGTTTCCCCAATGTAACAATCACCACAGATGCAACTCAGTTTATAGACTCCAGGGTATTGCAAGTCAGGAATGACATATTTCACAGATGGGATTAGATCACGGATTTTATGTATTGTAATGAATCGGACCTGGATCTTATGTTTTAGAATTTTGGAGATCTTTTTAGTCACGCCTGCTATGTATGGCAACGGGATGGTTTTAATTGGAGTTTCAGGTGGTTGCTTCTGTATGGTGGGAGAAACAGCTTGGCGGATAGTGCGGTCAGAGTATCCATTCATCTTGAGGGCCCGATGTACATGTTTCAGTTCATTGGTCAGGTGATGTTGGTCAGAGATGCAATGAGCTCTGTGGTATAGTGTTTTGATGAGATAATTCTTTTGAGCCGAGTTGAGCTATAATTTGTGGCCAGGTCACTTCTGAAAAAGAGCTATTAAGAAACCCAGGGGGCCTTCCCTGGTAAAATAAAAAATATATATGTAAATATTTCAGTTTAGAGTAACATTGACAAGAGGCAAGATACACTTTAAAATGTTATACTGGTAGGAACGAAGTGGACCAGCCACCAATAGATTATATCGTCCGTCCGTCCGTCCGTGTATCAACATCGCCCCCTACTGCAAACACTTGGCATGACCCTACAAAAA
>CM025670.2:3342-32377 GCA_014621495.2 Entosphenus tridentatus
CAAACCCTATAACCCTAACCTCAGGATCGAGAGGAGCCAGTTGAGGATGTCCCCCGATAGACTAGCCTGGAGCTCTTTCGGGCATGTCCTACTGGACGAAGACCCCAGGGCCGGCCCAGGACACGCTGGCGGAACCAAGTTGCTCAGCTGGCCTGGAAACGCCTGGGAATCCCCCGGGAAGAGATAGAGTCTATCGCCAGGGAAAGAGAGGTCTGGACCGCCCTACCCAACATGCTGCCGCAATGACCCTCACTAGGACAAGCGGATTGAGAAACAAACGAAAGAGGATAGGAAGTCGATTGTTCACGAAAAATTGGCCAAATAAAAAACTGGGGAATTTAACAACGTAGTTTTTTTTTCGATTTAAAGCTTTCGTGACTGCAGAAATTCATCTTCTTGGTTCTTTCGGTAAAGTCACGTAGAATGGAAATAATAAAAATTAAACATAATAAAATAATTCTCATGACGTTTCGGCCACAACGCAAGCAGCCGTCCTCAGGTGAAGAACAGGTCTGTCGAGAAGACAGAGTCTGAATGACACACCCCAGGCTTGGAGCGTCTATTTAAGCTGGGATGGAGGGGGAAGAGCGCCTTGACAAAATAATTTGCATATCAAGAGGAATTTAGCATATTTATGGGAAATGCAGATATGCGATTAGTACTATTTGTGAAATGCGTATCGAGGTGGGCGGGGCGTTTAAAGTCATATTATGCCCGTGCATTATGCAGGATTAGCAGCATCAAAGGGAGGGGATAGGGGTAGCATTAATAAAGGGAAGGAATGTTAATAGTATGTAGCTGCAGTAACTAAACCACCACGTAAACAACTAAAGTATAAACTCCATAGTATCATGTTTTTTCCATAAAGGAAAATAATAAACGCGTCATTTCGGGGAGTCTCGCGGCACGAAGCGGGACCCCCAGATACTATCCATGACGTCACCCTCACCACGTGACATGTAGTTTCGTGGTGCCCTTTGGTGGTCATATGTTCCAGCTTACATACTCACCCTGGACGCCTCTTGACGCCGGGACGTCTTCTCTGTGGATATATCTCTGCTACCTTGTATCTCGTGTCTGTTCACGAGTCTGTTTACGTTGGTGTGTTCAACCTAGAAGATGAACACAAGATGTAGCAGTCTTTTGAAATACGTGGTCAACCAGGTTTAGTGTCTAACTGTGTTGTTGGCCGACTGGGTTGCATCGCATTATGTTTCTAAGGTTTGCCGAGTTCGCGTCTACAAATCTTCTTGCTGTATTTGCCTCCATGCAGTTTGCCGTTCTCGGTGTGCTCTGTATGCGATGTCCCTCTGTGTGTTCCCTCGCCGTGTGGTTTACGCCATTTTCACCTGAGGACGAGCGCTTGTGTTCAGTTCGTAGGGTCGTGATCTATTTAATTTTAATTTTATTTCTACATACCTGACTTTACCGAACGAACCAATGAGCATGGTTCAACAACCGCCATACACCACTAACTGGCGATGACGTCACAACAGCGCTTTTGCCAGGCGAGGTGCACTTTGAGGCCATGTGAAGTGTCGAAGGCTCTCTGTCGGCAGGTCACGGGACAGACCCAGGAGTTGACGAACTGCGGTGACTGGCACCACCTGTGCCCCCCTACTGTGCCAACTCGCGGTGTTCGTTGTTGAGCTCCGTTTTCGCTGCAGGGCGACCGCCTCCAACTCCTCAGTAGCGTCCTTCACGAAGGCCAATCTTGAAACCGCTGGTACCAGGCATTGGCAAATCCACTCAGCTCCACCATTCAGCGAGCGTCCACGTTTGTGAGGTTATTTATCCGGCGAGGCTTCCTCACAGGGTCCATGTCCCATCCCCACACCCACCACCAGAGGTCGCGGGACGAGGCCACCCACTCGGGGCGGGTGGTCGTCTCAACGTCGCCCGCCCGCCCGCGTTGACCTTTTGTCAGGGTTATTGTAGTGCGCCGCTGCCATGGCAGCTTCACCCAATAACAGCAGCCAGAGATTTCCGCACGAGAGTGCGCTGCAATAACAGACTGTTGGGGCAAGTGCTGTTAAGATGCACCTGTGAAGAGGCCAGCACGGAACATCAGGAGGTGGGTGATCAACACCACGCCCGGCCGCCTTTGTCTCCCCAGTGGCGATGTTTACACATCACACCAGGTACTCATTTGAGACTGAGTCGACCTAGGGGAGGCCCAGGACCGGTTCAGATAATCGTCACTGGTGCTAGCCGTGAGGGGGAATCGAACTCGTGTGGTCGGGTTCGTAGCACACCGCGCTCACCGCTACACTACCACCCCCCACACTACCACCCCCCACACTACCACCCCCCACACTACCACCCCCCACACTACCACCCCCCACACTACCACCCCCCCCACACACACAAACACGCAAATGTCTATTCGTGTGTATTGGTAGTCAGTGGCAACACAGTCTGAAGCCGTTGCTGTTACACAATAACTCAAGGGATTGTTCACTATGGCTTCCAAACTCACAGCATCTGGGTTCGCGTTCATGCAAAGTAGTATTATTAACCATGCCCTCACCAGCTGTGAATGTCGCTTGGCATTTCTGTAAACGTGGTTCCCTGTATCTGTTATCATGATGGCTCCTACAGCCAGCCGCCTTGAAGCAGACACTCCAGCCAGCATCGTCTGGTATGCCTTCGGACAGCATAGTTAGAAAGCATTGTTAGATAACCGCTGTTATTCAGATCTGTAAATGATAAGAAGTTAACCCATCGCAAAAAGAAACACGAGTCTAGGCCGGAAACATAACCATACCACTATTGACAAGAATCCATGCCTCTCGTTTCCTGGCTGGTTGATGGCTGGGCTCCTCTTCGTGTGTGTTTGAACTTCTTTCGTGCCGTACGCAGCCAACCGTTCTAATCGGAGGTGTGGGGGAATAACAACAATCTAAACACAAAAAACAGGAATAAAGAAATTAGTTTTCAATCAACATAGATTCGTTTCCAGTCTTCACCCCCACAATAACTTGTTCGTGGCTGCGGGCCGTTGCCAAATAAACTCGCTGGGTAACTGGTTAAACGGGATTTTCTGTGTAACCAATAACATTGAATTGAGTTGAAACGGCAGAAGTTCGGAAGACTTTTAATCACTAAGAGCGACACGGAAGAGATGTAACGAATACCGGACACTGAAGCTGCTGATGTACAATCGCTCCAACTTTGTAACGTGTGATATGAATGTCATTCTTTCACTAGAATATTATTTAAATCTTAGCGATTAAAAAAGCTCGTAGTACATGCAGTATTATCTTAGAATTGTATTACTTAAAAAAAGCAGAGTGCTGTTGGTGCTCCGACTTGGCACAAGAGGAGGATTGAGACGAGCGTCGTGAGCTGCCTCTTTTACGTTGCAGCGCAAGGGGTGTTGGGGGGGTCTCTCCTCGTGTATTCAACAAGAGCGATAGGCCTTGTCCAGACCACCAGCTCAAAAGCACTGGATGTGTGGACATTCCGTGTATTGGACCACCGGTCCCGAAAAGAGTCGAGAGCGCGTGGCCATCCCAATGGGCGACAGGGAGTCCGACGCAACAGCTCTTGTTGTTAATGGGCCACTCAACGTTGCAGATGTTGGATTTCATTCAATGCAATCGTTTTCCCGTGCTCATTATTCAGGCTTATATTGGCGTGGCGCCAAGCTGAACAGCAATGGTGAGCGCATTGCACTATATTAACCCTGGCAACCTGAGTTCGATATCAGGCCATGGCTAATACAATTGTAACTTTCTGACTCGCCCCTTACTGGATAACTATGAAAAATAGCTCATTGGATTCCTCCAGGATAAATGAACATTCTTATTCTGATGTCAAATGTAATATTGCATACCAGTCCTGGTTGGCCTTTCCCATACCTCACCACACCTGCCCAGCGTGGTGAAGTAGGGTCAAAACAACCCCCTCCCCATGGCTGATATAGCACGGATGAGTCCTTCATCCAGCAGTGCATTGACAAAACGCTGCGTTTACACTTCGTGTAGTGTTTAACATATTGACAGCCACTCTATTGACGTTCACATTCTCAATGTTAAGTTGCTGTCTACAGGGTTGGATGGTGAGACCACATTTATTACGGACCCCAGTTGATAACAGCACATATCCAATCAGATCATATTCAGGATTGTATGGGCAGAACACCAAGCTTCTACCGCACAACGATCCGACAGGTTGTCGTACGATGGCCGTGACAGTCAAACCCATGGCATCGCTGGGTAATCGTGCAACCATCTGCACATTCTATGGCTTGCTGATGGATGATAATGTTGATGATTCAGAGCACGTGAGCAATCTCAATCTCACATTAGGTGGATAAAGGCACAGCCGTGCAAATTCTTGCTCATGCCACTTGAGGGAGCCGTATGAAGAGCTAATTTCTTCCATGCCGCGCTGTTAAGGGGCCGTACATAAATGACGTCACGCACCTAGTGGGGGGGAGGTCAGACATTTGTGACGATGTGTGACGAGGGGGGGGGTGAGAAATGTGACGTCACATCAAAATGCGCAACTTTAACAACACGTTCTACTTAATTAGACTTTTTTTATAAATGTTTTCTCCTACAACATCAGAGTGCAGCAGGACATTAAATACGCACTACAATGACAATAGTTTAAAGCGATTTGAAGCACGTTTTATATTTGGGGGGGGGGGGGGGAAGCTTTGTGACCTCATATTTGAGGGGGGGTCTGACTTTTTTTGATGCCGTGTGACGAGGGGGGGGGGGTCAAATATCGTCCAAAAATTGCGTGACGTCATTTATGGACGGCCCCTAAGAAGCGCCATTGTCCGAAACGTCGGCTATTGAGATATTTTTAGCTTTTAAGATTACATACAGTGTTATTGAAGAATGTGTGGAAATGTGTGTTTGTATCCATGCTATATCGTCGATACACCATCGTTGCATGTATCATGACGATGGGATGATGATGCATGACGGTGATGTCTAAGATACGCTATTAACGCGAATTATTGTGAGTACTCCTGTAAGGTTCAGGTGTTTCCATTGCAGCGCGGTACATAAATAGCAGCATCGCCCTCTCATCTGGGCGAAGCCTCCGGATTGAATCCCACTCAACCTGTTGCCCTTGTATCGCTCCACAATGAGCTCATCGCACTGCTCTAGACCAATCAGCGCTTGAGGCATATTTGTGGGGGGGGGGGGTGCGAGAGGGGGGCTGTCTCGCACCTATTGGCTGATCACCAAGCACCAGGTGAGACAATGAGAAGATCCCACAGTTACTGTCGCTCCATACACGCATGAGCATGGGCTGTGGCGAGACTCATTTCATCACAGTACACTGCGAGTGTGTGTTGAACTTCTTTCGCACCTTACGTAGCCAGCCGCGCTAACCGGAGGTGCTGTGTTGGGCTGTATTATTGCTGTGTTGGTGTCGGCGTTGGTTGTAGGGTAGCTGTGTTACTGCCGTGTTGAGTGTCGGGGTGGGCTGTGCAAGGCACTGTGATGACTTCTGTCGCAAATGGCACCAAGAAGTGGACTAACAAAGGCTGCCAGTTGCTCTCAGCCGAAGAGAACCGAGCTCTCTTTGATGTATTGGGACACAAGTGTGTGGTGAGTAGTGGACCGCATCTGCACGCACACACACACATCCCTTCAGGTAGCCTTGACACACTGTTGGGGAAAGTACTGTTAGCGAGTAGCACCTATGAAGTCCGGTACTTAACACGAGGGAGTAGGTGACCAGCACCACGCCCGACCGAATTTATCTCCCCAGTAGCGATGTTGACACACCGCACCAGGTACTCTATTTGAAGCCGAGTCGACCTAGGGGAGGCCCAGGACCGGTTCAGATAATCGCCACTGGTGTTGGCCGTGAGCGGGAATCGAACCCGGGTAGCCAGGTTCTTGGCGCAGCGTAGCGCTAATCGCGACCCTACCCCGCTCCCCACTGGTCAACTACCACACTTCAGGTCACACCAACACTCGCTCACCATGCCCGAAGGTCACAACAAACTCAACTATTCGCTCATTCACTCACACAAGTCAATCACTCAATAACCCATCCACTCGCCTATCCACTCATTCACTCATAAAGTTACTAACTCAATTGCTCGCTCACTGACTCACCCATCCACTCACTACTACACTGTAGGTCACCTTATACTTTTTGTTTTTTTCGGTAAAGTCACGTAGTTAAAAATAAAATAAAACAAATCACGACGTTTCGATCGCAACACAAGCGGTCGTCATAAGGCAAAAAGTTGCAAAAAGTTGCCTGATGACGACCACTTGTGTTGCGATCGAACCGTGGTGATTTATTTTATTTTATTTCTACCTACGTGACTTTACCGAAAGAACCAAAGAGTATGGAATCCCGCAGTCTCGAAAGCTTAAAATCAAGAGGTCACCTTATATTTGTAATCCCTCCCTCGAACTGTTCCACTCTGGAACTAAAGATATAGAATTCCCTACTACCATAATCGTCGTCTCGCCCCCCTCCCCACCAATCTCTTACACCAATACATAAATAACCCCGTTCAATTCTTGATACGTGTTAGACTCGCATCACTTCACAACTTGGATGATAGTGCCGTTTGTTCCTGGGAGCTTGACCATTTGGGCCTGTGCCACTCACTGCAGCGATGGAATGACACGTCACTTTACCTAGTTGAACAATCGTACAATAATACTGTACTTATCAAACAGCTCATGCCACGTGGATGACGACTTAACATCACGCACTGCTATACTTTTAAACAAGATTTACATAATCTCTTTTTCCGACATTCCTAGCATGCAAATCACTCTGTTAGCTGTCCGTGGGGCCGGGATATTTGCGAGAGCTGAGCACGGGACCAGTCATTAGCGTTCTGGTGATTATTGTGAGGAATATCATTTTACTTCGGAACTGGGACCCATGTCTAACAGGGAGGGTCCTTGCCCATGATAAACATCGAGCAGTGCGCCAGAGCATCGGTTGGAGCGAGTAAGTCTGCTGATGAGACCCTGAATGAGGCTGGAAATGTCCTCTTTCAAAAGGTCGTGTGGCTGATGTTTATGTGTAAAAACAAAACTCTTATTTAGTTGTGCTTGGTTATCGTATTACGTATATTCTCCACATCGACGCTCACAATTCTATTGTGGTAATGCGCCACCGTGGTATTTCAACGTCGCTCGTGCTGAGAGAAACCAGGCCCCCACCATAGGAATATGGAATTTCCACCACAGGCTTAGGGCTGACAAAAACTAACTGTCCACCCCGTGGCTTGGGGCGTGGAGTCGTCTAGATCACTTGTGACACTCTGTGAATACTACAGTTTAAGTTGGGCTTTGAACACGAGTGCTTTATATGGCACTGCTGAGCCCATGAAAAACCAAAAGTATTTTATATTTTGCCAGGTAAATCCCACTGAGTTATATAGCTCTTTTTCCGAATAGACCTGGCCAGAAATGATGGCTCAACAACGTGGCTTATCATGTGGAAATTAATGTCAAGCCAAATACTCTAAATGCATGTTCTAAATGCGGAGGGAAAAACCGGAGTGCCCGGGGGAAAAATCCACGCGACCACGGGGAGAGAGACATGCAGACTCAAATTATGCAGGCGCCAGGGTCGGGATCGAACACACGAACTCCTCCATACCGGGCGACGTGGTTAACATCTCGCCATCATCCGTTCTGGAATGTAATCACGGTGTGAGGGAATGTGACTAATGCAAGCCTCGTTCTCTACACTTGGTCAGAGGAAGCTGTCTCTCTGGCCAGATCATTGTGGAATGGGCCTCGTTTCTCCCAGAGGGTCTGATCTAGTGATGTCAATTCCACATTGGTATGACAGTCGAAGCATTTACATCTGCAGAGTAACCTCTCGTGTTCCATAACAAATGCGATGAGTCGATAATGTCTCCTTCACAAATCCATCTGTCCAGGTTAAAATCATGAAGTATTACACAGACATATTCTATGGGAATTTCGGTAGAGCCGCGTAGATAGAAAAAAAATAAACAAAAATATCACGACGTTTCGATCGCAACACAAGCAATCGCCTTCAGGTGAGAAGACGATTGCTTGATATGTTTATTATTTTTCTATCTACGTGGCTTTACCGAAAGATCCATAGAATATGTAGTCCTGCAGTCACGAAAGCTTAAGTCAAGATATTACACAGACAACCCACCGACCTCCCGGGAGTGCACAATTTCAGCAGTTTACTATTTGTGAACTATTTGTCTTTTGTAAACGTGACACACTTTTTTTACTGTTTGGCCGTGTCGGGTGGTGGAGGGTAACGACACAATTTCAGCAGCATTGATTCAGTCCAAGCAAACTCTGCTCGTTTGAAATCAATGCTGCTGAAATTATGAGCTGTGTAAAATTTATGTGGAGAGACATGTCTGTGGAGGAAGAGGAGGCATATCGTCTCCTGGTCTGTTTTGTGAATTGCATTCTGCACAGGGGGACGCTCGTGGTTATCCTGAGTGGTGTGCTACGGAGTGCACCTAGCCTAGCACAAGCCTCGTGGTGACGTTACCGCCACTTTGTGGCGGATGGTAGCTGATGTGTGGAGTTGGGGTCTGAAACAAATATCTAACATAATGGCCCGAAAACATCCGATATCCGGAAATGTATAAATGCAAAACTGGCCCCGAATGCCACTCGCTATCCACAGCAAACACATTCCAGCCTTCCTAAACCCACCAGTGCGATGAGGGCCTCCCCACGCCATAAATCCACCACGCTGGTCAGTAAGGGTTTAACGACTGGACGCCCGATTCACAAATTCGAAGGAGGCATCATTTACAGCAGCATCACGGCGTCCCACTACTCGTGACGCAATCTCCTGTGGCTCATCGGCAATCTCGATAGAAATCACAGCTGCTGCTCGATATCATCAGCCGTACGGAGAAGTGCGGGTTAATGAAGGGATGGAGGAGGGGTAGGAGGCGGGCACCAGTTCAAATATCTCTTGCCACCGATGGTAGCCGTAGCCGGAATCGAACTCGGGTCACAGCAGGCTTATCGCAGCACCCAGCTGCCCCCCACTCGCTGGGTGGTTGTTTTGAAGTGATGCTGTGCAGTGCTACGGTTATTTCCTCTTGTATCCCTAGTGACAGTTCAGACTCTCGATGGGCTGTTACTGAGCTGTTTTGTGATTTACGCGGATGGCGAGAGAAGTGAAAACCTCTCTGGCAGCTGGCAACTGGAAACATGTGGCAGGAATTGATTTGTGCCGAGATCTGGTGACGTCATGTTCAGAGTTGTTGCTGTAAACCCCACGGCTCTAATAATAAACCGAGGCTGGGCTGATAGAGACGTCTTGGAGTGTGCCTCCAGTGTGGGCGGGTGGAGACTCGAGTCCCGGTCGAATCATTGTGCTTGGAGGTGTTGTGTGAGCTCCTTTCGGTAAACGAGTGCGATGGAAAGTGCTAGACTTTACGTGACATGGAGAAGTACCGTCACCCGAAACGTCACCCTTTGCATTTAAGGCCACGCTGTGTTGTCATTGACAAATACTGTCGAGGTTTTGTTGTTAAGTGTACTTGTGTATCACTGCCAATCAGTGGCGTACTGACTACATAATATCATTATTAGCTCAGGTGGTGTGACAATCGGTCAGATGGGGCTCCAATATTTGATTTGTCTCTTACGGTCGCCAAATGTTACTGCTCTAATTAAAATCAAAGGTGGAACGTAAATTAAAAGATTTGCATTAAAAAGTTGTTATTTTACACTGAAAACAAATCTCATGGTGGTTGTCAAGGAGACCTCGACTCGTAGCTTTGGCCACCAGGGGAGGGGGGCAAAGCACCCCCTGCCCCCACGCTCGTTACGCGACCGCTGCCAACGCAGCAGCAGCATCACCAGACAGAATCTGTTCACTTTTGTCGAAGCCGATGATTTGGTGGTGAACGACGCTACCTCTTTGGTTAGCTCCCTCTGTGCTGTGAAGAAAGGGCATCGCCCGAAACGTCGCCAGTTATAGACTTTGCCACGTCAGGCCACGCACTGTTGTTTGTGGGAGGAGGAGGCGGGGGGGCTACGGAACTCGTCTGTCCGGCTCCGGGAGCGCCCTCCACGCAGGGTGCAGAGACAGGCGTCACCGCATTCCGACTCGGTTCATCAGCATTCGCGTCGCCAGGGTGACATTCAACTCGCGATGCTCTCAGCCATGATGGCCGAGATTAAATTATACAACGGAGACAAAATATATAATGGAATTGCCCCCGTCATGGAATGTGGCATTTCCTTCTCTGCCTCATTGTAGACCAACGGCAGATGAGTCCCACTCCACAAGTCCCACGACTGCATCGGGCCTACTGCTTGGAGTTTTTTTCCCTGCCTCCTTGAGCTTTCGTTCGTACCCCGCTTTCTACTCGCATCCACTCGTGTCTCTCTCTGCATCCTCCTACCTGTCTCCCTCTACTCCTCGTATTCTGCCGACACCGGTGGCATGTCCACAACTCCGGTAATCTCTGGGTCTTTGTTAGTCGGGGTTTCTGTGTGCATCTAAAGTGTCTGTGTGTGCAGCTATGGGTTTGTGTGCGTTTATTGGTGTATATGTGTGTATCCATGGGTCTGTGTGTGGAGAGCGGTAGTGTAGCGGTTAGCGCGCGTAGATACGAACCCAGCGACCCGAGTTCAAATCCCACTCACAGCGAACACCCCCTAGGTCGACTCGGCCTCAAATGAGTACTTGTTGAGGTGTGTAAACATCACCACTAGGGAGACAAAGGCGGCCAGGCGTGGTGTGCCGTTTCGGCCTTTCGTATGTGCTCGCTAGCAGCACTTGCCCCAGCAGTCTGTTATAGCTATACAGGGTGTGTCTTTTGTCTGTGTGTGAGTCTATGAATCTCAGTGTGAGTCTGTGGATCTCTGGGTAAGGGAATGGAGCTCTGTGTTATGGTCCGAGTCTCTGCGAGTCTGAGTCTCTCTGAGTCTATGGGTCTCTAATCTCCGAAGGCTTTCTAATTGTTTTTTCTATGTTTCTTCTCAACACAGGCCCAAAACCATCTTAAATGAACTTGCCTTTCCAACTCAATTATTTCTGTAACCTCCCAATGCACCTCTTTTCCCTTAGACACATTCCCAATACCCCCTCGCCCTCATTCCCCAAATCCCCTAACCTAATATTACCAACATTTCCTAACGTCCTTGTCATGCTTCCATTGGCAGCATCTCCCAGCTCCATCGTCCCTAACCCAAGGGATGATGGGCGGAGTTCACCCTCGACCGAGACTTGAACCCGTGACCTTGCAATGGGAGAGTCGAGTGCTCTTCTACAGTCACTTAACAGAGTGGTGATGTTCATCATGTTCATCATGTTCATCATCACTACTCTATTGAATGAGAAATCACGACGAATGCCATCAACGCGGCAACCGAACATTGGTCATCAATCTTCCAGTCTCCAGAGCAACATCGCAAATCACACCAACGGCCATGTTCAAGGCCAGACAATGTGCCAGACAGGACCCGGGACAAGGATCCTCCAATAGAACATTGAGGGATTCTCCCAGGCAAAGTGCGAGTATCTCGCGATCATAATAAACACACGTAACATTGATGTCCTGACACTCCAAGAAACCCACGTCTTGGATACCCTACATGCCAATCGCTCCCACATCCTTGGATACAACCTCAAAACGAGCCACTACCACCCGAAATATAGCTTGGCCATGTACGTGAAGAACATCATCGCATAGTTATATGCCTTCCCACGAACTCAAAAAGAGGCCAGCTACACCACCAGCATCAAGATAGGGGAGCTGCATATCACCAATGTGTATAAAGCCCCTAATAAAAAATGGACAAAGCCAGGACTCCCAAGCACACTAATCCCAGCCCTCTACGTTGGTGACTTTAACAACCGCCATACTATGTGGGGCTATGCAGGCGATCAGGCCGACGGTGAAGAACTCACCGACTGGATGTCCACTGAATATCTGCACCTGGTTTTGGATCCCAAGCAGCAATAAACTTTTCCACTTTGCCCGCTGGCAACGCGACTACAACCCGAAACTCACCATCATTACCAAAGGTCAAAGTGGGAGCACACTTCAAGCATCACGCAAAATACTTCTAAGCTTCCCCAAAGTCAACATAGGCCCATCATCACCCACATCAGCATTGAAATCCCCGTGATTCTGTCAAAACGATTACCAAAGTGGAGCCTGGTCAAAGCTGACTAGGAACACGATAAGGAGGCTGTAGAGAGAGTGGTGAGTCGAATTCCCGCAACACCAGAATGCTGTCACCGTTTTGTTGACCTCCGTACTGCAGCCGCCAAGAAGAGCATCCCCCGAGGCTTCCTGAAAGAATCCACTCCCTGCTGGACAGAGACCCAGGACCTGCTCCGACAGGACAAAAAGTTGGACAGCCCACAGGTCGCAAAGCCCCTTGCTAGAGTCTTTAGACTTAGCCAGACACCAATGGTGGATTGAGTGCATTGAAGGCCTGGACTTCACACACTCCAGCCACCATGTATGAGCCCTACTACGACACCTGGGAGCTGCCAATCCAACAGAATACCGGACCGCAAGAGTCCTGCCCAACTCTATAGCCTCCAAAGTAGTAGAGAACACAATAGGACCACTTGACAAAAACCTCAAGCGAGAGATCCATTGTCAATTACACCCACCCATTCGCCACAATGCTGCAACCCTCCGGGAAGTCCTGTAAATAGAGGAAAACGGTTGACTACCCATTCACCAGGACCTCAATATTGTCCCTCATGATTGCTTGAAGTCACACAAATCCTTTTGGACCCATGTGCTTAACCTTCAACCGTGCGAGTTCAACCCCAATGAAGCTTGGAGAGCTAAATGGAGTTTAAAATAACTCACAAACACCTTGTGAAAGACTCAATGCAGAATATCCCTAGTTTTGACTTTCCACGAAGCTCATGGTTCACCCTAAACCGCATCCGCACAAACCATGGCAGGTGCGTATACCTGATGCACAAATCATCATCGTCACCAGTGGCTCGACGGCAATAGCATCATCGCTATCGGACCGTGGCTGTGAGCGTCTCGCTGTGGTGAGTGGAGCCGAACCTATGCCCTGTGTCTTGATCCCCCTCCCTCCCCTGCCCCACCCCGGCCCCCCCACAGACGCTGGCCTCGGCCGTGGTGCAGGTGTTTGCGGCGTGGCCAGGCGAGCGGAGCTGGAGGAAACGCCACTGTGGCGTGGCCTGCGTCGTGCGCGACAGCACCGTGCGCTCACACTTCATCCGCATCTACAGCATCCAGGTCCGGTGGGGGGCACCCCCATGCACCCCCACGCACCCCCACGAACCTTCATGCTCTTCCACGCACCTCCACGTACCTCCATGCACCTCCATACATCCCTACGATGTACACCTCCACCCTCCCCCACGCTTCCCCCTCCCACGCACCCCCACGCACTCCCACGCACTCCCACACACCCCCACACAAGCAATGTAGCGCAGCTGCTGTGCGTGCTTGTGGCGACGGTGCCCATGTGCGACGACGGGGCTCATTTCCCAAGAAATTCGATTGCATTAACATGCCAATCCTCCTTTGGAGCATTTTTGACCCTGCCTACTTACCAGAGGTTGCAAACGAGTTTTGATTCCTTACCCGTACCCGTATCCGGCCGCACCAGGGTCGCACATGGGTACCCGTACCCATACCCGGCCGGGTACGGGTACCCGTTCCCTACCCGTACCCTACCCGAAATGAGTGACAAATGGTTACTCATCAGTGACTCATGGCCTACCCGTACCCGTACCCGGCCACACCAGGGTCGCAAACGGGTACCCGTACCCGGCTGGGTACGGGTAGCCGGGTATCGGGTACCCGGTTGCGACCTCTGCTACTTACCCTTGGGTGACACCCACCTCAAACCTATATATAGCCTCTTGTTGCAAGAGCCCTTTCTTGTTCAGCAGTTCTACAGCTGTATCTTTCTACCTGATGACGATTGCTTGTGTTGCGATCGAAACGTCGTAATGTATAAATAAAAAAAATTCTACCTACGTGACTTTACCAAAAGAACCAATGAGTATAATGTATAGTGTTGTTTATATTCTCCACAAAGGAGCTGTTGAATATTTAGAGGCACACATGGTACACAACAACCGTACAGAGACATGCTCTGCTGCACTGCAGAAGTGTAGATAAGCTGATGGATAACATCACTGCGTGTGGAAAGGTCGGACTTGCGAACGTCTACAGCAAGTGACAGCTCCGCCGGCACTACCACGACCACGCAGGGATGCGGCGCTGCGTGTGGGCAGTTAATTGGTCTAGGAGGATGCGTGACGGCGGGACGCGGTGACGTAGTCGTGAACCCGCCAGTGCATTCTCGTCTCAGGATCAGAAGACTCTGCTGGACCAGGAGCTCTACATGGAGTTCACGTACCGCACCCTAAGGCCGTACTTCCACTGCTTCGTGGCAGACGTGAGTAGCACGCGGCGCACTCGGCCCTCGACCCGGTCCACCGCTCGCAGCAGCTCCCGCTCCAACAAGCTTAGAGGCACCAGTCTCGCCTACATGGCCCCCACACAGCCAGCGGTGGAAATTCCACGATTCCTATGGTGGGGGGATGACAACAACGGTATTCCCCTGCCCACACGTGTGCACGTGTCCAGTCGGTGTGGTGAACACTTCAAAAACGCCCAGAAGCGTCCCGTACGTCAGGTCGCCTGCTCTAGCATAGACGCCATTGTAGCAGCTCGACTGACCAGTACGCCGCACTGGATGCTGCTGCTGCTGCGGCCGCCGCCGCGTGTGACGTGGGAGAGAGATTCCCAGACGGCTGCGGCCAGCGAATGCCGCTCAGCTGGGACGGTGCTGGTTGTGGGTCTGACGAGGTTCAGAATTAGGAATATTTATTTATATTGGAGTCATCTGATGAGCTATACATCTCTTTTCACAGATGTCCAGTAGGGGCAGGTCAGAGCACTACAAAAACAAACGATACAAACGCACGATAGGAGTGCAAAGTATATGAAAGATAAAACAAATCACTTACAAATATATACAAATAAAACTAAACTATGTTTTTTCTTGCCAGGTAAGGCCCACTGAGCTATTAGCTTTTTATAAGAAGCGACCTGATCACAAAGTGGCTTATCAGGTGGAAATTTATTGCAGCTAAATAATCTAGATGCATGTTTATAAAGGTGGGGGTAAAAACCAGAGGACCCAGGGAAGAAAATCCACGCGACCAAGGGGAGAACACACAAACTCCAAATATACAGCAGCAGACGTCAGGGTCGGGATCGAACCTCCGACTTCCTGCATACCAGGTGAGGAAAATAACATCACGTCACCATTGCGCTGCACTGCGGTCAGTGGAGTGAGCAGTATAGTGAGGTATGTTGCTTGTCCAACAACAACAACAAGAAGCTGTTTCATCATCTGTTCTAGTCATTTCAAGTTCCTGCACAATGAGGCGAGCTTCGTGACGTCGATCTGACACCACATCGGCACTGCGTTGCATCTCTAGCGAAGAGCGCACTCCTCACGCCCGCACCCGGGCCCGATTGTCGTGACAGCGGGGGGCGCCACCTCTATCAATATATGAATCCCTTCCTTTTGCACCGAACAGAAGATTCCGTGCATTGCTGAACGCCGCATTCCATCGCCCACGCTGGCAGCAGCTCAACACGGAGAGAATGCGAGGCATGAATCACTGCAGCCGCTAATCTGTGCCGAAGCTGTGGAGCAAAGTCGCTGGCTGCAGAGCTCGGCGTGATCCGAGGGGACACGCGAGCCTGCGTGCAGCCCACTGGATAATGCAGAGGGGCATAGGTGATTGTGGACGGTGCATCTCGGAGACACCCACGTTCGATTGCTGGCTGCACTGCAAAAATGAAAGTTGTTGCGGTTTTTGATTTCTCAGCACATGTGCATCATCAGCAGTGTACCCATGGCAATGATGATAGTGGTTATGGTGTGGTGGTGGTGGTGACGTATTGTGGTGATGGTATTGGTGCTCGTTAACGCATTGCGCTAACCGCAACCTCCAGCCCCACCATAACCACGATTATATGACCGTCACCATCTCCGTCATGAGCATCTCTGCCACCACCATTACCGTGACCACCAAAGACAAAGATTCCCCGTATAGCCTTTAACAGACTGTTAGTACAAGTGTCCTGTTAGCGAGCACCTATAAAGGCCGGGGTGGGTGGCCAACAACACGCCCAACCGACTTTGTCTTCCCAGTGCTGATGTTTACACAAAAGGCCAGGTACTCATTTAGCCTGAGTTGACGTAGAGGAGGCCCAAGACCAGTTCAGATAATCGTCCCTGGTGTTGGCCTTGAGCTGGAATGGAACTCGTCGGGTTCTTAGCGCAGTGCGTTAACCACTGCGTCACCGCTTTCCGTGGAGTGGACTCACTCGATGGACAAACGCGCCGCCCGCTGATCGCTCGCTTGCCTGCAGAGCCATACGCATTGTGGCTGTGGCTTTGGGTGTTGCCCGGTCTCTGTCCCCGGGGCTTCAGCTGCGACACTGAGTCCCTCCGAACCTGCCTGACGTGTCGCCCCCACCCTAACCCTAAACAAACAAAGGGGAGAATTTAGTCAGTCCGCATAGCGAGCAGCATTCCTGGCGTCATCGTCTTTACATCCATGGCAGTTCCGCCTCCACAACCAGCCCTCAACCAGCCCTCGCCACTCCAGCATTGGCGTTCCATTCATTGTGCTCCCTCTGTTCCCTTTGCGTTTATGGTAACCGTCATCTGGATGATGACGGGCATGGTCAGGATAAGTACTAAATCAGAATGACTGACTGACAATCACGAGATTGTGATGAGTTCAAGTTCCAGTGTAGGGTCAGCCCACAGTCCACAACTGGGTCACCCCCAGTGACGCAGTTGTTACACGCCACTCTCTGAACCTGCCGACCAGAGTTCAGTTCCCAGCAGCGGTTGACAGCAGTGGCTATAGGCGATATCTAAACTGGCTCTGGGCTCCATACTTCATAACCTCACTGCTGACGAGCACAAAATACCACTATAAAGAAAGGCCATTGTCCAAAATGTCACCTATAGTACATTTTTATTTTCAGGCCACGCGGTATTGCCAACCGCATTGAGCGTAGTTGTTCTGTATTTCTTCGCTGTATAGAGAAAGGGCCACCTTCAGGACTTTTAGCTGCGAAGTTCAGTGAGGAACAAAGACGCGTCCGCTAAAGCGGTCCCAATACACAGAAAGTGCCACCGCGTGAGATTGCCGAATGGATTCTTTATTCCGTGACACGAGCCCTGTCATAGCACCATTGGGGATAAACCGGGAGATGTAAAAAACAAACGACACTGAAAAACTAATCGGAGAGCTTCTACTTGCCGGCTCGTGCGAGTCACAACTCTCACCGTGGTGTTCCTGTGCTGCCGGACCACGACTCTACCAGGCGCCAGGGCGGCGCGGTGGCTTGTGTGGCCACCGCTGCTGTGCCCACTCAATCCCTGCCGCACAACACCTTGCCAATCTCGCCAAGGGGTATAAACAATCGCACGAACTCTGGTCTTCCTCGCAGCCGCTTTTAGCGAGCCATTGAACAAAGACGGTCACCGCATTGCTCGCTTTCAGATGCGCTTCTGCAGCTGTCTGAAACGCTCTTCCAATATTAGGGAGCCACTGGAGCTATGGACTTTTAAATCTGGATTGAAAACTCTTTTCTTTGTAACTGCTCATTGTGTTTAGTTTATTGTTCTTGCCCCGCACCTCTGATTAGCACGGATTGGCTACGTATGGTACGAAAGAAGTTCAACATACATATATAGATGCTGCCACCACCATCCCTCCCCTCTCACCTGTCTCTCTGTTCGTCACCAAACAGGAGTTTCAAGTCGGGCTCAACTTCTCGAGCGAGAAGGAGGCCCAGGCTTTTGGCAGTGCAATCTTGGAGAGAATCCAGCAACGGCAGAGTAAGCGTTACCCTTCCTCTGTCCACATCCCGGGCCTCTGTGTTCCCTTGCATTTACGGTAATCGTCATTCAGATGAGTGCAGCCTGCTATTGACAGCCCACCCTCTCCCCACTCACCCACCCGCCCACTCGCTCACCCACCCGCTCACCCACCCGCTTGCCCAATAAAAAATATTATGTTAATTGCACATTAAAACGACTAATACATTATATTTTCGGTTATTGACAATATAAGATATTTAAATGTTTGCTAATCAAGGGACACATAAAATCAACAGGTATTAAAACATTCATAATCAACGTTTTTGGGTTTAGATCGCGATTTAAACCCAAAAACGTTGATTATGAATAATATTGGTCGCGAAAGCCTACGTGTTAAACAGGTATTAAAACATGTTTAATTAACATATGTAAATAAGCTACAAATAAATACGGAAAGTTGTCTGCCAGATGTATGCCGGACGCGTGTTTGTGTCGTGTCGCTACGGCAGCGCGGGGACCCGTGTTCTCTCCGAGCGAGGCTGCGGCGCCAAAGACACAGCGCGATGTGGAGATGCCTCCCAGCAGCGGCCAGCAGGGCTTCCCCTTCTCCCTGGGCAAGCTGTCCACGGCGACGCTCGGCCGGTCAGCCAAGAAGACTGCTAAACCCAAGATCGACAAGCGCTTCATCAGCGGGCCCAGCAACTTCCAGTACGCTCCATGCATGCACGCATATACGCACGCATCCATACAGGCCCGGGTCGCGTTTGAAACGGCATGGGTTTACGTCATAGCAATAATTACACTATGTAACAAAAAAATAAAAATGTTGTCCCCAGGTAGTAAGTGTTATTTTCGAATTGCTTATACCTCAAAAGTACAGAAAATGGCTTATTCCCCACAAACTTTGCTTTTGTGACCAGGACAGTGATACTTGGAAATTTACCTATTTTCAATGAGAATTCCAGATAAATTCAGTGCTGAGTAAACTTGGAGTAACTTCTAGAACATTCTAGAACTGTCCAGTAATATAAATCGTAGTATAAATACAGGGGCCTTAAGCTCACCAGTTCATACTCTTTGTTTTTTTCGGTAAAGTCACGTAGGTATAAAATAAATCACGACGTTTCGGGCGCAACACAAGCGTGCGTCATCAGGTGGGAAAGCATGGTCTGCTGCTGAGGCAGACTGTTGTAAAAGGTTTGAAATGGGTGTAGCACAAGGGTCATAAAGAAGTGGGCGGGGCTAGTGATGTTAATGTGAGAACTTAGCATGTAACTGTAAGAACGGAGAGCGGCCTCCTCGACGAGGGCATGGAAGTGGCTATGTTAATGTGAGGGGTTAGCATGTTAATGTAAGAACGAAGAGTGGTGCAATCCAAAGGACATGTGAGCATGAGAGTGCAATCCCAAGGCATGAGAGCGCAATCCAAAGGACATGAGATACATATCTGCATTTTTCTGAGATGGCATCAAGAGGCTGCAAGCATCCGGCAGACGCATTTTGCTATGTCTGCGGCCAATTTATCAAGACAAGAGCGAAAAAGTACTCTGTGGAAGCATCTGCTAAGATGTGTGAGGCCTGCAAGGCATATTTCGGCATGCCTGCCGGGGATCAAGACAAACCCTGGGCACCTCATTTCACCTGCGAGCAATGCAAAACAACTCTGGAAGGTAAGATGGACAATTGTTGCTCGGAATTTTATGTCATAAAATTTGTTTACATTTTTTATATTGTAAAAGTTTTTAATTTAAAAATGTTTTACAATTTTCAATGTCATTGAAAAAATATATCATATATAAAAAATTTTGCGAGAATCTCTTGCACATTAGTCATGGGTGAAATACATTTATTTTTGTAGGATGGTACAGAGGGGAAAAGAGAGCCATGAATGAAGTTCACTATCCCAAGAATTTGGCAGGAACCCACTGACTACTCGAACAATTGCTACTTCTGCATGGTGGATCCTTCCAAACGTCGGACTGGCAAGAATGCACCTGCTATCACGTAACTGGACCTTCCTTCATCCATCGCCCCGGTGTCACACTACCATGAGCTCCCCGTACCCACCCCTCTAGAGAGAGAGCAGCCGTCTTTAGAAGAGCAGCAAGTCGGAGAGCGAGGAAGACGTCGTAGATCCAGATTACAATTTCAGAGGTGGAGCTGAGGAGAGAAGAAACCCATACTACCCCAACCAAAAAGACCTCAACGACTTGATAGAGATCTTTGTCTCACCAAGTCCATTGCCGAGCTTTTGACGTCTAGGCTCAAGCAGTGGAACTTGTTGGATGCAAGTGTACAAGTCATAGATCAGAGGAAGCGTCACCAACCTTTTTGCAGCTTCTTCACCCGTCAAGATGGGCTCTGCTTCTGCCACAATGTGATCAGTCTATTCGAGGCAATCGGAATCGCCTATAACCAGAATGAGTGGCGTCTCTTCATTGACAGCTCATCCAGGAGCCTCAAAGCCGTGCTGCTCCATAATGGTAACAAGTACCAGTCTCTTCCCCTGGCTCATTCGGTGCACCTCAAAGAAGATCACAACAGCATCAAGACCTTGCTGGACGCCTTGAAGTATGATGAGTACGGCTGGGAGGTCATTCGAGATTTCAAAATGGTGGCATTCCTGATGGGTCTCTAAGGTGGTTTTATCAAGTTGCCCTGCTAGTTTTGCCTTTGCGACCAGTAGGGACACCAAGGTGCACTACCACAGGTGGGACTGGCCACAGCGGACCGAGTTCTCTGTGGGGAGGAACAACGTCAAGTGGGAGCCACTGGTGGACCCCCGGAAGGTGCTGATGCCACCACTGCACATCAAATTGGGCCTTATGAAACAATTTGTCAGAGCTGTAGATAAGGAGTCAGCAGCCTTCAAGTACCTTCAAGACTTCTTCCCGAAGCTGTCTGAGGCAAAGGTCAAAGCTGGTGTCTTTTTCGGACCACAAATAAGAAGATCCTGGAGTGCAATGAAGTTCCCAAGAAGCTCACTAGTAAGGAGAAAGCGGCTTGGAACAGCTTTGTCGCAGTGATTCGGGGCTTCCTGGGCAATCTCAAGGCCGAAAACTTTGTGGAGTTGGTTGAGACTCTGGTGAAGAACTATGGCACAAAGGGCTGTAGGATGTCCCTGAAAGTCCATATCCTTGATGCTCATCTTTATAAATTAAAGGAAAACATGGGAGCGTACTCAGAGGAGCAGGGCGAGTGCTTCCACCAGGATATACTGGACTTTGAATGCCGCTACCAAGGACAGTATAACGAGAACATGATGGGAGACTATGTTTGGGGGCTGATTCGTGAAAGTGATTTACAGTATAATCGTAAATCTCGAAACACTACTCCTAAATCTTTTGTAGTAATTTTTGTATTACTTTAGTACAAATACACGTTAATTTTGAGTCATATGTTTTTTTTTTCTGACTTTACGTGAATGAAAAGACATAAATACGCCCGTTTTCTCATTTAAAATAGGTAAAATTCAAAATATGACTGTCCTGGTCACAAAAGCAAAGTTTGTGGGGAATAATAGTCATTTTCTATACTTTTTAGGCATAAGCAATTAAAAAATAACACTTACTACCCAGAGACAAAAATTGTATTACATCGTGTTATTATTATTTATACGTGTATCCAGGAGAGAAATGCGCCAAGCCTGCTTCTCCCCTGCTCTGCCTGTGGATTTGCCACTGTGTGTCCCAAAAATGATGTATTATATTCGATGGTGTGCAGTGATTGGGGTGTGCGCTGCTCCCAGCCATGGCTAACATCAGTGGCAAGTGATATCTTAATTGCCATCCCCCCAACAACTTCACCCATTAATAACCAGTGTGGTGAAGTATGGTCAAGCGACCCCCGTGTGACCCATGCGATATCAGGAGGAATCCTTTAATCCAGCCCTGGGTTGACAATCTGCCGTCGATTCCTGTTTCCATAGCAGTTACATTTTAGACAAAAATATAAACCATTTTAAATACTAGCATTGCATACAACACCATGAGTGTTTCAAATGCATCGATACATTTGGGAGATGAGTGGTTTTGTAGCAACTCACTTGCATCTATCTATTTGTTATCATGCAAAGTGACAATTGGCAGTGATAATGCAGGTGCCACATGATTCCGTGTTTGTGTGCGTTTAGCTGCGCTACTAACCCGGCGACTAACCCTTGTGTGCTATTTTGTCCTTTGTAGGTGTTTTTGCTAACAGCACTTACCCCAACGGTCTGTTAAGGCTATAGGGGAGATATTTGTCTTTTGCCTTGTGGTTTTTTGAATTCTTTCGTCTTTGTGTTTTGCACGGTGCTTTGAGATGCCACTGCACTGAAAGTGCAAAATTAATAGGGATTGTTGACGCAAGGCATCATTGCTGGCGTCAAGACTCGGCAAACACGCAGATCTCCCCTGCACATCCCTCGGGGCCTATCACTTGCTCCTGTAATAATTTGAGATGCTCTCAAACTCGCCCATGGCGAGCTAGCTGAAACGATCACAGTTGGCCCGTTGCTAATCATCTGTGCTGTGTACCACGTAACTCATTTAATTTGGCTGCGTCAAGTGGTGGAGGGTTCTTGACAACACAAATTTGGCCGGTTCATTACGTCAATCGAATATCTTGATGAGCAATGATTTGTGTTTTTATTGAATGCAAATTCAACCCGGTTGAAGCCTGGAGAGCTGAGTGGAGTTTGTGAAAGACCCAACGGAGAAGATCCGTGGGTTTGATCTTCCACGAAGCTCGTGGTCCACCCTAAACCGCATCCACTGCACAAACCACGCCAGATGTGGATACCTGATGCACAAATGGAAAATTAAAAACTGTCCAGTGTGCGACTGTGGTCACGAGAAAGGACTGTACAACATATAATGACGTATTGCCCTATTCACAAATATGAAGGTGACACAGAAATACACTCCACTGATCCTGACGCACTTTTCTGGCTTGGGCACTTGAATGTGAGATTGTATTTGTTGTTGTGCATCTACATCAGCTGTATGAAAGAAGAAGATTGAGCATTTGGCAGCATTTTCCATCAAACAAGGCCCCTAATGTGTTGTCGTGTGTTCCTGGGATTGCAGTGGCTGTATTTTTTTCGTTCAGCTAACTCTGTTTTTTTTTTCGTTATTGACAGACACCTTAAACACGTCGGCTATAATCCACAAACTTCCTTTGACGTGAGTACAGTGCAACGGGCCCGCACTCACTCCGGCTCCTGTTTGGTTGTTTCTGCTGTGATTTCTATTTGGTTGTCTCGCTCTGCTTCCTGTTCAGTTCATTGCTGTACATTTGCTTTTGTGCTATGGTTTTTGTCATTTTAATGGCACAGAGGTCACTTGCAGATGAGATGTCCCTGGTCGAACCCCTGGTCGAACAAAACAACCCTGAGACTTGAACCTCTCATGTGCAGCGAGTGGGTAGCATGAAACTCTACCCATCCCTGTTGGTAGCCCTGAGCAATTTTGTGGAAATTCAACATTTCCATGGCAGGAGTCGGATACTACTAATGCTGGAAATGCCATTGGATGTGTTCACTACTGTGTGCCTCACATTCTCCCTGTGTTTAAACGAGTGCAGAACATAGACCCAGAGCTCAAGAGGATGTTCCAGTCGGTGGGGATCACGGAGAAAGACCTGAAAAGCCGATCTACCTCCCAGGGCATCTACGACATCATTGAGAAGCATGGAGTGGAGGCTGTCAAGGATGAGCTGAGGCAGAAGAGTGAGTAGGTGGATGGGTGGGTGGATGAGTGAATGTGTAAATGAGTCGGTGAGTGGATGGGTGAATGAGCAGGTGAGTGGGTAAGTGGGTGGACAAGTAGGTGAATGAGTGACTGGATGGGTCGGTGGATGAGCGGTTAGGTAGGAAAGTGTGTAAATAAGTGGATGGGTGGGTGTGTGTGAAAATGAGTGGGTTGGTGAATGACTGGATCGGTGCGTGAATCGAGTTCGATTCCCACTCAAGACTGATAACAGTGGCAAATATTTTAACCAGTCCTGGGCCTCGCCCTATGTTGCCTAAAATGAGAACCTCGCACCGTGTTTAAACAGCATTGGGGAGACAAAGGTGGCCAGGCATGGTGCTAGCCACCCACCCCCTTGTGCACCGCTTTCACAGGTGTTCGCTACCAGCACTTGCCCCTGTTAAGGCTCTACGGGGGGTCTTTGTTTTTCTGCCTGCGTGTGGTTTATCCACCCTGCTCACAATGCTATCTATAATTATTTATTAATGGGTGACACCTTTATGGTTTAACACGAAGGCTTTCGCGACCAAAATCATCCATAATAGTGGTTTTTTTGGGTTAGATTGCGTAAATATATAAATGTTTCGTTAAAACCCACCACCACCCGACACAGCCAACTAGTAAGGGTTGTCACGTAAACAGAACGTGCCAATTCGTCACTAGTACAGCACACCGGTGTGTTGGAGAGCCAAGCCACAACATTTACAATCTGACTACGACGTTTCGCCAGTAATTACAACTAGCTTCATCAGGCGACAGCCAGATTTGTGGAGAGGTCTGTTTCTTTCCTTATATAGAGGCGGTTATCAACATCACTAACTCTAGATTTTAAGCTTCGCTACCAGCACATCACTAACGTTTAACATCCATCCAGTTCACCATGGAAGTGGAAGCTGACAGAACTCTACCATTTCTGGATATTCTGCTCGGACGGGGTCGAAATGGTAAAATAACACGCAGTGTTTATTGAAAGAAAACGCATACTGACGCCTATCTGAATGCAGAGTCGCACCATCACCCCGCACAGAAATCTGCTCTCATCAAGACGCTCATTAATCGAGCTAAGAAAGTGTCAGATGGTGACAGTCTGAGAAGTGAAATCCAACATGTTAAAGAAGCGCTGCAAATGAATGGTTACAATGATGCACAAATCAACAGGGCATTGAATGCCAAAACCAAATCAAATAACATGAGCATTGAAACTTCCCAAGTAATTAAAACGATCAAAATACCATACATTGCGGGAGTCACTAATAAACTAGCCAGATGTTTAAAAAACAAAACATCCGATTCAGATTTGGCACATACATAAACTACAGAAGGTGTATACAGGATTAACTGCACATGTGGAAAATATTATGTTGGGCAAACAGGACGAATGATCAGCACGAGACTAAAAGAACATCAGAGAAATATTAAATACTCCCAAATACAACTGTCAGCAGTAGCAAAATATGCGTGCAAACAAGGACACTCAATTGATTTTGATAATATTGAAGGTCTGTGCAAAAACTAGCTGCTACTGGCCAAGACTAATTAGAGGATATTTCGAAATTTAAAGAAATAAAAATAATTTTAACCATTCGGATAGCTACCACCTTAGTGCTGCGTGGAAGCGAATAATCATATAATACATTGTTTAAATGCATGCCTACAAAGGGCACCATACTTCAATAGGGATTACCGTTGGTACGGCTATTTTAACACACACAATAGACAGGAAGGACAAGATGAAAGGGCACCCATAATGCACATGCATAGTGTACGTTGACTCATTAATCCCCCCCCACTTTGCGCAAGAGCGCAGAAGCGTGGTTACCACATCTACGCCTCTATATAAGGAACGAAACAGTTAGACTTCTCCACAAATCTGTCTGTCGCCTGATGAAGCCAGTTGTAATTACTGGCGAAATGTCGTACTCGTATTGTAAATGTTGTGGCTTGGCTCTCCAACACACATTGGCATGTTTTGTTTGCGTGACAACCCTTACTAGTTGGCTGTGTCGGGTGGTGGCGGGTTTTAACAACACATTTATATATTTACGCGATCTAACCCAAAAAACCTCTTATGCACCTTTATGGTGTTGCACCCAAGGGACTGATGCTCTGAGCAGTGACTGCCCCTTCCGACTGGTGAACCTGCATTCAACTTGCGAATTCCCTGTATGGGTAAGGAACCCAGGGGTGCCGCCGCAGCAGTGATGAGATGTTATCTCCTTCGCCGGGTATGCAGGAGGACGTGAGTTTGATCCTGACCTCCTGACGCCTGTATATTTGGAGTTTTCATGGTCTCTCTCGCCGTGGTCGCGTGAAATTTTCTCCGAGTCCTCCAGTTTTTCCCTCTGCATTTAGAAACATGTGTTTAGTCTATTTGGCTGCTGTAAATTTCCACATGATAAGCCACTTCGTTGAGCTATTTGTGTCCAGGTCGTTTCTGAAAGAGTGAATAACTCGGTGGGCTTTACCTGGTAAAATCAAATAGTAAAATAATTGTAAAAATGTAAAAAAATGGCAGCTGGATTTTGTCTCCTCTCGCAGCCTCTCCTGCTGCTGCTGCCGGTCCTCCAGTGCCCAGCCGCACACCGGGCCCCGGTCACAGCGGCACGACACGGCTGCCCAGGGAGGCGTTCAACCCCTTGTCTCCGTACGCCCAGAGGAACCACTCAGAGCAGGCCGTGTCATCCCGCACGGCCCCCGGGGGCCAGGCCCCACCACTGCCACCGCCCGTCGCCCCCGTGCCGACACCCGGCGCCTACCAAAATGGAGCGCCGGGCCACGGCAGGTAAGGAGAGGGGCCTTCCCCCACCTACCCCAACGCAAAAAACCGACAGGAGGACTTCGTGAGAAACGTACCCCGTTTCTGAGCGTCGATCAGCCCCTAAATTGTACTATGGCAGTCTCCATGAGGTTGCAGACCAAGGGGAAGAGAAAGCCTAGGTAGGGCCAAATGGCGGGAGACTGAGCACGAAACTTTGAGGTGGCCGTGTGTTGACTGTGCAGCAGTTGCAGCATTTAGTGGAGCTTGGAGAGCGGTGGTAGCGACGTGTGGTGGTCATGGTGGTGGGGGCATCACTGGCTTTGGCCGCAATGACCTCTCCATTGTCAATGCGTCATTCTCAGATTTTTTTTTGTAAATTGTCCTTTTTTTATCTCCCATGGTTCCAGTTACATGTCGCGTATCGTCACATGAGATGAAATAGCTCGAAGTGATAATTTTGAAACATAGATGTCAAGCAGAGAACCCCAAAGGCCCCAAACAACCAGCGGCAGAAACAGAGTTGTAATAAATAAAGTTGACATGTGAAGCAAGGTTATTGTTATCGAAGATGGGGAAAACGAGGCAATTATGATGAGGGAATTCCAAAGTGCAGCATTGCAAGAGAAGAAGCAGAAAGAGAAGGGTTTTTGCCTGCAGTGTGGTGGGTGAGAGTAGTTGAGTGAGTGAGCAAATGGGTGAGTGAATGAGTGTGATCTTGATTTGAAGTTTTCGTGACTGCAGGAATCCCCATACTATTTGGTTCTTTCGGTAAAGTCACGTAGGTAGAAAAAATAAATAATAAATCACAACGTTTTGATCGCAACACAAGCAATCGTCATCAGGTGGAAAGATACAGGTGGGGTCAGAGATGGAAAGGAGTCCCGTAGCCGCACGCACGAACAACAGCTGCGTTAAAGGGAGAGATTGGCATGTTAATTTAAACGAGTATGATGGAAAATGAGCACCGTCGTCGCACGCAGCTGCTGTGCGGTGACGGGACTCCTTTCCATCTCTGACCCCGCCTACTTACCCTTGGGTGACGCCCACCTCAAACCTATATATAACCTCTTGTTGCAGCAGCCCTTTCCTGTTCAGCAGTTCTACTGCTGTATATTTCCACCTGATGACGATTGCTTGTGTTGCGATCGAAACGTCGTGATTCATGATTAATTTTGTCTACCTACGTGACTTTACCGAAAGAACCAAAGAGTAATGAGTGTGATGTTTTGATCTCCGTTATGGTGGTTGAGATGATTGTCTGCCTCAATGGGTGAAGAAATCGACGAATGAATTTACATGGAACAGTAGGCATGGTAGGAGCAATATAAGAGTGACAAGGAGGCAACTGATGAGTGTTCTTGTTTCTGTCTTGAAGCTTCCAAAGATCCCAAAACACGCAAGAAAACCTCACAGTGCTGCGCCACCAACGACCTCTTCCCCCGTTATCGGCGGCACAAACTCCACAACCACCACCGCCGCCTACAACGTTACCTCCCCCGCTCCCTCCACCATCAACAGGACCTCCACAGCCATCGTCAACATCCTCAGGACATCGACCTTCTCAGCCGTCAACAGGACCTCTGCTCCCAGCATCATCATCAGGCTCTCAACTTTATTATCCACAATCATCGAAAGGACCTCCTCCTCCTCCTCCTCCTCCTCCACCACCACCACCACCACCACCGCCGTCGACGGGACCTCCTGCCTTTCCGCCAATGGGGCCATCTCCCCCCACTTCTCCTCCTCCTCCTCCATCGTCACGCCCACCACCACTTGCCCCACCACCGCTGTGCCCCCCGCCCCCTGCCGGGCAGCCAGCCGCTGGCGACCGACCATCGGCCGCTAGTCTGTTGCTGCGGATTCGGAGTGGACGGGGATCAAGGGCGGAGCCTGATTTAACGATGGCGGAGCTTGAGCAATACAGGGCGGAGCCTCAGGGGGAGCGTGCGGAGCTGGATCGATACAGGGCGGAGCCTCGGGGGGAGCGTGCGGAGCTTGAGCAATACAGGGCGGAGCCTCGGGGGGAGCGTGCGGAGCTGGATCGATACAGGGCGGAGCCTCAGGGGGAGAGGGCGGAGCCTGAACGGTGGCCAGACGGGGCTGAGGCACAGGCACCGCCTCCTGCACCGCCAACTCCGCTCTTGGTGCCGTCCGATGACCGACGAGGGGGACTCCTTGATCAGATCCGACAAGGCTTCCAGCTCAAGGCGGTGAGTGCAGCATACGCTGTGAGTGCCCCGGCGTCGTGCATGGTGTTTTAAGAACCGATGATCAAGTTGCCAGGATTGCACTAAGTAGGGTTGAGCGTGGCTGGTACACAGCGGTGACGAGATGTTACCTCCCTCGTCCGGTATGAAGGTTGTGGGTTCGATCCCGACCCTGACACCTGTATATTTGGAGTTTGCATTCTCTCTCCCCGTGGATTTTTTTCCGTGTCCTCCGATTTTTCTTTCCACGTTTATAGACATGCGTTTAGATTAGTTGGCTGCTATTAATGCCCAGATGATAAGCTACTTGGTTGAGCTATCAAGTTAAATAAAATGACTGCCACCCTGCAGAAAATCAACCGTGGTTGTGTTGTGAATAGATTCTGCCTGTGCCATGGATATGGGGAATTTCCACCACTGGCTCAGGGCTACCATGAGGGGTGTTTCATGCCATGTATCAGTGTGTGTTGGTAAGGCATATGTTTCATG
>CM025670.2:39416-50642 GCA_014621495.2 Entosphenus tridentatus
CCACACACACCACATACACCACACGCACATCAAGACACCACACACACATCGCACACACACCACACACACATCAAGACACCACACGCACATCAAGATACCACACACATCAAGACACCACACACACATCAAGACACCACACACCAATCGCAGACACCACGCCGAGGTTCTACCCACACACACAGAAATCACACTGCACCGATCCTCTGAACTAAAGTTTATTAACGGCGCAAATACACACGACCTGAAGGTGGCATACTTCGCAAGAAGGGCTTCGCCTGACTGCCTACGAGCCCAGCCAGTCGAGCGTCCTACCACGTACCTCGAAAAGGAGTCGCGACGTCGCACGGACGCTGTGAGAGTCGAAGGACGAGAGAAACCCTCGCCCAGCACTGCCTCGTAGCGGCACTCGCTGGCATCACAGGGATGCTGCGAGCGGCTCGAGGAGGCAGGACGGCAGGGGGTGGGTCTTGACGGCCCGGAGGTTGAAGACGTCTGACCTCATCGTCCCGAGGCTCCCACCTTCATTCTCTAAACTTCAAAGGCCCAGGGGGACGTCGCGCCAATCGTGCGCCTACCTTTCGATTTTAAACTGATGTCCCGCCCTTACCTGGAGCGTGATTTCCCATTACGCCTCGACCCATTGTCGACGCGCCCTCCCTCCCCCTTGCGGATTCAGCCGCTTTGGTCGGTGGCGTCGTCCCGCGGACTGCGCCTCCACGCGGGGGGGGTCCGGGGCCCCCCCCCTCCCCCCGCGTGAGATCCCCCCTGGCCCCTCCCCCCGTGCGGAGCGCTCTCACTGTGGTGAGCCCGCTGAGTTTCTGTGCGCCCATACAAGTTTAAGCCCATTGTGGGGCACCGCAATGCGGCCCGTCGTCCTGAGGGTCGCCAACGCTCCTGGCGCCGGGAAACCGCGGGGACTCTCCCTCTAGGGGCCCTTCGGATGAAAAGCGCGAGGGGCCGGGCACCCCCCCCCCGCCAGGACACCCTCGGCGGCGGTCGCGGCACCGCCACAAGTCGCGTTGGGCACGAGCTGAGCTGCAGTTGCCCTCTCGGGTTCCAACAACTGGAGCTCGACAAAGCCGAGCGTGGAACCCGAGTTCGAGTTCGACTCCCGCTCACGGCCACCAACATCCGTGACAATGATCCGAGCAGGTCCTGGGCATACCCCAGGTCGAATCGGACTCAAATGAGTACTGGTGTGGCGTGTAAATATCACCACTGGGAAGACAAAGGCGGGCGGGCTGGCATGGTTGTTGTGCTTGCAAACGACACTTGCCCGAAGTCTGTCAGAGGCTATGGGGGTGGGGAGGGGGGAATTTGTCTTTGCAGTTCCACGGGGGACGCAGTTTGCCGCGGTCCCTCACTCTCACCGCCAATTCCAGTTCACGAGCGCGCAGGGAAACTCCCGCGAGCATCGACAACTTCGCTCGAACAGAAGCGCCACCGCAACTCTCCTCACTGAACGCCTCTCCTCACTGAACGCGTACCGTGAGTGTCCAACAAGAGACGTGAACAGTCCACCTTAAACTTACATTATCCCACGGACATCCTGCAATGCATAGCAATCGGGGCCTGTGCGCCCTCGAGATCACACGCTGGGTGCAATGCACGCGCCCTGGGGCGATGTGTGCGCGCCGTGTGAGTGTCGCGTGCTGCCGTGGCCGTGCGGGGTTTGCGACGGGGACGAGTTTGGTGCTGGGGTCAGAGTCAGAGTCCCGGCGGCGGCGGCGGCGGCGTGGGGAGCGGAACTCCGTGGCCATCTTCGGTGTCTGTCCATGTACGGGTCGGCGTGCGGCCCGCGCGAGTTATTTTAAAATCGCGTTCGATGTGGCGTCTCGCGACGGGTACATGAATGAGTAGAGACGCAGCCCCTGCATGGCAGCTGCTGGCGGAAGCGTCTCCTGTCGTGGGAGCTCTCGAGATCTAGAAGGTACCTCGAGGGTATTCGGTCAGGGGTCTTAGAAGAGGTGGGACCGTGGGAGTACCCAGACAATGAAAACAGCCGTAAGGGGCCGTCCATAAATGACGTCACGCGATTTTGGACGATTTTTGACCCCCTCCCCCTTCGTCACACGGCATCACAAAAAGTCAGACCCCCCTTCAAATATGACGTCACAAAGCTCTGCCCCCCCCCCCCAAATAAAACATGCTTCAAATCGCTTTAAACTATTGTCATTGTAGTGCGTATTTAATGTGGCGCTGCACTCTGATGTTCTAGGAGAAAACATTTTATAAAAAGTATATCTAATTAAGTAGAACGTGTTGTTTATATTTATTTAAAGTTGCGCATTTTGATGTGACGTCACATTTCTCGCCCCCCCCGTGGTCACACATCGTCACAAATGTCTGACCCCCCCCCTAGGTGCGTGACGTCATTTATGGACGGCCCCTAATTCACCCGCGTATTAGCACGGCTTGCTATGTACGGTACGAAAGGCGTTCAACATACATATTAACTAGTGTATTAGATGTCAGAATTTAACAGTAAGTCAAGTGTGTCTCTTTTCATTTGTGACATGCTTACAGTGTAAACGGCTATCACAAAGACGTCTCAGAGACGGGCTTCGTCTGCCAGCCAGGGGCGATATGAGCTGGATGTGACTGCACGTGGCCTGTGACCCAGCAGTGGAGGCAGCGATGGTTGGTGCGAGCACGGAGGAAGACCTCGGCGTGGTCACGTCACGAGCCATGGGGGCAGACGAGGACGAGGATGATGACGCCAGCGGCAGCGGAGCGATCTCCGCCGTGGAGAGTGTGGACGGAGCTGTTGGTGCGTGCGGTGACAGTAATGCCTCTCTTGCTTTCATGTTCCTTTAGCCGAAAGGTAACGAGCGTAGAGAATTTACCGCACCTCCGGTTCGCACGGTTGGCTATGTACGGTGCGAAAGACGTTCAACATACGGTACATATATACCGAATAAATACGCAGACAATATCTGTTTCTTCAAATGAAAAAGTTAAAAGTATTTTTGATACATCCCATCAGTGAAAACTCATGACCAGTTTCGACAGTCCGTGTTGTATTTGTTGTACACTCCTTGTTGTAGTTGGTGTTGTTACTGTTGGGTGGTTATTGTCGTTGTTGTCGAGTGGCTGCAGGGGGGCCGCGGATCGAGGTGGTGCTGCTGCACCAGCGGCCCGCGCTGGCCGAGGCGTGCGCGCTCCTCCTGCGTGAGCAGTGGGGCTGGCTGAGCGTGCAGGCGCGCCTCGTGTCACTGCAGCGCTCCTCCCACGCCTTCCCCCTCTCGCTCGTGCTGCTCGCTGCGTGCCCGGCGGGGGGCACCACCCCCCAGGTGACCTTGCAAAAGAGATGCGCTCTGCTGATGAGACACCGAATCTTTTTAACTGAGTTTTGTGTCGAACTAGGACCCATATATAACAGATGGACGGTCCTTGCCTACAAACATCTGGCAGTTCTAACACGAAAGCTAAACAATTTTTTATTTTACCAGGCAAAGCCCACTGAGCTATATAGCTCTTTTTCAGAAGCGATCTGGCTACAACGAAGTGGCTCATCATGTGGAAATGTATCGCAGCCAAATATTCAACGCATGATTCTAAATGTGCAGGGAAAAACAGGAAGACTCGGAGAAAAAAACACGTGAAATTTACATGGATTGGTTCGAGCAAGACTGGCTGCTGGTGAGACACCTAATGCCAAAGCCGGTCCAAAGTTTACCAAAACCTCCATGCCAAGCTGAACAAAAATTCTGTCTGCGATGCCACTCCGGGACTACTCGATGCCATGGCCACGTCGCCGGCGGGGAAGGTAGCTGACCCCGACGGGATAGCAGTGGAGCTTTATCGAAAAGTAGGGCCCGCCTTACTGCTCAGTCAATGGTAATGCTTGACACAGTCTTAAGTTCAGGCTCTCTCGCCGGGTCCATGAACAAGCCAGAATTTTGGTCCTACATAAACCGGGCACCCTGGCGGTTGGCTTAGGTAACTTTAGACCCATTTCGCTTTTATAAGCAGATTATAAAATCCTCACTAAGATGCTTGCAAATGAGATTTAAAAAGGTACCCCCAACGATTGGTGAAGCCCAGACGGGGTTTGTTAAAAACATAGATTTGTATGATAATGTCAGAACTCTGGTCAACGCGATGGAAATTGTCTCGAGGGACATCCTGGCCGCTTACGCCCTTACCCTGGATGGGGAAGAGGCATTTGACAGGGTTGAATGGGCCTTCCTGTTCCGGGTGATGAACACATCGGGCTTTCCCCCGTCATTCATCGACATTTGCAGACTCCTGTATGCTAACCCTATGGCCTAGGTGATTACAAATACCTTAACATCTTCCAACTTTGTTCTAAGCAGAGGTACAAGGCATGTTTGCCCTCTTTCACCATTACTTTTTACTCTGGCCATGGAGCCATTTGCTGAGAGTATTAGGACAAGTCAGCGGATTTCGGGAGTAAGATACGGCGCAGGAGAAAACAAAATTAACCTTTACGCCGACGATGTCCTTGTCACTTTAAAAAACCCGGAAGTGTCAATCCCTGCTATTTTGGCCCTAGTGAGGGAGTATGGGGAGCTTCGGGATACAAATTAAATGTAACAGTCGGAATTGATGCCCCTATCACCGGTATCCCCTCAACCCCCCGAGGGCTTGTTGCCCTTCAAGTGGTCTCCATCCCACATCAAATATCTCGGCTTTACGGTCCCCTCCTCACTGGCATTGCTCTTCCCCCCGCCCCCGGTTCCCCTCCTGCCCCCTTTCCCTTTCTTTCGCCCAGTATGTTATCTTCCTCCTTACCCTTTTCCGCTCCCTGTAAACACCTTAATGTCCCACTCGTGGTCCCTACCTGGGTGGGGCAGTGTGCCTAGTTTTCCTCCTTCATTAGGCCCTGTCGCGCCAAACTCGGGCTGCTGTTCACGGAATTTCTGTTCCCCCTTTTGTTCGGTGACCGGCATTTTGTATCGGGCTCGCGTTGAGTTGTAATAATAAAAAATGAAAAAATCTGCCCGCGTTGCTTGCAGGTGCTGGGCCACAGTAAGCTCTCGCTGGTCGTGGGCGATGGGGCCGGCGTGCTTGCCGAGTCTGTGCTCATCGCGCCAGCTCACCGTGGCCAGGGCCTCGGCCGGCGGCTCATGGAGGAGACGGAACGCTACGCACGCTCGCGCGGGAAGCACCGCCTCTTCCTCAGCACCCCCGACAAGCAGCGCTTCTATGCCCACCTGGGCTACGCGCCGTGCGAGCCCGTGACAGCGGCACGGGCTGTCAACCGCCTGGTCGATGCCCGCTTCATGGAGAAGCTGGTGCACCACTCGCCCGATGGTCACCGTTGGAGCCCACACGAGTCGCCCCCTGGATCCGGGGCGGCGGCAGTGGCAGACGACGAGGGGGGGGTGCTCGGCGAGGAATCGCCAGCACCACTACCACCAGCACCTCCACCACTACCAGCACCGGCACCTCCACTACCAGCACCTCCTCCTCCACTAACACCACCACCCCCACCCCCACCAGTACCACTACCAGCAACAGCATTGCTACCAGCACCTCCTCTGCTACCAGCACCTCCACTTCCACCACTACCACCAGCACCAGTGTCACCATTACCAGCTTGTCCACCATTAGTGCCACCATCACTACCACTAGCGTTAACACCACAACCACTGCTAGCACCACCAACGGGATTACCACTACACCGGCTCACACCACCACCACCACCACCTCCTCTTCCTTCATCCATCAGCCGCGCCAAATTTGGCAGAGCCACCTTTGGCTATAGCACCATCAGTCTTTCCCCGTCTCCTGCTTGTACCAGGAGTGGGCTTGCCGTGCCGTCCTGGCAGCGGATCGCTGGCCAGGCTTCGCCGCCTAGCTCCTCCGCGAGCGCGCCACTGTCATTCGCTCCCGGGCAGCCCCAGACACTCGACTCAACGCCGTACCGCGACGCAAAGGGTCTGCCCGTCGTGTGGATGATGAAAAATATTTAACTGTCCCTTTTAGTGTAAATCAGTCACCAAGCGGATGCCCTCAAAGGCCTGTACTGCAATGTAGGCTGCGACAAAACAGACAATTGAAGCAAGTCTCAAGGTGAAGAGGTCATTATGGTCAATGTTGCTCGGGCAGTCGCATCTTGTCAGTGGCTTGACTGTTGTTAACGCAGACTATGCAATGCACCAGGACCTATAGATGAGAGTGGCTCAAGTGCTGGACTATGAAGAATGCAGAAATTGGACAGGGATAGGGCCCCCCGTTTCATTCCTTGCGCCAGGGCCGGTGCCATCCACGCTACACGTCGCCATCACTTTGCTCCACAACCGTTGCGATAGTGGTCACAGGAAAACCATGGTGCCCTCTCTCTGAATCGCACCATTTGGCTTATGGCTTCTCCTTGGTCACCGACGTCCGGGTGTTAAGAGACAGCTGACGAGCTTCTTGGCTCGAGAAGACCGAGGGATTTGTATGAGAGGTGTTGGGGCCTTGCAGGTAATCTGCATCCTAGAAGCCTAGCCATCATCGAATCGAGCCCGATGGTGCCTGAGTAAAATTAAACCAAAGCTGCCCTGTTGGTCATGTGACTGTGTACGAGTGTGCTTTTGCATGGTGCTGCATGAGGTGGATGGCTGGCTCATTGGGCTGAGAGGCCTGTGGTTGCTGTGCTTCTTGCCTTTGGAAATCCATCCCGAGTCATTACGAATGCAGCAGGCACAGTCGAATCTGAAAAGTGAAATCAAAGAATCGCCAAACTGCAACGATAGTAAAACTCAAACCATCACTCACATCCCCGACGAGTGTGCCATACATGCACACCCGGGCGGTATCACTGCAATACATACAGAATCTACTGCCACCTTGCATTGGTTGATGGACCTTAACATTGAGCTATGACATCTATAAAAAAAACTTGCTTTCCCCCCCATTCCATATGAAAGAAGAATAATGCACACCTGCATACTTGACTTCATTGCTCATCCTTGAGCTGGGTTAATTGTCCAGCGGTTTTTCTCTTTGTCAGTTTTAGTTTTGTTATTGTAAAACACCCTGGGTTGAGCGGCATAATGGCACTCATATAAAAGCAATGTTTTTTTTCAATCTTGCATATGTTTAATGTAATGCAACGTTTAGTTATATATAACGTCGCCGTCGTTCTTCCAAATTACATCTCTCGCAATCGCTGAGGAACCACAGGCAGAGCTGTAAGGCAGCATCAGTTTGTGAGAAAGCTGGCGTGACCAACAATTGCTCAAGCTCTGGTAGAGTCCTCTATATATTAAGGCATTTTCAGACAATAAGCGTGGGAGAAAACCTGAGCACATGGAGAAACTCGTCGCCTGCGAGGGAGAAACACTTCCATACAGAAGGTACAGATGATATCAGTCCGAACTTTGACCGTGTTCTGGCGAGTCGGGGTACAGCACCTCGAAACCCATGGGAAGGAGGTTTTGCAACATTTGTTTGATCCACCAACCCAAGCTGACTGCCAATTTCTAGACTATATGCCACGTGCATAGCCACCACCACCCGAACGACTTTAGGGAGCCGCACTTGATTCCTGGTTACAGGTTTCAATCTCTTGTCGGTCGCAAATCCTGTTTCAGGCTGATGAGCAATTACTGCCACAACAAAGATTTTTTTATCTTTAATTTGCGTTTATATGCATGTGAGCTTTAATTCCGTACGTCTTGAGAATGCAGGCCATAAGGGGAAAAGAGGCACCTTGTTTTGAAAGATGAGCCCATAATGCGTGCCATTTGACACGATATCTTTCATTTGCTTTGCAGTGTATATGATGCTTCCAGTGCATACAACTCGGCAAACATTTTCGTTTTCTGAAATCAAATGTGATATGCATGAGATTTGTTGAATTAATAAATAACATTCATTGTACATGTACGGATCTAATTGCTAATTCTGGTTGTGAGAAGTGCTCTCAGACTCACTGGTGAGTGAACTGACACAATAGTGATTGGGGCGTAGTTAAACGCTTCTTCACGTGACCGTTTCATTTGTTTGAATGTCTCGAGTGGTGGAGGGTTTCATGACAATACTTGGGCCAGATCATTACCCGGCCTAATCCAAAATATACATTTTAAATAATAACATTGGATGCGAAAACGTATGCTTTGCGCATCATATATCAGAGTCTGATAACATGCTACGGAGCATGATGTGTGCATCCCTGCTTGGACATCTGTCTGGACGCGAGATATCCGAGTGACGTTTGCCGCTCATTTAAAATACCCAGCTCACTTCAACACGCAGCAGCTTCTAGAACTAGGCATGACTTCGTGAATGAGCCACGAGCCGATCACATACGGTTATAGGTCAAAAACTGCCTTGAAATGAGAAATATACATGGTGACTTTTTTGAAGCATTGTTCATTCTTCATAGCAAATACACACGGATCTTCATAGCACGTAAACATAGCACATGCATGTGCGGTCACCGTGTTTTCACAATCAACTTGGAGGCTCGAGGTCCATCATGAAGTGGCATTACTCCATTTCGGGGATCGTGCACACAGTGAGGCGCAATCGCCGTGTGGGAGCTTCTCAATCTCTTGGGGTTGTCTCCGGCAGAAGCCACAGTGGCAAGTCGACCCAGGGGCTAATGTACCGTCCGTCACGACGAGCTCCAAAGTTTATAATGCCAAATGGGGAGAGCACAAAAGCCGTCCCAGCCAATCGGTAGTCGGGAGGCTGGCAACATGAATGGAGCCATGCGTTATGACGTCAGTACGCTCGACCGCAATACACCCAGCTGACAAATCAGGCTCTGCCTGTCTTACATATAAACCATTGTGTGTGAGCTAACGCAGAGATTCATCTCCTTGGTTCTTTCGGTAAAGTCACGTTGAATGTAAGTAATAAAATAACACATAATAAAATAATTCTCACGACGTTTCGGCCACAACGCAAGTAGCCGTCCTCAGGTGGAGAACAGGTCTGTCGAGGAGACAGAGTTTGAATATTATTTTATTTCCATTCTACGTGACTTTACCGAAAGAACCAAGAAGATGGTTGCATGGACGTCAACGTATAAGCGAGGAGTCTTTTATTTGTATATAGCGTCATTAATGAAAATTACAGACCAAAACTCTTGTCGCACAATTGTTAAGGCCACGTGCTGTGTTCACACGGAGGCGCAGGAACCCACAAACAGGCGGGAGGGGAGGCAACCAGAAACGGCGCTCTACATCAATTGCCCAAGCTCTGTCGTCCTACATTGGGACGTTTGACAAACTCCATTCAGACGTGGATACCAATTATAGAGGAAACCCGAGTTACCCGGAGACAGCCCACGAGTGCGAAGATGTGGGGAAGGGGGACAAACTTGATGGGAATAATTCCACGTTTCCCTGACTGCCCAGGGCCTTGGCAATCCAATCAGTTGCATGCAACCAATTTTTTTGATTTACATATTTTTTAAGTCATATATTTTACCTTTCCTATACTTTACACTCATATCGTGCTTTTGTATTGTTTGTTGTTTTAACTTGCTGACCCGTCCCTCCTGGACATTGACCGGATTCCTGCAGGGTATGTTTTTTTTGCATTCTAACCACAAGTATTGTGGTTAATGCAGACATGATTCCTTGTAAAAGGTTTCAGTTTGGTGATTTAACATCTTAACACCTGTTTTGTTGCCAGAAAAAAGGGGAAAACCTTTTTTCACTATAAAAAGTAATATTAAAAAAGAAAACTTTTTTTTTAAATACGCTTTAATGAAATGTACTAGTAATGGCAGAACTCCACGACTCCAGGAAGTGGCCCCGAAGCTGCCATAACGTAAGGGACCGTGGTCAATTACAGCCAACGTCAGTTGACCGAGGACAATTACTGTAGACCCAAGCCGAAACTTAAAAAAATAATTAAAAAATATATTTTTCTTATGTTTTTATGATAGAATATAGCATCGTCATCAGTATGACATAAGTATACCAAGTTTGCAGTCGATATACCACATTGGGAAGTGGGTTAAAATTGAGTTACAAGATTTGAAGATACAACAACGACAACGACGACAACAACAGAGTGAGTTAATAATAAATGTGACGATTCTGAAGTTGCAATTGATTTGTTTACGTCGTGACGTCTTTTTTAAAAAATTCGCGATGACTCACCAGCGACGTGATGACGTCATAGCGTGGCGGGGGGGGGGGGGGGGGGGGGGGGGCGGGGGCCAGTCACGTGATCTCGCGAGCGCAGGCACGAACACGGCCATCCGCCACAGTCGCAGCAGCAGCAGCCATGCTCGCCTTCTTCAACCGCGTCCTCGACTGGATCCGCTCCCTCTTCTGGAAGGAAGAGATGGAGCTCACGCTCGTGGGCCTCCAGTACTCGGGGAAGACAACGTTCGTCAATGTCATCGCGGTGAGTCGACCGAGCCGGACTCGTTCGAGCTGGCCGCCCCAACCGGCCTCGCCCTCCCACCACCCGGACGCCGAGCGCGGTAGCCGCGCTAGGAAAGTCGTAAGGCGTGGTTTGGTGCTAGGCCGCGTGTAGTGGAGCAGCAGTCGGGGTTAGGGTGACGGACTCGGCGATTGGATTCGAAGTAAACGAGAGGCCACGACACGTCTCCTCCCTGTGCCTGTGTCTCGACACGTGGAGCAAAGTGCTCTTCACGACATTCCATCAGCCGTAGGGCCTTCTGGGGAGCGCATCATTTCAACATGATTTGGTCAACACCAGCTGAACTCTTGACCGGTTTCAACATTCACTATCTCATCGTGAGCTTGAGTCGGGCATGACTTGAATCAGTGCTGGGGAACTGCTAAATGTTCATAGGCAAGGTTAGATTCTTACGATAATGGGCCATTCTGTGGCTCGTTTGATGTTATACGATTTGTTTTTCTGCACAAGGCAGTCCTGCTGGGACTCCGGATGGACAGTATAGACGAGACGGCATGAACAGACACCAACTAACCGTGTATAGAAGAAACACAAAGAACCAAATAGGCGAAACGGCACTCGGTATGGACGAGTCATTATCAAGAGGACTCGAAACATCTGATGCCGTCTGCTGTGTTGGCAGTGGTGCACAACCACAAATAAACTCAACACACTCGTCAATAAAACTATTTCCTTATAAGGAAACAATGTAATAGGTTTGTGGATGCAATACTGTAACTTTCTACGCCTTGTTTAATCTACAACCCTTTTTAACATCCTTTCCGACTCCACTGCTGGATGAAGGCCCCCTTCAGGCCCTTTAGGTCATTGGTTTATTTGACCATACTTCTAGATTTGACCATACTTCTAGATTTGACCATA
>CM025670.2:50652-79657 GCA_014621495.2 Entosphenus tridentatus
ATTTGACCATACTTCTAGATTTGACCATACTTCTAGATTTGACCATACTTCTCCATGGTAGTCAGGATTTATGAAGGTGGGGAGGGGGCAGGACTCGTTCCGATCTCACTCGCCGGGCCAGAGTACTGAGCTGGCACCGATCGCTGAGATCCTTCCTTTCATTCCACCAAGTTCACCTCGCGCCGCAATATATAAACCACAACGTTACAGTTGCGTTCTGGTAGTCCGTGAAGGAATACAAATAATGGGACCGGGTTCGTAGCGTCGTGCCCAACCCACTCAGTCCTGCGAAACGATTGATACATTTTCACTCTTGTCATTTGTTTGGATGAATCGCCATCTACTTCCATCTGTATGGGGATATCGTGTTGTTCCCACGCACACGTGGGTTTTCTCTGGGTCCCCTGGTTTCCTTCCACATGTATAAACGCTCGTTAATTGGCCGAACACATCTTTCAATTAAAAAACAGTGCAGGACGCTGCTGTAAAAGACTCCCACGACTCGGTGTGGCTCTCCTGGATGAATAAGTAAAATACGTTTCCTTTTGTTTTATTAATTCAGTCACACGATTGTTGCAATATGGAGGTGTATATCTTTAAATAACAAATTTTTTTTATGCTTGTTTATCCAGGATAGCCTGATTAATCCTCACGATTTTTTCGGGAGGGTGCTGCCAGGTTTTTGCAGATGTTGCAGTGTCTAATCCGAATTTGAGTACGTAATGTGCAGACATCCTTTCAGTCGAAGGATATTTGGCAAATACCAGTTAGATTGCGTGGTATTTTGAAGGAAACTGTACAACCCAGTGGAGAAACCATGCACAACAAGGGGAGAACATACTCATTGGTTCTTTCGGTACATTCACGTAGGTATAAAATAAATCAAATCACGACGTTTCGATCGCAACACAAGCGAACGTCATCAGGTGGAACAGATACAGCAGGAGAACTGCTGACATAGGAGACAGAGTTTAGTTCGGATTTTGGTGGGCTCAACCCAGCGGTAAGTGGGAGGAGCTAGAAAAGGAATTTGTACGTAAATGTGAGAGATTAGTATGTCAATGTGAGAAGGTTGCCAGCCACCGGGGGTGGTGGGAATCCTGAGCCTTGGCTGCCTGGTGATGCACTTACCATTGGGTTGAGCCCACCAAAATCCGATATGAACTCTTGTTGCAGCAGCTCTGTCTCCTATGTCAGCAGTTCTCTTGCTGTATCTGTTCCACCTGATGACGGTCGCTTGTGTTGCGATCGAAACGTCGTGATTTAATTTATTATATTGTCTACCTCGTGACTTTACCGAAAGAACCAAAGAGTATGGATCCCTGCAGTCACGAAAACTTCATATCTAGATTGAGGGGGAGAACATTCAAAATCCATACAGAAAAGCACCCAAGTGGGATATGAAACTTTAGGGCCTTCTTGCTGTGGGGCACAAGTGTTACCGATGTGCTGACACCCTGCCGCATAATTCGTTTAGTTCCAATGTTGACGTGTACTGTACATGTTTTAGTCAGGATTGTAGTGCAGATTATAATAAACTGTTGGCTGTATTAAAAACATTGCGACGCTATAGTTAAAGCATCACAACCATAAGCTCGACAGATAATTACCCGGAGACCCCAGAGTTGTCATCCTTCTGGGGTCAACTATTAAACAATGTTTGTTGAAGGTCAACAGTAGTCATCCTTTGGATATACTGCTTCCAACCACAGCAACGTGGTATTTCCAGCACTGGCTTAGAGCCATATAAAAACGATCGCATTCCTCGCTTTGTTTTTGACTTGAGGCAGGTAAATGGTGGTAATTTTGTAAAGGGTCTGGCGCCTGCCATAGCAATGTGGATTTATATTCTTGGATCAGGGCTGGCAACAAAGATGTTTAGTTGAGCAAAGATGCATTTTCCTTAAGAATCGAATTCTTTTTTCAGAATCTTTACTTATTCTGGAGAAATATGACTTAATTGCACTGATACTCTACTCAACCTTTTCACGAATAAATTAAACATTGCTGTATGTATAGGAAAAAGAGAACACAAGATTTATTTCATGCTTATTCTAAACAAGAAATTATTGTCACGTGCTATTTCAACGCGTGTCAAAAAAATTGTGTATTTAGCCCCACGTGCCGACCTAGGTAAGGAGCAACTAAGCTATCAGTTTAGCTCACTCTGTAGCTTAAACAATCAGTTTGCCACCGTGCATGAACGCCCAGCCTGAGTAATCAATGCATTGCCCGGTGTCATTTTCAATGTCAGGCTTTGCCGCTCTTCGCACGAGGCATAGATTTGTATTTATTCTCACGGCCATTTCTGTGCAGTCATGCTTTAGACGAACGTGGAAAAAATATTGTTTTGGTTAATGTTCTGGAAGATGCTGCTGTACCGTGCCAAGCGAAAGGTGAGCAGTTGGGCAAATGACCGCCGTGTTAACATGCAAGCCAATGGGAAGGCGAGTCGCCAGCATCACGGGGTGGGGGGGGTGAAGAAAGAGACAGAAACAGGAAAGGTGGGCCGTTTGAGACCCACCCTCCATTTCGCCCCTGGGTGATGATGAGGCTTTGGTCTTATGCTTGAGAAATGGTCTGCTGAAGAGTTGTGGTGCATTCTCATCCACACTCGCATTTCGTAAACATACGCCTTCCGTAGAGGCCAAGTTGCGTATGTTATTGTTCACTCCAACATGCACTGGAAGGTGATGTGTGTTTATGGTTATTACTATTAATGAATAAATAATATTTACGTAAATCTTATCCACAGATGAGACTAATGTAAATGTGCAGAGTTAAAAAGTTGGGGGAAATGGGCCATTTGTGTGACGTATAGATCAGTGCAATTGAACAGATTTAAATTTGTCTCTGTTTCAATCCCCTGTTAGTGAAATAAGTACCACTTAAGTGATGGCCAATAGTGGTTGTCACGTGGAGACTGGCCTCAATCTTATGAACATATAATTTCCACCATTGGCTCTTAGCTGCCAACAGAGAGGAATCCCATCAATGCGATGTTTGAGCCTGGAGACGTTTGTAATGTTTTCGCGTGCATTATGTACTATACATGGGTCCTGGATGAGCTCATCAAATTTGGAGTTATTATTTCAGTGGGCACTATTCATGGTGTAGGGGAAGGTACGTGATAACAGTCGGCAATGCCGGGCCATTGGAATGTCATTGAGTTCCCCGAGTTGAAACCTTTGTAAACACGGCTGCTGAATTGAACGGGAAGTGATACTACCGAGGGCGCAGCTCTGACCTCTGGTTTGGTGCTGTAGACTAATTTGGCTATCTGTGTTGTTCAGTAAATTGTACTGGACCGTAAATTGTGTGCAAGGCAACCATGTCACCCATGCTGTTATGGGTGTGATTATTGATGGAAGGCTCACCCGCCAAAAGAGTTTAAAGGCTCCAGAGCAATCATGTGGTTTTACTTTTTGTGGGTATCGCTCACAGACACGAATGGGGATTCCGTGTCAGGCTGCAGTCAGTAAACGATGCTGAGAGCTCGAACTGGATGTTACCTGAAATGTCCAAATCCTAGCCTTCTATTTTATGAGAGCACAGTAAAGACATATATACAGTTTTAACAATACAATAGGCTGTAATTATATATATATCAATTGTCAGCAAAAAATAAAAATATTCACATGATAGTACTCTGTAAAATAAATCTTTAATTTCCTCATGTTCTTTAGACATCAAACTGCACTAGGTTTTCAACATATCCTGTTTGTAGCAAGCATGCACTCAAGTGCATGCTTGCTACAAACAGGATCACCAAGCCGTTTAAGTGTAAGATACGTGTCTTCAACTTGTGGCCCTCTCAGACCATTGCAGTGGCCCACAGAGATATGGCCCACCGAGATATATGGCTCGTCAAAGCATAGAGATATTTCCTGTATTAGTAATATGACATCGAGATAGAACAGTATATAGATGAGACACCTGGAGACGAAGTAGAGATTTAGTGGTCACGTGCAATAGGTGTGATGTCATGGTGTCATATGACCTGCCAGCTCATATCTACTTTATTATGTGGTCGGCTGGCAAATATAGTTGAAGAACCCTTGACATCATGCATCTTCCTTTAATACATATTCTGAAGCAAAAGATTAGTCCTTAATACAGCCCCATTTGGAAATATCATTTGTAACTTTGATCCTTACCTATGTATCGATAGTTCAATTTTAATGTAAAATTGTACTGAGGGACTGTGTTGTCTTGGTGTGGTCCGCAACAGTTTTTTTCTGTTCTTTTACTGCCTTTTCCAAACTTGAAAATGTATGTACTTATGCCTTTTGAACTTATATACTTTCTTTTTTATTCAGGGTTGCCACAGTGGCGTGATGGTATGCCGCCAGTATACCTGGAGTTTGCATGTTCTCCCTGTCGTCGCGTGGATTATTTCTCCGAGTCCTCCGGTTTTTCCATTCATCATTCATAAACATTCGTTTATATTATTTGGCTGCTTTAAATTTACACGTGGTAAGCCACTTCATTGAGCTATCATTTGTGGTTAGATCACTTCTGAAAAGTCGCTAATAGCTCGAAGCGCTTTACCTGGTGAAATACATTTTTTAAAACTTTTTTTCTATTTTGTATTCCAATCGTTTTTTGTATTCTTTGTTGTTGGAACTTGCTGAGCCACCTGTACTGGACATCTGTGATAAAGAGCTTCATAGCTCATCGGATTTTTCCAGTATAAATTCAGATTCTGATAAGCAGAGCCAGATTTCAGATTGACTTTGGCAAAAACACTTAATTACTTTTCAAGGTTGTCAGTTCAAATCTCAGAAAGCGTGGCCTTCCTTTACTCATGGATGGATAAAGAGGACGCACTTTGTCGAAAGTAAACAGCTCCTGCTATGGGACTGTAGAATTTCTACCATTGGTTCTACGCCACTAACTCAATTGAGTAGGGAGATACTGATTTATTTTTGGCATGCTGTTTGGTAATGAGTCCGTAACGCCAGTTAAACCCACCAGTGGCACAGCACGAGTACTCCGTGTACACCCTGTGAATTGCTTGTGATAGCCTGGTACATAATGTACATATTTTGGGGTCTTTGAGGGTCAATGCCAAGATGTAAGCATTTATGCATTTTGTTATTTTCGAGGGACTTCTAAAAGGGGTTAACATACTCCACTTTTATCATGCCATTTATTCACATTTGCTTTTGGGGCTGTGATCCAATGATAAGGGTTTCAAGGTGATCCACAGTAGACACAGGCAATGCAAGAAGTGCTTTGCACTATGGCCAAATGCTTATTCGCCTGTAAGCCAAATGCATTCCCATAGCACTGGTTGAGGCGTGGTTCTTCTGGTGGCACCGATGCCCGTGAGTGCTTGCCGCAGATCACGCACCCGACCTTGCCACACCTGCTGAGACGAGGGTCTCATGTGTCGCTTGATACCCACCAGTGAGTTTTGTGCTGCTGGCTTAAAATACGATTCAAAATGTATTTAATTCAGTCCCAACACTGCAAACTTATTCGAAGCACAGTGAATGATGCACCTCCCAGTGAACCTGCTGTATATGCAATGTGACATGCCTCTGCTGCTGTGTGAATTCTGAGATTAAATCCAAAGTTCCCCTGACCCTCGCTCTGCACAGGACCTTTCTGCATGGACTGTGACAGCTGCATGATATATTTCTTACTTCAAATATGTAGGAAAGCAGCACAGGTTTTGGTTCACAGCTGCACGGTTGAGGAGTGGGGGTTGCAAGGAAAGAGGTGGTGTGGTACGCGCAACGAGGGAGCTGTCCCACACTCCGCGTGTGACTCGCTCTCTCCGATCCCATTATTCAATTGAGTCCGGGAGAAATGCCACACTCCCTCATGCAAAGGGCTGTCTCACTTCTCCTTACCTTTTCTCAAAATCGTTTATGAAAGATTGGTCGTCCTGAGTTTGCCCTAGCTACTGGTGTATTGTTTTGGCATTTTGACAATATTTAAGTGAGATAAACCACACAAAAAAAATAGACCAAAACGTTTCAAGATCATGGAAGGAGAAGTGAGGCACCCCTCCATAGCCCATTGGTGAGTGGATGCACGTGGCATTGTTTCCATAACTACCAGCCTGTGTTGAGTACAGTACTTATTGGTGAGTACAGTACTCATGTTCTCATGTATGTTGTGTAATTATACAGCATGTCATGTCTTGTTTGTTAAACTGAGGTCACTGCACGGATTCGTGCAGTTAAACTGGGGTCACTCTACATGTCAGCTGTATTGTATTTCCTGCCTCAACACCAAGAGCATGATTGGGGTATAAATACCCAAATATATTGATAATGCTGGTGAAATCGCATTCTGCTGTCTGCGCACTGATTTGTCCAAGCCCAAGGACGCAGTTTCGTGATCACCAGCTCAACTTGGTGTAAGAAAGTTGGGTGTTGTGCTGTTGTCGCAGATAAAATCGCGCTGGGTTTGCATTTCTTAGCCAACTAGCCCATCAAAGGACGGATGTATATTGCAGTTAATCTGAAATATTCAATGGAAAATAATGACCCGCTCATGATTAATAATGAGGGGGTGCGGGCGGGGTCCACATGAGTGACGTCATCAGCTCATGATTATTGATGAGGGGGGGGGGGCCTCCATGTGCAGTGACGTCATCTGCTCATTATGAATGAGGGGGGTGGTTGCCCCATGTGGAGTGACGTCACCCGCTCATGATTATTAATGAGGGGTGCGGCATGTGGAGTTACGTCACGCGCAGGACACACACATTCTTGGCTTATTATATTAGTAATGAGGCGTAGACAGTTATTGGCGGTGCTGTCTTTCCCGAGCTGCTTAAACATCTCCGGCTGCTGGGGGGATAGAAGGCAGCACTAAAATAACCAGTGTCGGCACCATGGGAAATGTAGCATTTGTTCATGCTGTTGATGAACAGCGACGTGAGGGGGTAACACGTTTTAGACAAACGCATCAAACGCCTCGAGACGTCACTGTATGCCACGTACCCCCCCCCCCCCCGGAGGACTTTAGCTTAGCGGCCATCTCCTCTGCGATTGGCCAGAGGTGGAGTTGCAGGTCTGCCCTCGTGTGACCACGCGGCATCGGTGTGGAACCCGGTCTTGTGAAACCGCAAAGTAGTCGTCTGAAGCGCCACCACAAAAATCCCAGGGGGGGAATTTAAAGTCCGTGCATTTGACTGCAGCCGAGTGACGTGACCTGACGCTTCGTGTTTTTATGGTCCAAGACACCTACCTGCTCAAGAAGCTCTGAACATGTCCTTTTACCTTACATTTAAATACTGTTATAAATTTCACACTAGAAATATTGCCTACAAAACAAGATGCTGCATTTGGCAAAACACGATATTGTTTCATTAAAATCCTTTTGTGGTCAACATTTACCCAACGTGCTTTAATGATGTTCCACGTTTTCGTTGTTAATTGGTTGTCTTGATACATGTGGCATGAGCATTCTGTACGATATATGATTCATGGATTGGTCTCCATTGTGAGTTTGCCAATGAATTGCCGGAATGTTAAATCAAGTGCACTAGTTCATGCTGAGGGTGTTTGCACGCTGTAAATGCATACACTATTACAGAATAATGAATGGATTCAGTGCTAGAATGCATCTTGTCCTGCAGAAGTGCCGTGTGCTTATTTGGCGCACTGCTCCGCACGACTTCTCCAGTTGAGTGGCACGTCTGTTCCTGCCAGCATGTTTGTTTGGGTAAATTTTCCCGTTTGGTGACCAGACTCCCACGGTGGATTTTGGGTATTTATTATTAGTATCTTCATATGCCTCCTATTGTGCTTATACGATTTAAAAATATTCCCCTCGCCCCTGTCCAGCAAAACGAAATGAGAAACAAAACTCGGAGGTGCAGGAATATCTTCGTTTAAGCGAAAGTGCCAATAATAAATATATCCTCTGTTTTTATTATTCACTTGAGAGAGCTATGTCGGATAGCAGATAGGCAGGTACGTAAACAGGTGCGTTTACGTGTCGGTATGCATGTGTAGTGACATCGGGGATGTCACTGTATGGGGCCGGCCCGAAAGGGTCGTGCCGTTCGATGTTCCTACATCGTGGACAGGACCGTGTGGGTGGCTGTGTGTAGCACCAGCCCTAGCGGGGCTTGGCGAGCACTGGGATGGTGCGGGCACCACGCACAGCGCGTTGTGGGGGCTCCCCCGAGGGGGAGGGGGTGAGTGTCAGCCCAGGGGCAGGGTTGCCCTGGGCCGTGGCACTCTGGTTGACTGGTTGACTCCGTAGACACGTGATCCGGAATGTCCACACAGGGGGCCCCACGTGGGGGGACTGGTGGGTGATCACGTGTCTGGAGGGAGCTCTTGAGAAGTTCGAGAAGGAAAGAGAATGTTCAGGAAGGCCGGCAGGGCCGAGGGCAGAGCGGCCCTGACCGGAGAGGGATATAAGGCAGGTCCCTGAGAGGGACCGGGGTCTCTAAGTTCTACAGGCTGGAAGCTCTGCGTCTCAAGCTGGAAGCTGTTCATCCTACAGGGGACCACGTGGTCGGAGACCCGAGTGAGGGTCCCGACCCTTCGTAGCAGTAACTCCCCTGTATAGTGTAGTGAGCTGGGTGGTCACCACCCTGGGTTGTATCTGGTAAAGGGGCAGTTACCCCTTTGTGTTACTGTGTTACAATAAGGTTGGAAAGCAGGCAGGCAGGTAGGAAGGCAGCTTAAACGGTTTTGTCATTTGTAAAGGCAGGTTGAAAGACCTGTGCAGGTAGTTGGCAGACAGGCTGCGAAGGGAGGTTGGCCGGAAGGTTAGCAAGCAGTGCTTACTCGCCATTGGTAGTCCAGGTAACCCCACACCTGGGTTGTCATTGCAAAGTTTGAGCCAGTGTCCAGCTCCTGCAGAATACCCAGCCTGCAGGCAACGGCTGCCTGCAACATACACAAGGGAAATCTTGCACGTGCCCTGGCTGGTAATGCAAGAAAGTGACGTTCACAACCCTGCGTTTTATTTAGCTGTGCTAATGACACGAGCACACCACCACTACCAAGAGGCTCCTGCCAAGAGAGTCGTGGAGCGAGTTATGCCAACGTTTGTCTGGCGTCGTGGTGACGTTTGTTTTGGTAGCTCGGAAGCAGTGTGTCTGTTCGTACCACGTGTGGTATGTGTTTATTACGTTCAGGCACGAGTGCATCCATGAATCATCACTGTTTACCTACAGGCTCTGCACACTTGGTACTCAGCAGCTGATTTTCTAAGAGTGATCATGTCAATAATTGTTAATACGAGACGCATCATCACTCTTCTGTTGCTACTGTCATGGTTACTTTTGCCATAAACTATAATTGTTGATTCCTCCACCACTCATGTTGATATCAGACACTGTTCAACCGCAACACTGCAGGTCAAAACGCACTCACACACTCACCCAACCACTCAAACTATGCCACACACTCAAACACTCACTCACCAAATGACTTGCTTGCCCACTCACCACACTGAAGGTCAACACTCATCTTCTGCTTCTTCCCTCACACTGCTCCACTTTAGAATTCCCTCCCATCGTATCCTTTCCCCAAGCTCTGAATATAATAACCTTGCTCAATTTAAGAAACGCGTTTCTATTTCAACTTTCAACAACTTAAAAAATATATATATGTATAGCGGGGGGACTCGCATAAGTAAGATGAGGAACTCGGCTTACACACATGACAAGTTGACCCTTTGTTGCTCTACATTAAATGGTTGCTCAAATCCGTGCCGTATTTGCCTGTAGAGTGCCTCTGTGTGCCAATTGGCCGGGCGGCCCCTTTTGCTTTGAGCACTTGGCTCAAGATAAGAACGGTTAAAGTTTTAAATTCCACTCAGCTCATCCCATTGTCATGAATATCACTGGAACGTTAACGTTGGTTTTTCAAAATGTTTGCTGCTGACTCAGGGCTGGCTGCCAGTGGGGACGACAACTGCCCAAACACTTCACTGAGCAGGGAGGAGGCACAGTCGCTTGCTTGGATTTCATTGCAATGGAGTCGATTGGCTGCAGAAAACAAAGTAATAATAATTCCTTGGGTGGGTGTTGGGCACTTGCATAGCGAGGTTTATTATCAAACAGGTGTTATGCATGGTGGCGTAAGCCTAAATTATATATTTTTTAGGGATCTTGGTGGATTGTATATAGTTACGTAAAATTCCCAAACCTGCAAGGTGGTCAGAATAATGCAGTACATGAAGCGATTTCTTGAACTAGTCTGCAAATTCCCCCCTCCCCCTATTAATTGTTTTTCTTTGGGTACTCCAGTTTCCTTCTACTCGCTGAACACTCATTGAAATGTATTGTCTAAATATCCCAAAGCAGGACTCCTCTGAAATAGACTTGGTGACCTTTTGTGGATAAGTTACATTGTCGTTAATATTATTTTTCCACATGAAGTACAATGTCGGGCTGATGGTGTTGGGATCAAAGACGTGCAGCGGTGGAAGAGAAAACTCGTGTCTGTCAATTTATAATCATGCAGTTCAGACACACCACACGTTGAACCCTCTGGGGCAGCTCTCGCCTGATGCGCAGGATAGCTGGCAATGCTAAGCAGCTCATTTTGCTTGTAGAGAAGCAGGAAAGAGCGGCTTGCATCCGTTCGTCACACGTGGCCAGCTGGCCTCTCATTGAGCAGGTACGAGAGGCAGATAATGAGAAATGCAATCGTTCGCTGTGGCTCGGCAATAAACAGGACGCAGCTCAAGGACTCCCGAACACAGCATCCCTACAGGACACACGAGCAACCCCTTAATGAACACGGGAGGCCGCGGCGGTGCGCGCATGGCATCGGCGGAGCCGCGTTGGGGGCGGTAACGAGCGGAAGGTGGGAAGCCTGGCGTCCTGTCGCGAGGGTGCGGCTGCCCTGGGAGCCGCCGTGAAAACAAAAGACGATTGTTCATCGCGCGTCGCACTCGAAGCCATGATGATGACAGGAAAATGAACCGTGGCAAGAGGAGTCACTTTTAAGTCTAATTGGTCATTCCTGAGACCTTCATCCAGATTTAAGAAGCCAGGTCAGGTGACACTGGTATTCTGACTTCCTGGATATTCTTGAAGATGCTTGGTGCAGTTTATTGCGAAATGCCCTTTATGCTAAGTATTGGTTGAGAATTGTTTTCTAACTCACCATTGAGCTGAAACAAGGCCAACTGGTGCGCACAGTTAATTGCTTGTACACGTGATCAGTTAATTTGTTTGGGTGTGTGAGTTGGTGGAGGGTTACATGACAAAACATTTTCAAGATCTCTACGTAGCCTTAAACAAACATCAATTATGAAAAAACAGTCATTGATTGACGTACTTAATTTAATATAGTTTTTTCTTTATGCAACACATTCTGTGATTTTCTCTTTTTACAAATCTGTGTATTGAGTGACTGATAGATGGGGGAGTTCACCACTTAGTATGAGAACATGCTTTTATCTGCAATGGCCACTCGGCATCCAAAGGTGGGGTGTGAGTGATGCTGGCTTGGTGCGCTTCTTCCTGCTGCTCGCCTATGTGCGCATGCATCTGTGGTGGAGGTTGCTGTGTGGCAGGAAGCGTTTCCCAAGACACCGCAAAAACGAGGAAGTTACTGCTCGTTCAGGATGAGAGACCGGGCAAACCGACCACGTGCCGCATGGGAGCCTAGCGAGGGGCTTTGTTATTTACTCGCCAGCGTACCTCCCATTCAGTTCTCACTTGGACCCTTGGACACTTATCCCATGAAGTCAGAGTGGTACTCGTATTACTGGTGACCTAGAGTCCGTGGTGAAAATTTCACATTGCCATGGCCTTTCTCAAACCAGGACATCAATCCATTGCTTGACTATTATTAATTGTAATGGGGTTACGATTGCGCTTTCTGCTTGAGTACTAAGTTTTTAAATAATAATGTTTTTAAACTATAATAATGATAATTGAGCACATTAGCTATTCGTTCACACAGCACAAGGCTATCACATACCTGTCAACCCCTTATCAGTGCCTATCTTATGACAGACCAGTTCAAACTGTATTGTTCACCCCGTGCCCTTATACATATCAACGGTCATTCTAAAAAGTGCCATCACATTGGAGAAAGACAATGTTTGGCCCATATTGCAGCGACTATACGCCGTATAGACCTGAACCAAATTCCCATTGACAAGAATACGGGTAAACCGTATGGGTGGACAGGTATGCTATCATAGAAGGCGCTATGTTTCACAGACAAAGATTACCAGTAAGGGATGATTGCTCTGTGTAATCCCAATTGATTAATTATTGCGGGTGGTTTTTCCAGTTTTGGAAAATTTGGACCCTGATGCAGGCACACAATGGCTTACTTGTCACAAATTACGTCATGGGATCTTTAACAGCCGCTGTGAAGCAAACGGAGTGTAATGTTTTGTTTTGGTTTTGACCTCTGCTGTCATGACCAGGACAGCCTCCCGATTGGAGCCTCAAACCCTGTGACAAGTGGCTATCGCACTATGGTTGGGCCCTGTTACTGCCCTCAGCAGTCGGGAGTGGTTGAGAATGGCTTTCCAAGGACTTCTGTCGAACGTGTACATGTCGAGAAACTCGTAACAGAAGCATGAGCGCAGGCCGGAAAACCATGAGTTTCAAACAATACGCATTGTGGTCCTCTCGTCTTCGGGTCACCATTTTGAGCAAATGTGGCCGTCTAATTTGGAGTAATGAGGCACAACCATGGACCGATGTCGTCATAATTGGGACTCATCAGTACAGTATAGTAACTAAATCTGTAACAAAAGTTCCCTGATAAATTACTTTTAAGTGCTGCTCACCCACATTCCTGTGGGGTGGGATCCATTATCGTTGTAACAAAATGTTAACGACTTGCCAAGTGATGCTTATTTAATGGGATAATCTGACACTGGCCTAGATTTTAACTGACAATCTCACAATTGGTAACGCAACAATATCTCGGCATCTTGAAGCAGTTAGCTCTCGTTACATTTCTGTGCGGTGGTGAAGTCCAGTGTGTGCATTGCTTGCTGTGGGCCTATACAAAAATTAAGGCTATTATTACACTCTGCTTAATTCCCAGCTAGTGGTTTCACACGTGAAAATATATTTGGCAGAGCCATAAAATTGACAGCCACACTTTCTCCGCACGTTAGAAATTAAACGAGTGATACTGTGGAAATTACAATTTGCAGTGTGAAGCCTAATGAATGGCCTTGGACAAATCAGTAAAGGAAGCCAGTGAAAACCGCACGGTGAGCTCATGAGTCAGCCTTTATAAAGGAGGAACCAAGCTTTTCTATCTCCATACTTCTGCCAAAGTGTCTTGAAAATACAGTGTGGCATAATACACGTCATGTGTGATGCTTGCCAGCTTGCGTACCAGTTCAAAGGCTGCTGTGTCTTTCAAAACAAACATGGCTTCGTGTTGGATTGGGGGGTTACCCACTGCATCAGGTAGTTTTGGCCCTTTTACGTAAGTAAATTTTTTTACTATTGTTTTTTTGCTTTTTTCTCTCATAAAATTGCCACTTGCACTGTCTGCATCGTGAGACGAAGACTTTCATTTGCAAGCTTTCGCAATGAGCAGGGCACCACCTCGAGTCCTCGGAAGATGATATCACGGAACTTCTTCTGAAGTCGCGTCGGTTGGCCTTTTCATCCACCTTGAAAATATGTTCTGAGAGAAGTGAACTTTCTTGTTTTGCAGCAGGTGAGGGTGGAGGTATATCCTGGTTTTCAGTCTTTACACTGCGCTACAGCCATAACGACAGTTCAAGGCACATTTCATTCATTCCAAGGGCCCTGAAAATGAATCGCAGATCACTTGAACTATTGCAGAGGTACAACGCTTGGGGCATTGTGATCGCTCAATGCATCCGTCATTTATAAGCACAGAGTGGCAGCTTGAGTGCATTCACGCCATCAGCTGCAGTAGAAAGGTACACCATGGCTTTTATCCTTGCACACATTTATTTATCTTCCGCATTTCCATAAATGAGCACATTTGTTTCGTTACTTTATGACACGAGAGTAACACGGAGAACTAAGAGAGTGATCGTGGCCATCGACTTCTCCATCAGCAGCCTGAAACTAGCTGTGTAAATTCCACATCCTTCTGGAGAGGTGCATCTTCTCAATTGGACAACTGCTGGCAACTACTCGCAGAGACCGATGATATATTTTTTATTGACTAAAAGATGATGAGCTGAGTGAACAGAACCCTTTACTTGGATCTGGACTTGCTACCCTTACTCTACCCTTCTAAAGTGTGAGTCGTACTCTGGCACAGTCTTGCCCCGCTGGTTCCTGTTATAAATGAAAGACCCTCACAGATCATCATTATTATTCGTTGACTTAAATGAGATGGATCTCCTTCTCCCCACCAATGTGAGGCGTTGAGCCATCTCCCCAAGTCCACCGTGGCTTTTGCTGCGTTGAGTTGTAAAAAATGAATATGCGCCAACCATCTTCTCTTGGGCGGGTCTTTTTTTACGAGTGTGTCCTCGTGCATTTTCCGCCGCGGCTGTTGCTCACTTCCGCATCACTCGACATGCTGCGCGTGGGAATCCCATTTCGGTTTGCTTGGAAGCCGACCGTTGGGATTGTGCCTTCACTGAACTATCCTGCCTGCAAGAGTTGAAATGAAATCAAATAATCCTTGTGCAATGATCGTCAATGTACACACAAAGACAAAGATCTCCTCCCCCCCTCCCATAGCCTTTTAACCAACTGCTAGGGATAAGTGCTTTTAGTGAGCATGTGGCAGCTGAATTGAAATTGCAATGAAAACGCCCATGTGCAGGTGCTGGGTTGAATGCACAACTCCGGTCTGATAAATGATTGTGTAGACTCGCCTGCATTGATTTTTGTGCGGTGGCTTAACATGGCCCAGCCACGGTGACATGGCCCAACAGGAGAGCGGTCGCCGCTTGTTGCAGAGGTTCGCTATTACAATCCGGCAGGCTGCCCTAATTAATACTGCGGAGTGTATTGGCAAAAACAATACTACATGCCATCTGCTTCACAGTGGATATTAATGATCCCCCAACCCCCCCCCCCCACCATGGCATTCGAAATTAGGAAACCATTGTACGTTGATGCCTCGGTCAAATTTTCCAATTTTTTTAAATGACTCAATTGGGATTAAACATAGCAATCACCTCCCCTACTAGAAGACTATACTTGTCTGTGAAACATAGCACCCTGGACAACAAGAATGTAGAGAATACGTAATGTGCTAAATGCTTGTTATTAATCACTAAATTAGACTTGTACCACCACAGGTTACAAGTACTAATTTAGCCCATCATTCCTTCATGCTGAGTGAAATACGTACCAATTTATGAGAAATCAGAAGTGATTGTTCAGTGGAGAGACTGGCACCCCTACGCCTCCCACCCACCACCCGCACCCTACCTGGGACTTCCAACAGAGATGAGAAATGACCCACGGTCGTTACAACAGGGAAACACTTTTACTTTGAATTGTTCTAACTTTTTTAGACAGTATTTTAACACAAAGGCAAAGATCCTCCGTATAGCCCTAAGAGGCTGTAGGGCAAGTGCAGTTCGCGAGTACTTTTTAAGGCAGGCACGGCACACAAGGGGGTGGGGTGGCTGGGACTATGCCTGGCTGTCTTTGTACACCGGGTACTCATTTAAGGCTTAGTCAACCAAAGGAAGGCTCGGGTCCGGTTCAGATAGTTGTCATCGATATTCGTCGTGAGTGGAAAGCTGGGATCGTAGCACAGTGCGCTAACCACTGCTTATTTTTGTCTTTAATACACACACACATTCTTTGGTTCTTTCGGTAAAGTCACATAGATAGAAAAAAAAAATACAATCCACGACGTTTCTATCACGACACAAGCGATCGTCTTCAGGAGGAAAGAGGGGGAAGGTCACAGAAGGCGACCGCTTTTTAAGGCTTAAAAAAGTCACAAATGCATTTACCCTCTTTTATAGCCACAAGGTGAGCCTGATTGTTCTTTGGGGGGCGCGCTATTCTATTATCTGTGGACAGGGAATAGCCTGGTGACAGGGTTTGTTCAACTTTGCTTCGTGGTGCTCATTTTTCTTGATTTTGTCTTGGCTGCGGAAGCTGTGTTCAGTATGGACACGGCCCAGAGGTTACTAGTTCGAATCCAGTGGCTGCCTTGGTTAATGCTCCTATGTGTGTGAGCCAAAAAAATATTACTTGCCATCTGCATCACAGTGGACATGAAAGATCCTGTGGTGTAATTTGCAAGAGTAGGCCATTGTGTGCTGGCGTCATGGTGCAATTTTGCCAAATTTTTTAAATTGCCTGCAAATGACTCAGTTGAAATACATATAGCAACATCGTCACCGACTGCCAAAACCTGGCAGGACCTTCCTGAAAAAACGATTTCTTGAGGTTTTCTGGGGTTCATACTCTTAGGTTTTTTTCGGTAAAGTCACGTAGGTAAAAATAATAATAATAAAATTATAATAAATCACAACGTTTAGGAAGCAACACAAGTCTCCGTCTTCAGGTGGGACCGTCACAGCTAAATTTACTGTATCACTTGATACTGTATAAAGTGATACTATTATTTTACCTACAGGACTTTACCGAAAAAACCGAAGTATGAATCCTTGCAGTCACGAAAGCTTCAAATCTAGAATTTTCTGGGGTTCACAAACAGAGCAATACTAATAATGACTCTTCACCTCACGGTGCCCAGCTGTTCACACTGATCGTTTCGGTGGTCAGTGTCACACGCTGGAGTGCTTTCTCATGGTTTGAGAATATCTCCTGTCTTGTCGCACAAAACAAATATGTGGTGCACTTATTTCCATTGGTGGCCATGACTTTGTAGTAGAAATTCCACATTCCTCTGGTGGGCATCAGTCTCAATCTCCAGCACAATCTTGTTTAACTTATCAGAGTAGTGCAGTGCAATTCTATCGACCACAGAGATAATGAGCCAATCACTCTATCCGCAGCACCTCCCCCGCCACGTCAGGAATGTAGAAATTCACCCGTTCCTATGTTTAATAAACTATAACGAGTTGGGATTTTTAATTGGATTAGTTTTTTTCCCATGCAGTGTAAACCTATTGCAAGCATCATATATTAATGAGCTCAAGAATTATCAGAAAAATATATATTTTGCAGCTCGGGTTAAACACAACTGTGCTGCTTTCTACAAATGTTGCTTAACATCCTGTGATTTATGGTGCAACTGTGTAGCTTTTGTTGGGCAACAAAGTTGCACATTGCGGAGCCATTCAACTCATTGAAGGACCATATTTATTATGACCATTAATAGAGCAGAGGCCGGTAGGCTTGACCCCTGCCCTCCTGTCTCGACTGAACAGCTTGGGCCAGGAGGTCCGGTCAGGGTCATCTAGGCAAGGAAGGTGACTACTCACACTATGAATTCACAAACTCTAGGTGTTTTAGATCGGGAAATAAATCAACAAAAAAATTATTTGCACGTATGTATTTATGTTGAACTTCTTTACCACCGTACGTACCCAACCATGCTAACGGGTGATCTCATAAAAAATCCTTCATGCCTATGACGAAATCTTATCTTGCCAGTCCGCTGCTGGATGAGGGCCTCCTCATGCCCAACACGTTGTGGGGGTTGTTTGACCATACTTCACCATGCTGGATAGTGTGGTTTGGTGAAGGCGGGGTGCATAGATTTCGACCGGCATAAGCCTATAGCACCTGTTATTTTATGCATTGTGATCTGTTATCTAAGCACTAGCTACGCTCAACTCTGCTTTATATGTACCTCTTGCGATGTTGGGGCTTAAATTGAGATGCAGATGGTGGCATGAGGTCACGTGGCTTTGAGGAGTGCATTCTTTACGCTTGTTGCATTTCTATGCTATGGTATGCTGCTACTGTATGGGTGGGTGGTGGTACAGTGGTTAGCGCAGTGTGCGATGAATACGGTTTTTACTGGCTTATGCGCAGACCGTGCTCGGTCGTAATGATTGTCATGTTGGTGACCCAGGTCACTCTTTCAAATAGGGCTCTTCTGGTCTCTTGCCTTGTTAAACGAATAAACTTGAAACGTGATATTTCTCAGTCAGCCAAGGTCTATCAGAATTGTTCAATTCACTGGAATAGAGTTCAACACAAGACTGGAGTCATATCTTATTGCAAATGAATTTGTCCTGAACAAACAACAGACGCCAATTCCTGGATTGTCCAAATCAAACCCGGACAGGGGCCAACCCTAGCCATGAACCTACATACTCAACTGATTCCTTGCCACAGCTCACTCCCACCACCACCTTCACCAATCCACACTGACCAACATTCTGAAGTTTAGTCACACAACCCCCCATGACTGACACGACATGACGATGCCCTCATCCAGCAGTGGAGTGGCAACAGGGCTGTACATGTGTGTATATGTGCATATGTATATATATGGGATCTGGCAAAACAACCCCCTACCTCCTCGTGGTGCCGGACGGGCAACGCTGTCATGGACAGTGCTGCGGCCTTTCCCCTCAGGGTGTTGGTAACCACCACAGCGGCCAAATGGGGGCTCTGGACGGGTGCGAGGGGCTGATAACCCCTCCACGTTCAATAAATTACCACAAAACCACGTTAAAAAATATATCTAATTTAAAGTTTGTGCCGGAGGCACCGGTGGGACAGGCATCTATGACGTCTCCGGGCTCCTCCAGAAACAACAAAAATCCACTGCGGATGGCCACGTGGAATGTTCGAACGCTCACTGCTGAGGAGAGGCTGCGACTCCTGTTGGGAGCTGGACCGGTACCGCCTGGATCTCTGGCATTCAGGAGGTCCGGTGGACTGGCTCTGGCTCCTGCCACCATGAGGGGTGGACAGTCCTCTACTCGGGGCAGGAGACTACCAAACAACAGGGAGTGGCTCTTCTTTTGAACAAAAGAATGAAGGGGGCGTGGGAGCGTGGCGGTGAGGTGTGGGAAGCTCGAAGCCCCAGGCTACTTTGGGCTCGCCTCCCCATCAACCGGAGGCGAGGAGTGGTGGTCATGGTTACTTATGCCCCCACCGAAGATGAACATGTGTGGAGGGATGCAGGCAAGGCCGATATGAGTCAGATGCCTTCTATGACCTCCTGTCACAGGTGCTGGCTAAAGTGGCCCCTCGGGATAGTCATCTTGTTGGGTGACTTCAATGTCATGATGCTGGCACCTTGTCTGGAGTGATTGGAAGGCATGGGCCAGATCAGCTCAAAACAACGGTAGGAGGCTGCTAGATTTTTGTGCAGCCCATGGGCTAGTAATTACCAACACGCTGTTCCGGCATCGGCACATCCACACAACATCATGGATGCATGCCGGGTCTAAGCAAGAACATCTGCTGGACTACATAGTGACAGAACAGCGGATGCAAGCCCATGTCCTTGACACCAGGACCTACCGTGGAGCTGATCTGCCCTCTGACCATCGACTTGTCATCTGTAAGATGCGCCTGCCATTCTTCCACTCCGGTGGTCGGTGTACACCCAGGACCCCATTCAAACCTAAGGTGGCCTGGTCTCAGCTAGCTGATGAAAGTTGCAAGCGAGAATTTCATCATCGCTTGCAGCTGGGGATGGCATCGTCCCCCACTCCTCAAGATGTCAAGGGTAAATGGGCGAGGTTTAGGACTGACTCAGGCAGCTGCAATGGCTGCTTTGGGTACGTGCTCCAGACCTCCCCAGAGACCCTGGCTGATAAAGCAGGTGTTCAGGATGGCTGAGAAAAAGCGACAGGCCCACTTTAATCGTCTACAGCATCCCACGTCAGAGAATGAGGAGGCTTACCAATGTATGCCCGTGATCTGGTAATTGTCGCTTACTCAGAGGAGGAGTTGGAGGCGCAGCTACTGAACCTGGAGCTTGCCACCAAGAGGTGGGGCCTTACCATCAGCCCCACCAAAACTAAGCACCTGCCTGGGTATTTTGTACCATCGGGCACTACACCCCCACAACTCCCAATTGGTGATGGGGCAGTTGTGGAGAGAGTGAAGAGTTTCCCATACCTGGGCAGTGTGCTCATGACCGGCTCCGGTTTTACAGCAGAGGTTTCACTCAGATCCAGTCAAGCGGCATTATCTTTTCATCGGTTGCGTAACGCTGCATGGAAGCTACTTGGTCTGTCGCTCCGCACGAAGCTTCAAGTCTTCTCGGCCACGGTCATTCCCTCCCTTCTCTACGCTTGCGAAACGTGGACCACCTAATGGAGCATCTTCGCCGATTGGAAACATTTAAGCTGGCCTGCCTATACGATCCATCCTTGGTTTAACCAGGCTGGATTGTGTGAGGAGCTCACAAATCCTTGAAAGATCTGGGCAAAGTCCCATCGGTGAGCTCCTCCGGCAGGCAAGGCTGCGTTGGCTGGGGTCATGTAGCCCGCATGCCCAGCCACCGCATGCCTAAACAGCTTTTGTTCGGCCGAATCGAGGGGGCTAAACGGGCGCGGCATGGGCTAGAGAAGAGATGTAGTGATGTGGTACAGGAGGACGTGGAGCTGAGTGGACTTGCGGATGACTGGTACCAGCGGTGTCAAGATCAGCCTCTGTGGAGGAGGCTTGTGAAGGATGCTGCTCGGCAGTTGGAGGCAGTCGCTCTCCAACAACAATGGAGGGCGGAGGAGCAATGCTCACAACAGCGAGCGGAGCGCCGGGTGGCTAAAGCACAGCAAGTTGGCACAGTAGGGGGCATAGGTGGTGCATCAGCCAGTCGTCTCAGTCAGTCGACCCGTGGCACCTGGGTCTGCCCCGTGACCTCCTGCCAGCAGGCGTTCGACACTTCACGTGGCCTGAACGTGCACATAGCCTGGCACAAGCGTCGTGGTGACATCATCGCCTCTTAGTGGCGAATGGCGGTTTTTGTCGTTGTTGTATATATGGGAAGCATTAACATCATAATTAGTGCACTGCGCTACCAACCCGACTACCTGGGTTCAATTCCAGCTTATGACCAATAACAGTGGTAAATATCTGAACTGGTCTTGGGCTTCCCCTAGGTCAACTCGGCTTTAATTGAGTACCTGGTGCGGTGTGTAAACATCGGCACTGGGAATACAAAGGTAGCCGGGTAAGGCATTGGCCACCCACCACCCCCCTTGTGCGCCATGCCCAGCCATCATAGGTGCTCGCTAACAGCACTTGCCCCACGAGTCTGTTAAGACTATAGGGGGGATGTTTGTGCATATGTTGAATATAGTTGTGTATGTTCTGGTGTCTTTCTCTTTTGCAGTCTGGACAGTTCAGTGAAGACATGATCCCAACAGTGGGCTTCAACATGAGGAAGATCACCAAGGGGAACGTGACCATCAAGGTTTGTTACACACCACGCGGCAGCAGCAGCAGCAGCGGCTGCTGCTGCTTCCTCACCCACTCACTCGCACACTCATTCGCATACTCGCCCACTCACTCACGCACTCACTCACACACTCGATATACAGTACGATATTCTTTGAGTCTTTCGGTAAAGTCTATCTACGTGACTTTACCGAAAGAAACAATAAATATGGATTCCTGCAGTCACGAAAGCTTTAAGTCAAGATTTATACAGTACGATGTTTCACTTTACATTCATGTCTTATACACTGCAAACCAAACCGATGTATAGGTATGCCCAAGCAGTCGTGAGGCAAATAGAAATTGGAGCAAAAACAACCGCAAAGCAGGAAAAATCTAAAACCACATCCAAACATAATAATCGGTGTTAAATGAAATACATTTCCAGTAACTTTGACTAAGACAAATGACTTGTGAAAAACAATCATAGTAAAATTATCTTGCAGAAACCCAAAAGATTTGGGGTGATTGTTGCACTCGTATGTAAACATACAAGCACGTATTACTTATGAGCTAACTCGTACTCTCTCGTACAAATGCTCCTGCTGGCTGGCTGGCAGAGCTGAGATCTTTCTTTGCACTCTGCACTCCTGAATTGTAGAGCCACCTGGCCAACCCTGCGGTGTTTTACCAAACAAGTCCAGCGGGCGGTGGCACAGATAATCACAATCCGGCACCGAGGCACGAGCCCTACTTTAGATGTGGTGTCGTCTTTATTTTTGCAGCTTTGGGACATCGGAGGACAACCTCGCTTCCGCAGCATGTGGGAGCGCTACTGCCGGGGCGTCAACGCCATCGTGTGAGTGCCGCGTGCGCCCTCAACCCTTTCCATGCAAGGGCGCTGATGAACGTTCCCGAAAATCAAAAGTCAAAGCGTCTCCCTGCTCAAACAAGTTGGCGTTCCGTATACATTTACAGCCTCCAGCCAGTGGACGGAAATTCCCCTTTGCTCACGGTGTGGCTCGTGCTCTCAGTGGGGCAGCCAACGTTGAGACTCCCTGCAAAACGGTACCTGTGTATACAACCTTGCGCTCAGTGGCCTACCCCAGTGGTTCTCGACGGGGGTACGTGGATTCCAGGTAACACGTGGCAATGTCCCCAGGAGGTACGTTAGGTGATTTGTGAATGTGTGAAATTATATCGTACATGAGTCATTGGTCAATAATTATGTATGAATCTCCCATTATAAAATAACAAGGATAACATTTTAATCCACATGGTAACCTGTAATGATATAAAATACCTTTCTAAACTGATCGATCGTGAACAATGTGATTTTCAAGAGTAACCAACAAACGCAAACAAAATACATCACTCGTGCACAGCGTCCGTTAAATGTTTGTTTATTCGCTTGCAGTTACAAGCTAATTAGGATACCTCACAAATTGGACAATTGGTTAAAATATTGATGTTATTCATACATTTGTCTCAGAACTATTTTGGGTGAGGCAAGGTGTTACTCTGTTGAAACAATGCAACTTGGGGTACAGTAGCCAACCAAGGTTAAGAACCACTGGCCGATGCGGTATGCGAGCCGCACCAATTTCAACGTGGATGTTGTAGCACAAGCAGATTGCCAGTGCAGGATACGCACCTCTCGCTTGCCTCGAGAAAATAGCGGCGGGTACCCAGTTCTGTTTCCACAGCCACTCATTCAGCATTGCCCTTGGAGATTTCCAAACTACACTGAGTGTTCTATAGCTCTGTAACTCGGTGTGCTCTTCAACATAAATAAGTAGACAATACTCCACCTCCTCAAATCTGTCCACATAAAAAATATTTTTTACACATCCCACTAGCCACACAGCCTTCTGGGAGTGCATCGTTGCTTTTAGCATTCAGTGTTTCATCAGCAGAGTCGGGCTCGGTTGAACCATTGCTGGTGAACTGCCTGATATTTATAGGCAAGTACCCTCACTGTTAGGTATGTGTCCTAGTTTTACCAAAAATAATACATTACACAACAACAATCATTGGGACAGAAGGCCGTGAGTAAAATACATTTATGTTTTTATGTGGAGGGAGACAGATATGTACAACAGGCGGATTGTCTGCTTGTTTATTTTGTTATTTATATTCTCAACATTGATGTGTGGAGTGATCTCTTCTCTTATTTTCTGAATGCAAGGACTGTTTGGATAGGTGCTTCTTGAAGAAAAAAAACACTCTCTCCCTGTCCGAACAGCCGTGGCTTGGTGAACATTTCCAGTTATAGCCCTGAGTCGGTGACATAAATTCCATATTTCTGTGGCATAGGCTAGTGTATATATTGGGAAGTCACTCTTGAGCTTCCACAAAGTGGTACAAAATTTTGTCGACCACAGGTGATGCTTTGCCGAGTTGACTTCTAAGCAGGATGTGAGCTCTCGCTGTGCTGTAGTATTGCGGAGCTGAATCCCGGATACATGGAGGATGGTGATTATTCTCACTCGTTAATATGATTATTGTTATTATTATCAGTGTATGACTGCAGAAAGCATTTTGTGGAGTCATGGGCCATGCCCAGCGTTCACCGCATGTTTCAGAGGTTCGCAGTTCAAGCCCGGCGGCCGCCCTGATTAATGCAGCGGTGCGCGTTAACCATAACGTGCCGCGTTCTGGCTGCTTCTCAGCGGACATTAAAGATCCCCACCCCCACGACGTCATTCTGAAGGGGGAGGCCCAGCTGAGCACCAGCGCCCGTGCCCCGTGTTGTCTGTGCAGGTACATGGTGGATGCAGCGGATCACGACAAGGTGGAGGCGTCTCGCAACGAGCTGCACAACCTGCTCGACAAACCGCAGCTCAACGGCATCCCGGTGCGTGTAGCGACATGGCATGCGCACCGCGAGCGGCGCCAAATCACTCGGAGGGCTCTCGACATCCCTCGTTACGATCGCGCCCGAGTCCGGTGGACGGGCGACTGCCGTGCGTAGACCAGGTGCTGGAGGCTACTCCGGGGCTACGTGGCGGGCGGCGGAGGGCAGTGCAGCAAAATCCATTGTTGCACTGTACTTCTATGCTAACCTCCCTTCACTGAGCCACACTGACGAACGTGGTCAGGTAGTCAAATAACCCCCCAACAGTGGATTGGCAAAAGGGCCATGTTCTTAGAATGTAATGGACAGGCTGCAAAGCCGGTGTTTTCATGGATTCCCCCCAACCCGCCCTCCTGAGAGCAGGGGATGTTTGAAGCCTGGCAGTGGAGAGTTATGTTTTGAAGGACAGGGAGAAGGTTGGGAGGGGGAGTGGGTAGTGTGAATGGTAATAGCAGCAGTAATTAGTTGGAGGGTGGCAATTGATTTCAAATGGGATTTTATCAAATACTTTAAACAATTTTGCGAGTGAGAGTCACATGCACAGCAGTTTTAATTTTCAGTGTTGATTAAAAAATAATCCGGCTGGGTTATCGCCATGAGTAGAGCTGCGCAGTTCACAAGCGGAAGGTCGCGAGTGCCAATCCCAAGCCGTCATCTCGACATCTCACGAAACATTTGTTTCAAACAACAGAGTAGCCACCTGTGCTCGTAGCCTGACAATGAAGACAAACGTAATTGGGCCTACACCACAGTGTAGATTTTGGGTTTGTTTACTTGTGTGTATGTTTATTTGTGCCAGGACTAGCTGATGTTGCACCCATACTTGAGTTTCTTAAGTGTCGCGGCCAAAGTTGATGCATTGCACTATCTGGACATGAATGGTGCATGACAATAATTACCCAGCACTGTGAATGCAGTGAGGATCGGTGGATTACACCGATCCGTGGGGACCGAGGTCACAGTCTCCGGGCTTATAGCCAGGGTACAATGGCAGTACAGCAAGTGTGCGGGGATTGGATGTTACCCCCCCCTCCCCCCCCGTATGCTTGGGCTTTCTCCGGGTACTCCAATTTCTTCCCATGTGTTAATAGAATTTTCCATAGATCCCAATGTTGGTCCAAAGAATTTGGGCGATTGTTGTTGATGCTGGTTCTAGCTGCCTTCCCACTCGTTTGTGGTTTCCCAACACCTCTGAATCGTGAACAAAACTGCACGTACTACAAATGTAACAATCGTTATGGGTGCTGTCCTGTATGCTGCATCGAACTCGTGTTCCTAGTTGCACTGGAACAAGCTTTTGGATACAACCAACTGGCATAGGCAAGCTCCATGCAGTGATTGCTAATCCCAGTATCTTCCAATCTCGGAGTCTCCACGCGAGTCGCCTCTCCCTGCGAGCCGCCCCATTGGCTCACAGCCCTGAACCAGTGGTGGAAATACCACGTCCCTCTGGTGGGGCTGAGTCTAACCAAGGGATAACCACTGTTGACTTCCCCACAAAGTGGTACTCGCTTTAATGAGCAGTTTCTCGATCTACCGCTGAGTCACCAGGATCTGTTATGGTAAAAATATCCCTGCCATAAGAATGTGGAATATCCACCACGACCTTAGGACTGCCAGCAGATTACCAACAGATGGGCACTCCTTCCCATTCATGCATAACTGTGATATCTGTGTATGGTGCGTTTGAATATTGCATGACTAATAAAATACAGCCATCAAATGTGATGAATAGTATCTGTGCTTACAATAGCGGATGTGTGTCATGTCCAGGTGCTAGTTCTCGGAAATAAGAAAGACCTGCCCAATGCCCTGGATGAAAAGGAGCTGATTGAAAAGCTGTAAGTATCGCGTTTTGATCGCAGTGACAACAGCTTGACTTACACAGACATCCATAATCACAGCTTGAAAATGTCAGCTGTAGCTTTTAAAGTCTTCACTCTCTAAAATGACAGCTTTTTTTGTACAACAGTCGTGACCCACCGTTGTGGCTGAGTGGTAACTGGGCAATGGCGTAATCATGATCTCTGATGAGGATGGTGCCAGTGTACATTTGTAGCGCTATGAACTCCGCAAACTCGGGAACCAGTCTATTGATGGGGCCTCTGGTTTTCCAGGGGCCAAGCGACATAACCCAGTGGTAGCATGAATACAGGTTTGTGGTTCAAATCCAGCGACCGCCCTGGTTATGACTGCAGATGCATTTGCCGTCAAAATACTGCTATGCGATGTCTGCTTCAGCAGTGAATGTTGAATATTCCGTGACGTCATTTGGAAGAGTAGGCCATTGTGAGCCAGTTTCACGTTACAAATTAGCATAATTTGAGAGAAAACAATCCTTCAAATTACTAATTTTTTATGATACAGTCACCATCGCCCCCTACTGCTGAACGCCTGGCAGCTCGGCGAGGCTGTCCTGTGCAAACCAGCGCAATAATCTAATAAAATAACAAATCAACTCCTGTTCCAATCTCCCCATCACTTGTTGGGTTTCACGAGTTCATTTGAGTTGGAGTCAACCTCGGGAGGCCACCTACACTTGGTTCAGTTGAGAGAATCGGATCGTGCTCGGTATTTGCATGCACATTGCACTGCTCTCGGGGTTCCTTGTGATATTGTCTGAATATCTGAACATCATCATCATTGGCCATTGTCAATCCGCTGCTGAATGAAGGTCTTCCCAATCCGCCGCCACCTTGCAATGCAACAATCTGTCGAGCACCTGCCGCAAACGGATCTCGTTGCTCCGTCTCTGCAGTGAAGTCCTCCCGGACGCGCTTCGTTTCATTGGCTGCTGCTCCATTCTTATTCTTGAGCGTCGGCTATCGTCCCATCTAGCGATGTCGACGCTATTTAGACGTATGGAGCCTTCCCCTTTTCTTCTCACCTCGCTGATACCAACTTAGTCCGTGTCCTGTGCGCAGCAATGGTCAAATTGACGAGGCGTCCGGATCGTGCCCAGTGATGCTTCGCTCCCCCTGTACCTCCACCCATCCAGCCAAGGGCACAGAGACCCGCAGAGTCGCACGCGGAGACCCGCACAGTCGACATGATTGGTGGATCAAGAGACGCTGGAGACTGGGGGGGCCCATGGTTTAGTTGGCAGGGGAATGACCATACATCACCGCGCCGGGCGGCAGTGCGGGCCGAGTACCTGACCGCAATGGGTGGCCCCGTCCAGGTCTGCAGTGACTCATGGCCACACGGCTCTCGGGCCTCTTTGCCATGTGTCAGATTGAATGAATGTTCATGTTAATGTTCTGTCTGTGTAGGAATCTGTCTGCCATTCAGGATCGTGAAATCTGCTGCTATTCCATCTCCTGCAAGGAGAAGGACAACATTGGTATGCTGCTTGCGTTAACACACCGGCAGTTTAGTTGTTGGGGACTGTGCTGTCCATGCGCAAACGATACAAGAACATTCAAAGTTTGTTCACTATCCGTTGGCTGCTCAGCTAATTAAACTTTGCCTCAAATATTCCTGTTTCCACGTCGACATAAAGGATTGATTTACACATCCCATCGACACACAGCCGTTTGGAAGTGAATCTTTCATTATTTTAAATTCCACCCACTCGCACACACAGCACTCGTGCATGCACACAGCACTCGCAAGCACACACACAGCACTTGCACACACACTACTCGCGCGCGTACACACACACAACACTACTATACACACAGCACACACACACACACAACACTCGCGCACACACCCTTACTCATTCACACACACAAAGACAACGACCCCCCCCGTATTGCCTTAACACAGACTATTGGAGAAAGTGCTGTTAGCGAACACCTATGAAGGCCGGCATGGCACACAAAGGGTTGGGTCGCCAGCACCATGCCTGGGCCGCCTGTGTCTCCCCTGTGGCAATGTTACACATCACACCAGGTCCTCATTTGAGGCCGAGTCGACCTAGGGGAGGTCCAGGACTGGTTCAGATATCCGTCACCGATGTTTACCATGAGCAGAAATAGAACTCGGGTCCCAGGGTTCGTAGCACAGCCCGCTAACCGCTAACACTACCGCTCCCCACACCACACTCGCACACGCACACACACAACAACTGCCATTCGCCACTAAGTGGCGGTGACGTCACCACGACACTTGTGCCAGGCCATATGCACCTTGAGGCCACGTGAAGTGTCGAACGCCCGCTGGCAGGAGGTCACGGGGCAGACCCAGCAGGTGCCACGGGTCGACTGACCGAGATGACTGGCTGATGCACCACCTGTGCCCCCTACTGTACCAACTTTCCATGCTTTAGCTACCCGGCGCTCCGCTCGTTGTTGTGAGCGTCGCTCCTCCGCCCTCCGTTGTTGTTAGACGGCGACTTCCTCCAACTGCCCAGTAGCGTCCTTCACGAGCCTCCTCCACAGAGGCCGATCTTGACACCGTTGGTACCAGTCATCGGCAAGTCCACTCAGCTCCACGTCCTCCTGTACCACATCACTCCATCTCTTCTCTAGCCCGTGCTGCCCCCGTTTAGCCCCCTCGATCCGGCCGAACAAAAGCTGTTTAGGCATGCGATGGCTGGGCATGCGGGCTACATGACCCAGCCAACGCAGCCTTGCCTGCCGGAGGAGCTCACCGATGAGACTTTGCCAAGATCTTTCAAGGATTTGTGAGCTCCTCACCACATGTAACAAACATTGTAACAAATAAGCTTGTGCCGGAGGCCCCGGGGGACAGGCTTTTATGACACACACAGACACACAGACACACACACAGACACTCCGCAGAACAGGGAGATGAAATGTAAACAGCAGACAGGCACCCAAATTGGGAGTCAAACCCTGGATACTGGCTGCGAGGCCCGAGTGCTACCTCCTTGCCGCCTCCTTCCCGCCTCCTTGCCGCCACCTTGCCGCCACCTTGCCGCCACCTTGCCGCCTCCCTGCTGCCACTCCGTGCCACCCTGCTGCCACTCCGTGCCACCCTGCTGCCAC
>CM025670.2:79667-111612 GCA_014621495.2 Entosphenus tridentatus
GCCACTCCGTGCCACCCTGCTGCCACTCCGTGCCACCCTGCTGCCACCCCAGTGTAACGTGCTGCTGCGGTGGTCCCCCCCCCCGCCCACAGACATCACCCTGCAGTGGCTGATCCAGCACTCGCGGTCCCGGAGGAACTAGGCGCGAAGGGGGCGGCGCCGGCTCCGCCAGCGGGGACGGGCGGCCGCGCCGCCGCGGGACGCTCGCGCTCGTACGGAGCACCGGACGTGGTCGCCGTTGGGCGAACGAGCGGCTGGAGTTTTGCAATGGGTAACGAACGGTCCTCACGACGGAACCTCCACGCGGACGCGACAACGACACCGACGGCCGCCGCCCGGGCCGCAGCGGTGGGGGGGGGGGGGGAAGAACACGCGTCCGGCACCGCGCCGGGTGACGTTCAGTTACAGAAGGCACAGTTTTTCAGGGAGGGGTCGAGATGTCTCCTGTGCTTATCAATGCCTGCCACCCCTCCCCCACCTACCCCCGCTGCCACCCACAGTGGTATGATGGTTTGCTCCGCAGTCTGTAAATCGTGTTGCCACCTACCGTGGCGGTGGAGGCAGCTCGTGAAGGCGCAGGCTCGGCGCTCGCCGTGGAGCGTACCACTTTAATGGGTTGTTGTTTTTGCGGGGTCACGCTCAGCTTCGCATTTTGTTCCAAAGTGGCCGTGGGGCTGCATCGCGAGAGCCGTGTGCCACGGCAGCCGCCCGGGAGAGCTTCAATGTCTCTGCTTCGGCATTCGATCTTCCACCAGGATCCTCTTGAGTTGCAATCAGGGCAGCGGCTGCTCTCGGTGCATTATTTGTGGAATGACAACAGGCAGCAGATGCCAGACATCCAGTGCACCGTTACGCACAAAACACCGTCGACTTGTACCCACGGAAAGCAATAGCGCTGCTTTCCTCATTACTCGGACGCGAATCTTTTCTGTATTTTCTTATAAATGCCGATTGACCACTTTAGATATTTTTGTCACGAGTGAATGCAGCACGGGTGCGCAACTATAGAATATATTTGTGGATTTTCGTGGTTTTTTTTGTTAGTTTCTTCATCTCTCCATTTCTGTTTGCACCCCTGGAGAGACTTAAACACAGGATTGCTCCAGCGGCCTGTGTGGGGCTTGGCGCTCCGGTGAACGCAAGCGTGTGATGTACATTCAAACGATACGGGAACTCACGCCGTCTCACTTTAGTCTTTAGCGCCGTGCATACGGGACACGGCGTAGAATCAAATAAACCCCGTTCTGACGTCCGATTGTGAGACACAAGCCGAGCTAATAAAAACTAATCGTGGAAAGAGTTTGTGCCAGTCATATACTGTAAATTGAGATAAGATCCGGTGTTACGGGGGCTGGGGGCACGCAGGGGGGGTGGGAGTTATAAAATAGTGAGACAATATTGCTTATTATGAATGTGTTTATCTCCCATTTGTACAGTATACATGTAATCGCAGCTCACTGAAAATGTAATAAATAAATAATACGGACTGTGCTGGGACAGGTGGCAAGCCAATGCGTGCTTTTGTTTGCTTAAGGTACTGGATTTCTAGACATTTGTGTTCCACTTTGTCGTGCTCTGCAGTCGCCCCGTGCATTTCCAAAGGGGGGCCCGTGTTTGTATAGAGGCCCCCTACACAGCCTCCCACCCCACTAATGCCACTCAAGACAGATACAGAAATCGTAAACCTCTCCTTTGTGTGGTATTTCTATGATGGGATTGTTTGGCAGCCCGTGCTAAATTGCTGAAACCTCAAGGCTGCCATTTCAACAACCGCGACCGGCGAACAGAAGTTGGGCTATGACGCAGAAAACAAAGCCAAAACAAAAACACAAAAACATGTTCTGATTTGGTAAACTCATTTAAGAACTCGTTTCAGGATTTACGTGCACCCCTTTATGAGCGTTCAAACCGCAGCAGTGCCCATTGCCCAGACCGCCGGGGAGCATGGGCATTGTCTCGTTCACGTTGCTGCCGCCGCTGCCACTAAAGCCCGGGTTGTCTGCGCGCTCGCGACAGCCAGTCCCTTGTTTCGCATCCCACGGCCGCCGGCACCCGGTGCCAAATCATCAAAGCGAGCCGGCCCCTGTGAGACGCATGAAAGACGTCGTCCCTTTCACAGGTTTAGGCCGTTGTTGTGGCTGTGCCAGCACCAGCGTTAAACATTTAAAGCCACCCGACTACTTTGGGGCTGTGCGATCTGTAAGCAACCACCCTTGCCCGGTCGCCTTGCAATCATCCGAAATGGATCTCGATGCGTTCACCTGGCTTTAGAAACATGCTTAAGCACGTGGTTGCGTTTCCTCTTTGTTGGCTCTCGAAGAACTTTCACGTGGCCTGTAATTACCGCGCGAGAGCTGGGAAAATACTATCGGTGATTTGAATGGAGATTAAATTTCAATTGAGCCATAATAATAATTATTCACATTCTTTCATGAGGATTGTTTGACCGTGCTTCACCACTCTGGTCAGCGAGGGTTGGTGAAGTGGGGGTGTGGGATGGAGGGCGTGGACTAGACCAGTCCAGATATTGCTCACCGCTCATGTTCCCATAGTTCTGACCAGGAATTGAACCCGGATGCTGCACGGGTTCACAGTGCAGCACACTCGCCACTGAACCACCGTTCCATGTTCACTTCATGCAAGTGGTGTTGATGCTGGGGTTTTAGGGGTAGGTGTAATGTTAATAAATGCAAGTGCCATTTGATTATTACTTTAGCCGTGCTCAGTGCTCGAGCGAGCGACTCGCAATCAGAAGGTTGTGAGTTGAAATCCTGTTTGGGGCTTGACTCCCGATTCATCAGCCCATCATCCTCCTACGGTCGATAATCGGTATTCCACTTTGTGGAGAAGTCAATCTGCGTTCCCAAATTGATAGCCTCGCCCCTGCCATAGGAATGTGGAGTTTCCACTACTGGCTCAGTGCTCGAAATAGATGAGCACCGTCCCAATGCTCATGAGCAGGCAATCGCTAACTTTTTTACTTTCATATTCGTGCCTTATAAAGAGTTCCTCCATTCTCTTTTCAATAGCATAGGCAGTGGCTGCTACATGCTGCACGTAGCCTGGAATCAACAATGGTTGAAGCTGCGAGGGTTGGTGGATCACAAATGTTGCAAAATCCCTTCCTCTGGGCATTGCAGTGCCATACCCTGCCTTGCCAGGAGAAGGCCGTACGCCAAAATGTGGACTAATCTCCATCAGTCCCTTCTGTACGGGATATTGATGCCCCCTGGCAAGCGGGGACTTTCTCGGGCTGCTGTTTTTTTCCCATATGCATAACACATTATTTGGCTGAACACAATCATATATAGTATATACATATACGCTTTAATGTTTGCCTGATGCCTTGGCATAAATGACCCTCCTATATAAAAACTTTTTTAAATATTATAAACCCATTGAGAAATGGCAGGAACATTTGACCATTGGGTGAGACGAAAAAATATATTTTATTTTACCGGGTAAAGCCCACTGAGCTATATAGCTTTTTTTCAGAAGCGACCTGGCCAAATGATAAGGAAGTGGCTTATGTGACAATGGCAAGATGCACCTCCTAACACCTGCACATCACATGCACTGCACCGCCCAGCGGGTGGAGTCACCCAGAGATGCTCCTGATGGCCGAGAAGGACGTCCGCATTTGCTGGTGCTAAAGGCTTGAAACTTCCCGACGCTCGAATGACCTGGCTCTCAGTCTACTTCTAACTTGGAACAAGTCTTAACACCAGATGTATTATTTAGTTCAAACAATGCCCGTCTGGTGCGGCCATCTCTTTCACACGTGGAAAATTAATTGAGTGGCCCATTTATAAATGTGAAGTGATTTGGTACCAACATTGCCTTGTTGAAATTTCTTGCAGTACAGTGAACAATTTTGGAAACAGACCGAGTGTGACGGCCGCCCCCCACCCTGCCCGCAGCTCCACACGGTGCCATGGAGGACCTGCCAGGCCCCACTGTGGCACTAGCGGCCGCGTGGAGGCCCTTCTCCACCCTGAACGCCACTCCACTGGTCTTCCGAGTTCTCGCCTAGTTACACAAAACACTTGCTCACCTACCCATACAAACATCCCTCGTATCGCATTAACAGAACGTTGGGACAATGGCTGTTAGCGACCACCTATGAAGGCCAGCACGGCACATGAGGGGGTGGGTAGCCTGAACCACGCCTGGTCGCCTTTGAGGCTGAGTCGACCTAGTTGAGGCCCAGGACCGATTCGGATAATCGTCATTGATGTTGGCCAATTCACCCACTAATCCATTCATTCACTTGGTCACCTACTCGCTCAATCTTCCAAATGAGGATCACCCAGGTCACTTGAGTTCCCACCTGGTTAAGCAAAATAAGCTTGGACTCATGAGGAGTGTGTTGCTGTTTTTTTGGACCTGCCTGCATCTGAATGCTGTGTACAGCCACATTTGTTGATGACCCATTGTACCCATTATACCCATGGCAGTCATACACAGCGAGTGAGTTGAAACCATAACGATCGACGCATTGTGAAATGCTTGTACACTATGTCACGTTATCATTTGTTTGACTGTCCGGTGGTGGAGGGTTTCACGACAAAACTTTGGCCAGATCGCTACATGTCATAAACAAAAAATAAATAATGAATCACAAAATCGGCTGCATAAACCGACACGATAAATGAATTATCGATGGTATTTCCCATCCCTACAACTTTACCACCGATGCACTCGCCGCCCTCCAAGCTTGCCCACTGGTTTGTTCGTTGCTCTTTGTGGCCCACGGTTCCCGTCTCCAAGAGTCGACGTCGGTCATCTCGCCCACTGACTGGAATCCAATTTCCGATGTCGATGTTCGTTGTGTTTTATCGACATGAAAACTCGTCACAAGGTGGAGCCACCGCGAGGAGGACAATGCCGTCTCCACCCAGAACAGAATGGAACAATGCGGTCATCCAGAATAAACGCCTCATTGGAGACCCAAACGTAGCCGCACCTCCTGTCTTTGCCATCGCTTCTCGAAGACCACTGGTGGTGTAACCGTCAACCACATCAGAACATCGACAGCAGCATGCTGGTGCGGTACCACATCTTCATGAACGGAAAATTAAAGACAAGCTGTGGCCATGCAACCCAAACTATGGACCGTCGAGTAAACCACGAGACTGCGCTCCGCAAAATGACACGAACTCTGCTGAAGCCCTCTCGTGGCCAGCAGCAGCAGCACGACTTCGACATTGGCAACGAGATCCTCGCACGCTGCTGCCGCTGCCACGACACGCCAAGACCGGACTTGGTCCGCGTGTTCACTTCACAGGCTCTCGGCCCATGGTCCACCCACACGTTCTGTCACGGTCGGAAATATTTAACGCTCGTACCGCTTGGCCGGCATTGGTTCAGCGGTGCGCGAGAGCTTCGGAGAGGAGAATCGCTGGCGAGCAACACCGCAACGGCACCCCGGAGCGACCGCAAGCGGACGTCGCTCGCTCCGCCGGCGAGACGTCGCTCGAACGCTCCCTTGACGCCCACCTCCGGTGACCGTCAAAGGTGCCACGCAGTCTCCGAGCGGCTCCACTGCTGGGGAGGGGAGAGTCCTCGGCTCGCGCTGATCCCACGCCGTGTGAGACCCATTGCTCGGAAACGGGTTCAGCCAATCGGGCCAGGAGAAGGGTTAGGGGAGGGGATTGAGTGCCCAGGGTGGTGCCCTGGATAATTAACTCGGCTCCTGCTGCTGTATCAGGAGGCTGGTGAAGCCTGCAGTTTTAACAATATTTGTACTATTTTATCAGGTAAGGCCCACTGAGCTATATAGCTCTTTGTCAGAAGCGACTTGGCCACAAATTATAGCCCAATGAAGTGGCTTATGAGGTGGCAATGTATAGTAGCTAAATACTCTTAAACGCATGTTGCTAAATGTGAAAGGAAAATCCAGAGGACCCGAACAAAAATCCACACGACCACGGGGAGAGACACAAGCAAACTCCAAATATACAGGCGTCAGGGTCGGAATCGAACCCACAAACTCCTGTATACTAGGCGAGGTGGTTAACATCTCGCCACCCCGGTGCCCAGAGCAGACGGGAAGGAATTGGGAGTTTATCGGATTGGGGATTGTGCTGGCCCCCTGTGCAGGCTGCTGGCTGCTTGCCAGCTGCGCATCTCGACGCGACACATGGGCTGCATTTGCATTCCCTGTGAACGGCCGAGCAGGGAAGCATGGCCACGGTCAATGGCTGATGGGATGTAAAAAAAGGTATTTTTTTTATTTTGTGGAAGGACCGATACGGGGAGAAAGACTAATTAATTGATGTGGTGGCCCAGTGGTTGTGTAATTGGCCGATGTTTCGGTCGTTTGCCCTCACCCAGGGCAGAGAGAGGACAAAGATGACATACAATCCCCGTGCCGCGGCCGGAGATCACCCATCACACCGTGGGGACTCGACTTGAGAGCTAAAGCGGTTGGAATTGACGAATTACCGGATTTTCCCTTAGGGCTACGGCATCGTCATTTACAGTGAAGGAAAAAAGTATTTGATCCCCTGCTGATTTTGTACGTTTGCCCACTGACAAATAAAGGATCAGTTTATAATTTAATGGTAGGTTTATTTGAACAGTGAGAGACAGAATAACAACAAAAAAATCCAGAAAACGCAAGTCAAAAATGTTATAAATTGATTTGCATTTTAATGAAGGAAATAAGTATTTTACCCCTCTGCAAAACATGACTTAGTACTTGGTGACAAAACCCTTGTTGGCAATCACAGAGGTCAGACGTTTCTTGTAGTTGGCCACCAGGTTTGCACACATCTCAGGAGGGATTTTGTCCCACTCCTCTTTGCAGATCTTCTCCAAGTCATTAAGGTTTCGAGGCTGACGTTTGGCAACTCGAAACTTCAGCTCCCTCCACAGATTTTCCATAGGATTAAGGTCTGGAGACTGGCTAGGCCACTACAGGACCTTAATGTGCTTCTTCTTGAGCTACTCCTTTTTTGCCTTGGCCGTGTGTTTTGGGTCATTGTCATGCTGGAATACCCACCTACGACCCATTTTCAATGCCCTGGCTGAGGGAAGGAGGTTCTCACCCAATATTTGACGGTACATGGCCCCGTCCATTGTCCCTTTGATGTGGTTAAGTTGTCTTGTCCCCCTAGCAGAAAAACACCCCCAAAGCATAATGTTTCCACCTCCATGTTTGACGGTGGGGATGGTGTTCTTGGGGTCATAGGCAGCATTTCTCCTCCTCCAAACATGGCGAGTTGAGTTGATGCCAAAGAGCTCCATTTTGGTCTCATCTGACCACAACACTTTCACCCAGTTGTCCTCTGAATCATTCAGATGTTCATTAGCAAATTTCAGACGGGCATGTATATGTGCTTTCTTGAGCAGGGGGACCTTGCGGGCGCTGCAGGATTTCAGTCCTTCACGGCGTAGTGTGTTACCAACTGTTTTCTTGGTGACTATGGTCCCAGCTGCCTTGAGATCATTGACAAGATCCTCCCGTGTAGTTCTGGCCTGATTCCTCACCGTTCTCATGATCATTGCAACTCCACGAGGCGAGATCTTGCATAGAGCCCTAGGCCGAGGGAGATTGACAGTTCTTTCGTGTTTCTTCCATTTGCGAATAATCGCACCAACTGTTGTCACCTTCTCACCAAGCTGCTTGGCAATGGTCTTGTAGCCCATTCCAGCCTTGTGTAGATCTACAATCTTGTCCCTGACATCCTTGGAGAGCTCTTTGGTCTTGGCCATGGTGGAGAGTTTGGAATCTGATTGATTGATTGCTTCTGTGAACAGGTGTCTTTTATACAGGTAACAAGCTGAGATTAGGAGCATTCCCTTTAAGAGTGTGCTCTTAAACTCAGCTCGTTACCTGTATAAAAGACACCTGGGAGCCAGAAATCGTTCTGATTGAGAGGGGGTCAAATACTTATTTCCCTCATTAAAATGCAAATCAATTTATAACATTTTTGACATCCGTTTTTCTGGATTTGTTGTTGTCGTTCTGTCTCTCACTCTTCAAATAAACCTACCATTAAAATTATAGACTGATCATTTCTTTGTCAGTGGGCAAACGTACAAAATCAGCAGGAGATCAAATACTTTTTCCCCTCACTGTACGTATATATTGTTGAGGTGTTATTTGCGCTTTATGCACCGTGCCAAACGTCGCAGCAGCATCGCCACTACATTAACATCAACCGTTTTTACTTTTCCAACAACTCGATATTGCGTAGCTTGCAAGTCGGCATATTACAGTGCAGTACATACACAGTTGCTGTATTATGGGGCAGGGATCGTGATGAGCACTGGTGGTGGTTAGCACATAGCCCAGTGCTGTGGATGCAGCCAATGCTGCGAAACCCCCTTCCTGTGGGAGTCGAGGAGGAGCAACACCCTGGCTCGCCATCAGAAGGCAGTACAGCAAGTGGACTCATCGCCATCTGTTTCCATTTGTACGGGCACAGAGTGTCCCCCCCCTCCCCCCTCGCGTGTGAAGGTTTCCTCCCACTTGTATAAAAAACAACTCCTCATGAATTGCCTGAAAACATCTTCAAATAAAAACCCAAATGAAGTAGGACCCTCCTGAAAAGAGTCCTACCATTCAGTTTGGCTCTCCTGGATATATAAATAAGTAAACAAATGAATGAGTGCAGTGCAGTTTTTATTGTATCTGTCGTACCTGTGCGCGTCACTGTCAACAGTGGCCCCTTATTCTCACCATGCATCGCTGAAGTGAACCGTGCCACGCGCACGTTCACGAGCCTTTGTCCTGCCGCTGTCACTGGCAAGTGCCTGTCTCTATGTACGACGCAGCCTCTCCTCCTCCTGCCTCTTCGCTGTGGCCTCGAGCGCCAATCCACGACGAACGTGGACGCGAGCCGGGGGAACTTTGTGTCGACTGTGCCCATCATTGCTTCTGTGGCGTGCCCAGTGGACGTGGCTATCGAGTGTGCAGGCGGTGCGATCGCACCTTGGCCCGGCTGTGCGGGACATCTGGTCTGGGCCCACCGCCGTCTCACGTGCGTCACGCGCCCGCCACTGCGCGTAGCTGTTGATCGAGAAACTGAGCAGCAGCCAAAGGCGCAACCCTGCAAGCGCTCACTCCTGCCACTGCTGGCCCGAAGAGGCCTCCACTAGAGGGAGCTCTGGATTGTATTTGGTCTAATCTTCCACGCTGCAAAGAGATCATTAGGCTTGCATGGAGATGCGTAGACTCCCAAAGATAACTTTAGACAGAGACCCATTGACAAGGTTCCATAAACTCAGATAATTAATCATAGACTTACACAGAGACCTATAGACGTACGTACAATCCTGTAAACTTACGCAGATACATGTACACTCGCACGGGGACCGATATACTTAAGATACAGATCCATAAACTCTGAGGCCCATAGACTCACACACACAGAGACCCATACATAGGCTGACACTGAGACCAATAAACTCACATAGAGACGAATGGACTCCTTGCCCCCGGTCGTATTTAGACCCTATACAAATCCACATTGTAACTGTATTGTTGCAAATGGTGAGCGTACCCACACTTGGCCCCACCACACGCGACCTGCCAGTGGGCTGTGGTGACCCCATTCACGCTGCTCATTGAAACACGAGGCGACGTCTCGCTGCGACCAGGAGCAATGGGGTTGTTTGTGCGCTGCAGCCACTGCTCGGCGTCTGCTCATTGCCCTCACAGAGAGACGACTCGAGGCGTGTGGAGGAAGCGCAAACGAGTGGGGAGGCAGTGGCGACGCGGTGAGCCGGCGCCAACAAGTGCCCAAGCTCTGGGGCCCTCTTTACATTAAGGTGTTATCGGCCAATGAATGGGTGTTTACGTGTGGGAAGAAATTGGAACACCCGGTTAAAACCCACGCGTGCGAGGGGGAAACACTATCCCACATGGACAGAGCAGGTGGAGTCCATACTTGCTGTACCGCCTTCTCCTGGCAGAGCCAGGATACAGCTCCTATGGATATGCACGGGAAGGGATTTTCACAACACGTGTGTGTGTGTGCCATCCACCAACCCTCGCTGCTGCCTCTGCCTCCACAGCGCGAGACCACCAAATCTCCTCTCACTCGAGCCCCATGCTCTGGAGTCGTGCTTGCCCCTCCCTGGTGGAGGGAGCGATGGCACGGAGACTGATGGCACGGAGACTGCGCGTGGCCGGGCAGTTGCTGAGCGTAGAGCCAAAGGCCCCAAACGTCCAGTGGCTGGCAACAAACAACACGATTGTCCAAATTGTGAAGAGATACGAGTGTAACGTGTTTCTTGAGTTCAGCGAGGTTATTTTTGTAAGAGATTGGGGGAAAAGAGACGACGACGACGACGATGATAGTAGTCCGTCCTCGTTTTGGACGACGCTAACTCTCCCTATTCTCATTCCTTGACTCTCGGCACGCAATTGCATTGGCTCCCTGTGGACTACCGTTGCCTGTTCAAATTCCTCACCCTGGTCAACACATCCCTTCATGGTCTTGCCCCACCATATCGTGCCACTCTTGTATCTTATGTCCCTTCCTCACCCTCGATGTTCTCAATCTTTGCTGTCTCTCTCTGTGCCTCCTTCTCCTTGCACTCAATACACGATTTCGCTCATTCCACGCTTTCGCTCTCTCTCGTCTCGCTCCCCTTCACTGGAACAAACGTCCCCTCCATGATCACCAGTCACCTTCGCTCACAAGTTTCCGCTCCTCACTCAAAACTCACTTCTTGTTCCCGAGCTCACCCCACGACCCCCCCTTAATCTCCCCCTCATCACCACCGCCGTTACTGTTCCCTTTTCTTAATCTCATAACATGGCTACCACTTATTCCCTATTCATTCAATCTATTCATCATCATTTGCTTTAATCAATTTTGTTTTAAATAATTCACGCATCACAGATTTGCTCATTACTTTCTCACATCTATTTTATTCACCTCATCTCCACCATTACATGTATATGTACCATTCCTAATTCTCTGTAAAGCACCTTGGTCAAGGTGCTATACAAATTACGTTAAAACAAGGTTGTGATGGCAGGAGGGATTTCCAGTGGAGTCATGCACGGGAAGACGTGCAAAGAGAAATGAGGTGACCTGCAGTGTGGTGAGTGCTCTCTGTGAGTCTCAGAGTAAATGGTGGAATACTGGCAGGGCGCATCCATGGGTTTCTGCGAGTCTATGGGTCTCTGCGTTAGTCTATAAGTCTGAGCCTAAGCGTAGATAGTATAATTCTGTGAGGGCAGATCTTTGAGTCACTGTGATTCTATGGGTCTCTGAATTTATGGGTCTCATAGTGTGTCTACAGGCAGATGATGGGATACTATTAAGGACGATCTATTAAACTATGTGTGTGTCTGTGGGTCTCTGTGCGAGTCTATGGATCTCTGTGCGAGTCAATTGGTCTATGGATTTATGGGCCTCTATGTGAGTCTAATCGCAGATTGTGGGATACTGTTAGGGGAGATCCATTGATCTCTGTGTCGGTATGGAGGTCTGCATATGATGTAGGTCTCTATTTGATTCTGTAGGTCTCTATACGAGTGCTGGACAGTACGCTATGAAGCGGAAAGCCTGGGTTCACAAATTCCAGTGACGGCCAAAGTCAGTGGCGATTCTCTGCACGGGTTCCTGAACGCTGTCGCCAATTACATTCCTGGGCTTCCAAGGACAGACGCGTGAACCGTGTGGGAGGAATGTTTTTGACTCTGCGTAAAATAACAGTGGAGGATGCGAGAGCTGCTTTGGAACCTCGGCTCCGGCTCGACGAACGGGGCCGTGGCAGGGGACAGAAGCAGCAACGCGCTCGCCGCTTGAATTCAAATCGGGAATGCCGCCCTGGTAAACCCTGAGGGTATGAACCGTAAAATACTACGCGGCGTCTGCATCACAGCTGACATTAAAGATCCCGTGACGTCATTCGCAAGTGTGGGCACCGTGTGCTGGCATTGGGGTCCAAATTTGCCAAATTCTAAAACTGCATCGCCAACCATTCAACTGAAATCAACGACAAAATAGCACACATCGCTCCCTACTGGCAGACTATTTCCATTTGCAGAGCACACGGGGACAGCTGCCACTGGGGGTGCCCTTTCGAATGTGTCCAGGTGAGATGCAAGGCGCCTGTCGTCGCATGGTGAAGCGCTCTTCCACGCCTCGTCAGGAATGGAGGCGGTTCTATCAAACACACGGCCCGTCGTCATTACTCCCCCACTCACAGAGTTCACGCGGCGCGTCGCTGACGTAGACGCGCGGCGCGGTGCTCCGGAGACCCCAGTGTACATCCTCATTGCGCAATGCACATGGCACACACACAAAAAGACGATTCCCCGTATGGCCATGCAGACTGTTGGGGCGTGTGCTGTTCGCGAGCACCTATGAAGGCCAACGTGGCTAACGAGAGGGTGGGTGGCGAGCACCACGCCAAGTCGTATTTGTCTTCCCCGTGCAAATGCTTACACATCGCACCAGGTACTCATTTAAGGCTGAGTCGACCTTAGGGAGGCCCATGATTTGATCAGATATCTCACTAATATTGACCGTGAAAGGGAATTGAACACGGGTCACGGGGTTCATGGCACAGTGCATTACCTGCTACACTCCTGCTCCCCAACATCAACATCCGCCATTCACTGAGTTGTGGTGACGTCACCACAGTGCTGGTGCCAGGCCAGGTTCACTCCGAAGCCACGTAGTGTCGAAGGCTCGCTGACAGGAGGAAGAGGTCACGCGGCAGACCCAGCTGCTATGGCTTGACTGACTGAAATGACAGGTACACCACCTGTGCCCCCTACCGTGCCATATTGCTACATTGTATCTGGACTCGTAGCGAGGCTCCTCCCCCCTCCGTTGTTGTAGAAGGGCGACTGCCTCCAACTGCTCAGTAGCGTCTATCACGAGCCTCCTCCAGAGAGGCTGATCTTGACACCGCTGGTACCCGTCTTTGGCAAGACCACTCAACTCCACATCTTCCTGTACCGCATTACTCCATCTCTTCTCCAGCCCGTGCCGTGCCCGTTTAGACCCCTCGATCGGCCCTAACAGAAGCAGCTTGGGTATGCGGTGGCAGGGCATGTGGGCTACATGACCCAGCGAATGCAGCCTTGCCCGCTGGAGGCGCTCACCGATGGGAATATGTCCAGATCGTTCAAGGATTTGTGAGCTTCTCACACAATCCAGCCTGGTTAAACCCAGGATGGATCATAGGCAGGCCAGCCTGAATGTGTTGAACTGGCGCAGATGTTCCATTAGAGGGATCCACGTTTCAAAAGCATAGAGAAGGGAGGGCATTATCGTGGCTGAGATGATCCGAAGCTTTGTGTGGAGTAACAGACCAGGTAGCTTCCACACAGTGTTACGCAGCCGGTGAAAAGATGTCGCCCGACCGATTCGCAGTGAGACCTCTGCTGTCAAACCGGAGCTGGTCATAAGCACACTGCCTAGGTATGGGAAAACTCTCCACTCTCTCCACTATTTCCCCATCACCAATGGGGAGTTTTGGCTGGTGGAGTGTTTGATGGGACAAAATACCCAGGCACGTCCTTAGTTTTGGTGGAGTTGATGGTAAGGCCCCACCTTTTAATAGCGCGCTCCAGGTTCAGCAGCAGCGCCCCCAACTCCTTATTTGAGTGAGCAGCAATCGCCAGATTATCAGCATACAAAACATGGTGGCTAATCGGGAGGCATCTCTCGACCGGACTTGCTATTGTTAGCCGTGGTTGGGTATCTAACCTGGACGGCCGGGTTATATGTATGTAGCGTAGTGCGCTAACCACTGTGCCACCCCTCCCCGTATGGACATCTACACGATCACAACAACAGACACCGGTGATGTCACCACAGCGCCTGTGCTCGGCGGCTCGGTGTACCGTGAGGCCGTCACGCGAAATGTGGAAGACGCCCTGCTGGCTGGCAGCAGGTCACGGGACAAACTCAAGTGCCCTGGGTTTACTGAGACAACTGGCAGACACACCGGTGGTGCACTCCTGTGCCAACTCGTTGCGTTTTATCCGCCCGGCGCTCCACTATCGCTCCTCTGCCCTCCACTGTTGCTGGAGGGCGACTTCATCCAACTATCCAGTAAGCTCACAGTGCACGTAGCCTGGCACGGCCCAGTAGCGTCCTTCACAAGCCTCCTGCACACACCGACACACAACGACAGTCACAAAGACATCCGTATAATTACAGACTGCCGGGGCAAGTTATTGTTAGCGAGCACCTGCGAAGGCCGATACGGCGGTACCTATCAAGAGTTGTCTCCCTCGCGCCAGGTATTCCTTGACGCTGGGGCGACCTCGGAGGGGAGGCCCAGGACACGCACTCGACGCGACCCCGTGCGCACGCGGCGGCGGCGGCGGCTGGAGCACGCCCCCCCCCCCCCCCACTAATCCGGCCAGACGGAGACACGCGCTCACAGTGACACGGCAGCCTCTCCTCCGAGCGCCATCGCGCACTCGCAAACTGCCTCCTTGCAACGAGGTAACGCGGCGGAGGAAGCGGCGCTTGACCCCCCGTGCCCGCCGCACTGCGCCCGCGCCGGGGCGGGCAGCGCGGCCCCACGGGGCGCCCCGTGCGGTGGTGGGGGTCGTGAGCGCGCCAGCGATGGCGCCCTCGTCCACCCCGCGCGGGGCTCACCGCGCGCAGCCCGCGAGCACCGCAGGCGCCGCGGTTCGGGTCGCTCCGAGCGCCGAGGGCCGCGACGGCGGCGACGACGGAGGCGGCGGCGGCGACGGCTCTCGCGAATGCGGCTCTCGTCGCACAGAGCCGCCGGCCAAGCCCCTTTAGACCCACCCACGCTCCCACCCACCCACGCCGCCACACTGCACCCACCACCCTGCACCCACCCTCCTCCACACACGCGCGGAGCGAGAGCCAGGGGGCCCTCCCGTGTCTCGCCAAAGTGGCGTTCTGTCGGATAGCCACGGAGCGCGCTCATTCTGGCGTGGTGCGTGTGCGGGGCGAGGCTGTCCCGTGTGCGAGGCGCGTGTGTGGAGGAGGAGAGGGAGGAGGAGTGGAGAGTCCGTGGGGGAGACTGTCGGGCGTTCGCTGGCCCTGGGCTCTGGCGGCTGTGGGGGATACAGTAGCAGCTGCTACTGCCGCTGCTGCCGCTGCTGCTGCCGGGGCCCTTCAAGCGCATCGCGGGCGGAGGCGCAACGCGAGGTACGCGGAGCGGCGAGCGGCAACGTCGGCCGCCCGCCCGGTGAGCGCGCGGGTGGCCGTGGCGGGTGCGAGCCGCTCGCCCCGGGCTCCCGCGGGCACCGCCACGCGGCGTGATGGTCGGCGACGCCGCACTCGCAAATCCCGAGTTCGGTCGCCAGTCTCGGGTCGATTTCCCGGCGCGGCAGTCGAGAGCTGAGGGACGCGGCGCAGGTGAGAGCGGGTCCCGTCCGCGGCCACTGGGCCGTGGAGCGCGCCCCCGGGGCCTCTGGCCGTCTCAGCGCGCTCCACGGGCACCGCGCGTAGTGGAGAGAGCAGCAGCAGCAGGAGGAGAGCGCCGTGTTTCACCGCGATGGTTGGGGGGGAGGAGGACGGGGGGCGGCGGCGGCGGCGATGATGATGATGATGATGGGATGATGGGGCGCCCGGGGAACGCACCAGCCATGGTGGGAGGGGGATGGCTGTGTCCTGTGCGTGTCCTGTGTGTGTACACGCGTGTGCCTCGCTCATGGCCTGTGCGCCATCGCTGAGCGAGGACACGCCGCCTGCTGCCACGCCACGCGGAGGGGAGTCTGAAGGGGCTCCCCTGTGGGTGGATGAGTTCCGTGGGCGCACGGGGTAGAAGCTATCGGGGCCATGATGCGGTGGTGGACGCGGCGCGGCTCGCGCCGGCTTCAATGGCGCGCGGCGTGGGGTTTGAGTGTCCGTGTGGTGTTGGTGGCGTTGTTGGCGGTGGTGTTGTTGGTGGTGTTGTTGTTGGTGTTGGTGGTGTTGGTGGTGGTGTTGGGTACAGGCGGACGGGGAGGAAGGAGCGTGCGGTCTCGCTGGCCCCATCACGGGCGCGCACCCCCCATGAATGGACGGTCCCAGACCCTTTAATCCCCTTCGCACTTCAGTGCCCCCCCCCGCCTTTCCCTCGGGGCACTGGACCCCTGAGTAAACTCTGGCTCCACAAGTGGGGGTTGCCACCTTTTCTTGCAAGAAAGCTCAACAGAGCAAGCCCGGTACCGCATCTCCGTATAAATCAGCTGCCACCCAAATCCAAAACCTCTCCTGGTCAAAACCGGACAGGTGGCAACCCGAGCGAGCCCCGTGCAGTGCCCACTGCGCCATTCCACGCGGGGCTTGTGCCGCCTGCCCGGGTGGTGGCCCCAGTGCTGGTGTAGAAGAAAGGTGGCGAGCCCAGTTGTTCCGCACTTAGTCACGGGAATGCTGCATCCACCTCCACGCAGTACTCGACCCCCCCTCCCTCCATCTCCCTGCGCCATGCCGGTGGTGCCGCCTCTCCTGTTACACGGCGTGCTGGGTGTGAACTACTGGGGTTGTGTGCCTCGGGTTAGTTGGACCCGGCCACCTCGAGGGGTGGGGGATGTTTGGGCCTATAGGATTTGGGGTTGCGGACCCAGGGAACTTGGGATCGGGTAAGAATGGGGCTGTCTGGTCGCCGCCTCTCCCCCCACTGTAAACCAACGCGGGACGGTCATCTCAGCCGCTCCGCGCGGCCCCCTCCTGCAGAGAGGCTCGGCGCGGCCCCCCGGACCGTCCCGAGTCAGACCCGGACAGGTGGCAACCCCCGGGCCGGGGTCTTGGCGCCCGGGACCGGGGTGGGGGGGGGGATCCTGGGACCCAGGGACCCCGAGTGGGCGCCCCCAGCTGCTCCCCGGTGCCAGGCGGCGGCGGCGTCCGGGAGCATCCACAGCGGAGACGAACTCGGGCGGCGGGAGGGAGAGGAGGTGAGAGGGACCGAGTCGAGGGGGGGCAGGGGGCTGAGCGGCCGCGGGGGGGGGGGGAGATGGAGGCAGGAATGGATGAGCTTGAGCCGGGAACGGCCGCGGAGTGGAGAGAGGAGGAGGAGGAGGATTTTGAGTCCGGAAGAGACGGGGGAGACGGGGAGCGAGAGACGGAGTGGGGTGGGGGGGTCCCCGCTGCTGGGCGCGGCCCCCGGAGGAGGCGGCCGGGCCCTGCGCCGCGCCAGTCCCGCGCAGCAGCGCGGGGGGAGAGGAGGGGGAGGAAGCAGCAGCAGGAGGAGGAGGCCTCCATAGCGCCGGCGACGACTGCCGCGGCCTCCCGTAGGCAAATGGCCGGGGCTGTCGCAGCGGGCGGGCGGGCGGGCGGGCGGGCGGCGTCTCCCGCGGGGGCAGCCCCCCGTGGGGGGCTGCCCCCGCGGGGATGATGTCCCTGGCAGGTCGGACCCCGCAGCCGCCATCACATTAATCGTCGTTACAAGCATCAGCATCGTCGCCATCTCCTGCCCCTCGTACTCCTCCTTTGTGTCTCGGCGAGTCGCCTTCAGGGGAGGAGGAGGAGGCGGCGGCAGGCGACGCGCGCCGCTCCCCATGGAGCGCCGCGCTCCGCGTGCGCGCAGCGCCTCGGTGCGCTCCCTCTCCTCCATCGTCATCCCTCTCCTGCTCCTCCATCATCGTCATCATCCATCCCTCTCCTCCTCCATCATAGTCATCCCACTCCTCCTCCACATCCCGCGTCGTCCGTTAACAACTCGCCTTGTCCACCCTCTCTTCTTCCTTCCTCATTCACCATTCACTTCGCCTGCCCCCATCAACGTTCCTCTTCCTCCACCCGCCTATTTTCTCGCATCGCTCATCCGCTATCTTTGATCATCCACCTCCTCTGCCTTCCCTTCCTCACCCTACACCCTCCTACACCCTACACCCTCCCACTCCACTGTCCTCCATCCGCCTTCATCCTCTGTTCTCAACTCTCTTCCTCTTCCATCAGTCTTCATCCTCTTACACCCTCCCCCATTCTCTTCCGTCATCCTTCCATCAACCACCTCTTCCACCACCCCCAATCCTCCTCCACCTACATTCATCTGCCATCCTCCTGTGCCACACGTGGCCATGAGTGAGGGCGGCACGTGTGGTGGGGGATGCTGTGATTAGGGAGCTGGAGAGAGCTGGAGGGGCATTCATATTCTGCGGTCTCAGCACCCCAGCGCTGTGGCACGGCCCTTGACCCTGGCCCGGATCCCCGTGTCCGTAGGGGGGGGGGGCGGTGCCTTTGTTATGGTGATGAGACTCGGTCGTTTTGCGTAACCGGTAACCGCATGAATAAACTTTAAAATCGGTTCACCACAAGCATAGACACGTCTAGAGTAACAAACACTTTACCTTGTTATCTGACATATCGATGACTGGCAGTCCGTGTGTGGCGGGGTATAGGGTGAGGATGCTCCCACCGTTCCCAAGACGCCGGGGACCGCGTGGAAGAGTTGGCCAAACACCACTCCAGGGCGTCCTCTCGCGGAGGCCCCTTCCGCCAGCAGTGGCGTAAACGAGGCATTGCAGGGCTGCGCCTCTACATCTTAACTGAGAAATGAGGGCAAACGTACCGCGCTGCCACTTAGGCTGCCGTTCGGTTTGCACATCGGCGCATGCCAATCGGTGCTTCCGTTACTCAATCTCCACTGGAATCGTTTAGCTGACTCTGGGACCCGGTTAATTGAGTTTTAACCCAGAAGGGAGATTTGGACCTGGGCTGGTTCTGCTGGAATCCGCATCTGCGTGGAATTATACTGCAGGCCGAGGTTCCCCTATGGATAGCCTGGCTCCTGCCATGGAAGTGTGCCAGTTTCATCACTCGGGGCTGCCAACACAGATAACACAATGCTATAATTTGTTGCTGTCATTATATTGGACCAAAGGCAGTGGTGGAAATTACACATTCCAATGAAGGGTTCAGTTTTTTTTCCAGAGGACAACCGCTTGGTGTAGTAATTTACTTTATACAGGAGAGCCACTCGTGTTCAGAGGTGCCTGCGTTGGCTTTTTATTTTAGTATGTTTTAAGCCAATTAAAGATGACGGTGTTTATTATACAAGTTGGAGGAAACAGGATCACCTGGATAAAACCCACACAACAATCTGTCTCCGTATCGATCGAGACAGATGGCAGTCCATTTGCTGTGCTGCATTCTCCTGGCAAGTCAGGATATGGCACTTCCTGCGGTGCGGTGATCCACCAACCCTGGATAATAGGCCACGTGCATAGCCACTACCGAATTGGCTAAATATTGGCATGCATGTATCAACCCTTGAGGGATGATGAGCCGCGTAGAGCTGCGGCCGATACTGGTGCCTTTACCCAGGAATGGCACAAAGTGTCTCGTGACTCATTTCACGAGGGCCCTGCGTTAAAATGTGTGACGAGTCAATTTGTTGGCCGGTCAGTGGTAACGGTAACGTCGGAGTGGCAATGCGACAGCTTCTCCCATCATATTGAACGCCGATCTTCCTATCCGTAGTGAAACCACGAATAACGGCTGGCTAAGGAGGCATCGGAGAAAGCTGGTTTTCTTTTCCGTGCCAATGACTTTATTAACTCAGAACGATCATCACTACTGGGCTAATTTACAAGGCGTCAGTTCAGCCCAAGTTGGAATCCTGCTGCTGCTGCTGCTGCTGTCCACATCGGGGGTGAGCACCCAGTTCCTACCTTGCTGCTGCACCCAATAGAAGTCACAGTGGAGTGGCAGTCGGGGTGGATCAATGATCGAGCATTCGTTGATTTTCTCCAGTTCGCTCACTCACCAGCGGCCAGTCACCTCCTAATCACTCATCTACCGCTACTGCCATGGTTACCATTCCTGTGAACTCCACTCATTGATTCCTGCTCCACCTATGTTGAGGACTCTGTACCAGACGCTGACTCTTTCGTCTCTTATCCACGCTGTTCAACCACCGCACTGCAGGTCACAACAACACACAAAGACAAAGATCCCCTGAATAGCCTACACAGACTATTGCGGCAAGTGCTGTTAGGGAGCACCTATGAAGGCTGGCACGGCACACGAGGGGGAGGGTGGTCAGCACCAAACCCGGCTGCCTTTGTCTCCCCAAGTGGCAATGTTTACGCATGGCACAAGGTACTCATTTGAGGCTGAGTCGACCTAGGGGAGGCCCAGGACAGCTCAGATAATCGTCACAGGTGTTGTCCATGGACGGGGAATTGAACTCGAGTGGCCGGGTTCATAGTGTAGCACGCTAACCACTGTGCCACCGCTTCCTACAACAATAGACTCACCCACTCAGTCAAACACTCACCCACCCAGACACTCATTCACTCACGAAGTAACTCACTCAGTCATCCACTCACACATTCACTCACTCACTAAACTACTTACACAGGCATCCACTTATCCACTCACTAACCCACTCACTGACCCACTCACCCTCTCACCCACACACCACACTGCACCTCACTTCTCTTTCCACCTCTATCCGCACACTGCCCCACTTTAGAATTCCCTCATCCCGTCATCTTGGCCTCGGTCGTTGACCCAACTCTAAATCTCCTCGCAGTGCCTTAGTCTGGCTCTACGACCCTAGGGCATTACTACAGAACTCTAAGAACAGGAGGCATCTCTGATCCCCTTCAATAAAGCGCTCATTAAATCGTATTTGGCCAAACATCAGAGTGAAAAACCATCCCAAGGCAGAGTCTTGAGGATCCAGAGAGACTTTCCTGGATAAAGTAATATGACACTTTAATGGATTATTATGATGATCAAAATAAATAACCCCTTCCACGATTTGTCTCTTCACAGAAAAATAACGAAAGTATGTTTTTACACATCCCATCAGCGGCACGAGCTGCTGGGACTCATCAGCAGTGTTGAGTTTACTGCACAGCGTTGATAGGTCGAGGTCAGGGGTCGGCAACCAAAATATAACAAGAAGAGCCATTTTTATAGATTTCGGTAAAAAAACCCCTCAATATTTCAAGAGCTGCAATGCAATGTGAATACGAGACGGCCCTCAATAAATGACGTCACGAAGCAGTCATTGACGAGCTCAGGTTGCCGACCTCTGGTCTCGGCAGACTGAGACACGTGCCCGGGTTGGGTCGACACTGTGGAGAAGGCAACCCAAAGGTGTACATCAACACAACACTCCATTGACTTGTGGAATGCAAGACATTACATGAGGAACGTTTCTCCCGTTATTTAATAATAGGAATTATCAATGCCAGTTATATAACCAGAAGGACTTTGCCGAGTCTCAGGACCATTTTCCAGGAGTGTCATGCATTGGGGTGTTTGGCCACTCCCGATGATGACTGTTTGGCTTCTTGTGGGAGGAACTTGGCACATGAGGTGGTGACACTCGCCGTCTTGCGTAGGGGTGGCTGCCGTTCACAACAACGGGGAGTTGATAACGTTCCATTCCTAGGCATGTTGGGGATGCATTGATCCATCGGTGAGTATCGCGTTATGCAACCTGCAATACATTCCCTGAATTACACACTTAAGAATCATAACAAGTCCTCAACTTATGAACGCCCAACTTACGAACATTTACACTTACGAACCAGCTGCCTTGAGATAGGAGGTCGCGAGTTCAAATCCCTGTTGATGTTTTGTTGCCTGTTGGGAGTTGGCTCATCCCATCATCATCCCTCCTACCAGGGTCGATAAAATATATACTACTTTATGGGGAAGATCAACAGTGGTTGTGCTATGGATAGACTTTCCTCCCGCCATAGTAATGCAGAGTTTCCACCATTGGCTGCGGGCCGCAAATGGGAGGTGAACACCAACAGGCTGTCACTTTGAGCAGAGCAGATGTAAAATCACTGGAGGCTCAATCACAAACGGATCGAACGAGGTAGTCAACGTTGAACGTGCGTACGCACACACGCATACCGGGTATGCACGTGGCGGGAGTACGCTTGGTATTCGCCCCGTTTCTCATCGTGAGAGGCTGTCAGCGTGAAGGTGCTGCTGTGTTCCACAGTCTGCAGTCGTTTCAGAGTCCGGGGCCATGTTGCTGCGTGTGTTTGATTCCAATTGGGTTATTTTGCAGTGTCATTTTTATCATTTGGCACACAATGGCCTCCTGACTTCGAATGACGTCACGGGATCTTTAACTTCAGCTGTGGGCGGACAGCGCGTCGTATTTTAGGGTTGATACACTCGCCAGTAGTAACCAGGGCGGCCTGCCGGATTAGTACAGTGAGCCTCTCATGCGGCGAATTTGCTACAGATGGGCCGTGTTGCTGCTCAAAACGAATCTACTCAGGGATTCTCACAACGAGCCCAGCTGCTGACACATCGCAAGCCACAATGGTGTACATGAGTGTCTGGTTATTCCCAAACACGAAGCCTTAGTGGACATTTTATTAAAATATTCTACTGAAATAAACATCGGAAGGTATCCAATCCCATTAACAGTCTTGTGCCATCGTTGGGAACTTCACATTGCTATGGCAGTGGCAAGTCTATCCATTTGATGACTGCTTCTCGCAGAGTGCTACTCATTTTATTGTCCCCAAAGAGCTGACGATTGGGGCCTAGTTGACCCCCGGCAGGCTGGGATTTGAATTCACAACCAAACATTGGGTAAGCGTCTCCCTCTAACCGTGGCCCCACCACCCAGGTGCAGAGTTGCAGGGGCAGGTGGCCATTTGTCGTGGTTTCTGTCCCCCAATTCATGCCGAGCGCAATCGCTCCATGGCCGGGGGATGGAGCAGTCCCTGCCTCGTGGGGTATTGAACCACGTCCTTGCCCAAGTTTGCATTTAATGTTGGAAAATGGGCAGGGATGTATATACTTATACAGTTTGTACTTGTCTACGTTATTTTTATTTATTACTTGAGTTTACCTTTTCTCTAATTTGCAGTCCTGTCGTGTTTTGATTTTGTTTGTTGTTGTAACTTGCAGACCCGCACCGACTGGACATCTATGAAAAGTAGACGTTTTGTTGCCTCACGAATGCAAAGGAACAGAGCGGTGTGGCGTGGAGTGGTGGCGCAGCTGGTAGCGCACAGCGATACGAACCTGGTGACCTAATTTCTATTCCCAGTTGTGAGCGATATCACCAACGTGATGAAGTTTGGTCAAACAGCCCTCCGTGACCGTGATGGCATGGAGAGCCATCTAGGAGAGGATTTATTATTCTCAAATAACTTAAATACTAAGAAGTTTGTAATGCACGCAGATTTCGTTCAGTCTCAGAAAGAGCGTAAGAGAGACGAAGACACATGGAATGATTCAGAGGCGTGGGAAACCGCAGACAAGTGGGAAGGCAGCCAGAACCGGTGCCACTAATCGCCCAAGCTCTGCGTTCCTATATGAGGCTGTTTGGCCAACTCCATTATTGAGTTGTTTGTGCACGTGAGAGGACACCAGAGTGGCTGGAGAAAACCCACGCGCCACGAGGGGGTAACACTAAAACCCCGTACAGATGGAAGTGAACTTACTTGAACCAATGGTTAAAGCAAGCCTGAACTCTGCTGATTAGGCATTGAATGTTGAAACCACTCCAGAATTTGCATATGTTAAACCAGTGGTTCAAGCAAGCCTGAACTGTTGCTTAAATTGAATTTGCTTAAATTGAACCAATGGTTCAAGCAAGCCTGAACTCTGCTGATGAGATGCTGAATGTTGAAACTGGTGCAGAATTTAATTTTAATGGAACCCATTTTTGGGAGCGAGACTGGCCCTGCTGACGTGCCCCGACGCGACGCACGCATATGTCCAGCGATTCGCTCATCTGTGACGTAGCCGAGGGACTTAGAAGGCATTCGCTGCGGGCAGAGAGCAAGGGCACAGTGACTTGACCCATAGTTGCGAGCAGCATTCAATAAGAACAACGATGATGATGATAACAAGCTTGATTTATCCCGTGCTTTTCATGTGAAACATCCTAAAGCGCTTAACAAGCAACGTTAAATAAAAACACACATTGAGCCAAGTAGTGGCGATGATGTAAAGACAGCTCTGTCAGCTGCGCGGTGGTGGCGGCTGCGGCTACACTGCTGCACGCGGCTGGCTGTGATCTGGTGCTGTGGAGGCAGCAGTGATGGTTGGTGGATGGTACAAACGTTGGAAAACTCCCTGGCTCTGCCAGGAGAAGGTGGTAAAACAAAGATTTGGGCTCCATGTGTTCCGTCTCTATGGGATAGAGTATTTCCCCCTCACATGTGTGGGTTTTTTTCTAGGGGATTCAATTTTGTCCCACATGTAAACACTCATTAATTGGCCAAAACACCTCAATATTATTCTTTGGTTCTTTCGGTTAAGTCACGTCTAAAGATAAAATAAAAAATAATTTATTATTTTATCTTTAGACGTGAAAATAAGAAATAAATTTAATTTATTATTTTATTTTTAGACGTGACTTAACCGAAAGAACCAAAGAATAATTCCTGCAGTCACGAAAGCTCCAAAATTAAGATACACCTCAATATATAAAGGACTGCAGAACTTGAACAATTGTTTGCTCCGGCTCCTCACCTGGCTGCTGTTGCCTCCTTTCAACCAACCCACTTACCCACCCACCCAACTACCAACTTACCCACACACCTACTTAACTACCCACCCAACTACCCACCCACCCAACTACCCACCCACCCAGAGCACAGGGGAGAGGAGAGGGGGCATGCGGGTAGAGAAGGGTTTGTGAGTTGGGCGGGGGGCTAGAGGTTGTCACATGTGAGAGGGGGCACCCGGGGGCAAGAAGAGGTGGAGATGTTGGGGCTGGGCTGGTCCGTCAGGACGGGTCCCTGCCATTGACCCTGCAGGCACGAAGCCTTCTCCCCTCCCACGCCTGCCCCTCCACGTAAACGGCACGGCCATCCTTCGCACATCCCGTCAGTTGCGCGGCCCAGTGGGAGTTGATGATCCCGATGCCACCCAGCGACTCACCGCGCTCGGGGCGACGGTTTCCCGTGACGCAGGCGATGGAAGCGGACGACGGGGAGGGCGCCGCGGCGGCCACGCCGCCCGGCGGAGACGCGGGCCGGTGGCAAGCGACGGCCGGCGACGGACCGGCCGACAAAACCGAGGAAAGCTCCCGGGGAGAGGAGCGCGAAGCCACTGCAACCGAGGCGCCGGAGGAAAGCGCGAAGAGCCCTGGTCACCTCGAGGCGCGGACGCGGACGGAGGGGACGAGGGAGGCTGCTGCAGCCAAGCGGAAGGCCACGGTGGACAAGGGCATCCAGACGGATGGGCGGCAGCGGCACTGCTGCGGTGCAGGTGTGCAGAGTGTCATGCGTGACTGGGTGCTGCTGTGTGTCACTGTGTGTGTGTGTGTTACTGTGTCTTTGTGTCACTCTGTGTCGCTGTGTCACTGTGTGTCACTGTGTCACTGTATGTCGCTGTGTGTGTGTCACTGTGTGTCACTGTGTGTCACTGTGTCGCTATGTGTGTTACTGTGTGTCGCTGTGTGTCACTGTATGTCACTGTGTGTGTGTCACTGTGTGTCACTGTGTGTGTGTCACTGTGTGTCACTGTGTGTGTGTCACTCTGTGTCGCTGTCTCACTGTGTGCCACTGTGTGTCACTGTGTGTGTCGCTGTGTCACTGTGTGCCACTGTGTCACTGTGTCGCTATGTGTGTGTCACTGTGTGTCGCTGTGTGTCACTGTGTGTCACTGTGTGTGTGTCACTGTGTCGCTGTGTGCGGGGGGCGGTAGTGTAGCGGTGAGTCCGGCGACCTGGATTCCATTCCCGCTCATGACCAACTCCAGTGACAATTGTCTTAACTGGTCCTGGGCCTTCCCTAGGTTGACTTAACCTCAAATGAGTGCCTGGTGCAGTGTGTCAACATCGCCGCTGGGGAGACAAAGGCGGCCGAGCATGTTGCTGACCACCCACCCCTTCGTGTGCCGTGGCAGCCTTCATAGGTGCTCGCTAACAGCACTTGCCCCAACAGTCTGTTATGGCTACACGGGAGGTCTTTGTCCTTGTGTGTCACTGTGTGTATGTATTGTGTGTCACTGTGTATGCATCACTTTGTGATGCTGCTTTTGTCTTTGTGACTCAACAAAGATCTCCTGTCAGCATTCAACAGCCTGGTGGAGAAGTGCTCTTCACGAGCACCTATGAAGGCCGCACCAGCATGTGAGGGGGTGGTGGGGTCAGCACCACACCCGGGCCCATTTGTCTGTCTCCCCAGTGCTGGTGTGGTGTACCTGGTGTGGTGTTTACACACCACAACAGGTACTTATTCAAGGCTGAGTCGACCTAGGAGAGACCCAGAATTGGTTCAGATTTATCAACGATGTTGACCGCGAGTGGGAATTGGACTCGGGTCTCCAGCTTCATACCAAAGTGCACTAAGCACAACACTACCACTATCACTAACCACTACACTAAAAATTCTAGATTTGAAGCTTTCGTGACTGCAATAATTCATATTCTTAGGTTTTTTTCGGTAAAGTCACGTAGGTAAAAATTTGTAATTAATAAAAGTAAAATAAAAATAAAATAAAAATCACGACGTTTCGGAGGCAACACAAGCTTCCGTCTTCAGGTGGAACCGTCACAGCACGATAGCTGTATCAAGTAAGAGAAATTCCAAGAAAACAGTCCTTGTATATATACTGGTTGAGGGTGGGAGGAGCCAAGGCAGGCCCCTGGATATTATTATTGTGAGGTTCGGTGCGGCTGAAACCGCTGCTAGGAATGAGCCTTTGTTGTGTAGACTGGTTGAACTGGAAGGGTCCAAGAGTTGTTAAGGTACGCTGATGTGAATGGGACTGAGCCTTTGTTATGTAGATGAAACAGCACTTTGCTACGTTGCTGGTATTAATTCTAGATTTGCCAAATATGTGTGGTAAAACTTAAAGCAGGAAAACCAGTGTGTGAAAAAAGAAGAAACTATACGGTAACTGAAGAATAGTGCCTGTCAAATAAGATGGTCCAAATAAGTGTAGTTAAATCTTTTTTGCATGGTTAATCACATCTTTCCAATGATTACTCAGTTTGTAACCATCATCACGGTTGAAATTATGTCTGTGTTTGTATATTTGTATGGCTTCGTGTACAAACCTTTGATGGTAGCCAGGAGGTTTGCAGAGCACCTTGGTCTCGGAAAAGACAATTTCATGAGAGCCCACAGCGTTGTAGCAATGATCGGCAACGGCGGAAGAATCAGTTTTGCCGTGTTTCAGATCTGACTTGTGCTCGCGGACACGATCAGAGATATGACGTTTCGTTTCTCCAATGTAGCAATAACCACAGCTGCAACTCAGTTTGTAGACTCCAGGGTATTGTAAGTCAGGAATGACATCTTTCACAGATGGAATTAGATCACGGATTTTATGTACTGTACTGAATCGGACTTGGATCTTATGTTTCTCCCACCATACAGAAACAGCCACATGAAACTCCGATCAAAACTATCACATTGCCATACATAGCAGGCGTGACCAAAATATCTCCAAAATTCTAAACAAACATAAGATCCAAGTCCGATTCAGTACAGTACATAAAATCTGTGATCTAATTCCATTTGTGAAAGATGTCATTCAATTTAAATGTTTTACCTACGTGACTTTACCGACAAAAACCTAAGAATACTACACTACACTATCACTAACCACTACACTACCACTCTATCACTAACCACTACACTACCACTAACCACTACACTACCACTCTGTCACTAACTACTACACTATCACTAACCACTACACTACCACTATCACTAACCACTACGCTACACTATCACTAACCACTACACTACACTATCACTAAACACTACACTACCGCTATCACTAACCACTACACTACCACTCCCCTAGTTGCACAGTGACACACACATGGACAGAACAAGAACCGCCATTCACTATGAAATGGGTGATGTCACCACCTCACCTGTGCCAGCCTAGGTGTACGTTGAGGCCACGTGAGGTTTCGAAGGCTTGCCAGCAGGAAGTCACGAGACAGACCCGGTTTCCGTGGGTTGTCTGAGATAACTGGCAGATGTACCACCTGGGCTCCCCACTGGGCCACATTGTTGCCTCTTAGCTGTCTTGCGCTCCTGTCATTTTCCTGCCCTCCGTTGTTGCTGGAGGGCGACTGCCTTCAACTGCCCAGTAGCGTCCTTCATGAGCCTCCTCCATAGAGGCCGATCTTGACACCGCTGGTACCGGTCTTCGGAAATTTCACCAGCTTCACATTCTCCTGTACTGCATTCTCTCCATCTCTTCTCGAGCCCATGCTGCACCCGTTTAGACCCCTATATCCACCCAGCCAGAAGTTGCTTGGGCTTGCCGTGGCTGAGGATGTGGGCTACATGACTCAGTCTCACCTGATCACTGATGGAACTTGGAGGAGCTCACTGATGGGAATATGTCCAGATCTTTGAAGGATCTGTGAGCTCCTCACACAATCCAGCCTGGTTAAACCCTGGATGGATCATAACCAGGCCAGCTTGAATGTGTTTAACTGGCACAAATGTTCCATGAGAGGGGTCCACGTTTTGCAAGCATAGAGAAGGGAGGGCATAATTGTGGCTGAGAAGACTCTAAGCTTTGTGTGGAGTAACAGACCAGATCGCTGCCACACAGTGTTAAACAGGTGATGACTGATTCTAAGTTAGACCTCTGCTGGCAAACCGGTGCTGGTCATAAGCACACTACCTATGTACAGAAACTTCTCCACTCTCTCCACAACTGGTCCATCACTCATCGGGAATTGAGGGGATGGAGTGTTTGATGACATAAAATACCCAGCCAGGTGCTTCGTTTTGGTTGGGCTGATGGTATGGCCCCACCTCTTTGTGGCACGCTCCAAGTTCAGCAGTAGAACCCCCAACTCCTCAGTGAGCAGACATTTCCATATCATAGCTGACCAATAGGGAGCCATCCCTTGGCCTCAGTGACAAAGATAATGATTCCACATATAGCCTTTAACAGACTGTTAGGGCAAGTGCTGTTAGCGAGCACATATGAAGGCCAGGAAGGTAGATGAGGTGGTAGGTGGCCAACACCATTCCCGGCCACGTCACTGTGTGTGAGGAGTGGTGGCGCACTACAAATACGGTGACCCGAGTTTGATTCACGGTTGTGGTTAACGGCTAGCATCAGTGGCTAGGAGTGGTATCTAAACCTGGTACTGTGTCCCACCGCAGTTCCTGGTGCGAGGTGCAAACACGATCACTGGGGAGACAAAGGTGGTGCCAGGGGCCGTGGCTGAAATCCGCATTCGATCCCAGGATTTCAGCGCTCTGACCTGAGCCACCTGCCCTCCTGGCCAGATGCATTCATCGCTCTGACGCCGTCCGCAAGGAACAACCGGGCTCCTTCACACGCCCGCCTGCCGAGTGCACACGGACGCCCCGGCGAGCCGTGCACCGCCGGTGGAACCAAAGGTTGGCCGGGCGGCGTGGGAATGCTCGGAATGCCAGGAATGCGATCCCGAGCGGGCGCACGCCGCAAATCCGCGGCCCGGCTGCCGCGTCGTCGGTGCGAACCGCGGCGGCGTCCCCGGGGCGCCGGGGCGCGAACGCGGGGACGGCGCCCCGGCGATTCCATAAGCGGCGTCGCTGGGATTTGGCGACGATTCCCATTCCACAAAGTCCACCGGGCCTCTTCGCGCCTCGAGGCAGCTTATTAAAAAAATCCCGCACGGGCGGTCGCACGCGTCTTTGGAGAGCCGGTCCCCTCTGCGCGCGCGCCTACTGCGTCGTCGTGATGCCGCCCCAATTACCACCACCGGGAGCCCTGGTCAGTGGGAGCGCAGGTGCGGGGCGAGACGCTGCAGCAATGTTAACGAGCCGTGCTCGTTGCCGAGGAGCCACGTGATCGCATCGTGCGTCATGTAGCCACCGGATGCCCAAGCAGCTTCTGTTTGAAAGGATAAAATGGGCTAAATGCTCACGATACGTTGAAGAAGAGATGAAGAGATGGACTGATGCAGTACAGGAGGATGTGGAGTGTATTTGCCGAAGACTGTACCAGTGGTCCATACTCTTTGGTTCTTTCGGTAAAGTCACGTAGGCATAAAATATTTTCTACCTACGAGACTTTACCGAAAGAACCAAAGAGTATGGATCCCTGCAGTCACGAAAATGTCAAGTCTCGATTTGATCTAGATTGTACCAGTGGTGTCAAGATTGGCCTCTATGGAGGAGGCTCGTGAAGGACGCTGCTGGTCAGTTGGAGGCAGTTTCTCTCCAACAACAACGGAGGACAGAGGAGCGACGCTCAAAACAACGAACCGGGGGACTAATACGCAGCAATTTGGCCCAGTAGGGGGAAAAACTGGTAAATCTCTCGGGCATCTCAGTCAGTCAACCCATGGCACCTGGGTCTGTCCCGTGACCTGGCAGCGAGTGTTCAACACTTCACGTGACCTTAAAGTGCACATAGCCTGGCACAAGCGTCGTGGTGATGTCACCGCCACTTAGTGGTGATTGCGGTTGTCGTTGTGTACGTGTGTGGGTGTGTGTGGGTGAGTGTGGGTGCGTGTGAATGTGTGTGTACATGCGTGTGTACGTGCGTGTGTACGTGCGTGTCCCCACAGCCGTGGAGGCCCCGGACCCCGCGCTGCTGCAGCCGCAGCAGAACACAGCCAAGTCTGGCATCCAGCAAATCATCGAGTGCTTCCGCACAGGTGTGGTGGGGGGGCGGGGGGGTAGAGGGGTGCCACGAGATACAGCGGGGGCACCACCCACCATGAGAACTTCACCCCACTCACTCACCAATACACCCACTCAGCCACATGCTCAATCACTCACCCACGCACGCACTCACCCACGCACTCACTCACTCACCCACGCACTCACTCACCCATGCACTCACTCACCCACGCACTCACTCACCCACGCACTCACTCGCTCACACGCTCAATCTTTTAGATAGGCCGAGGTTCACGGAAAAAGTTGTCCAGGTTGGGTCTCCGGTGGTAGATGTGGCGACTCCACACGGCCTCTCTTTTTCGAATAAGTCAGAAATGTAACGCTACCGCTTTTACCGCTTCTGCCGCTGTTCCCTCTGCCGCCGGCACTGCAGGCACGACGCAGCTGAAGCACCTGCTGCTAAGGGAGGTAGACACCATCTTCGAGTGCCGCGCCTGCCGCAGCCTCTTCCGCGGCCTCCCAAACCTCGTCCTGCACAAGGAGGCCTACTGCTGCAGCTGGGAGCGCCTGCCCGGTCGGTCTCACCTCATTGGTGGCCTGTTTATTACCATCATCATCATTATTATCATTAGTAATAAATAGACACGCTAGCAGGCTGCAAATCCTTGGACCCACCCTCCGTCCCTATGGTGGTGTATCACGTTAGTGTGGGCAGGATCCGTGGCCAGGGTGGAAGGGGGGGGTTGGGGGCGCGACGTTAGCGTTCCGCACAAAACGGGATCATCACCGCTGATGAGGGTAGCGTCATTGTCCGGCGCGGGGTTCAGAAACGTCCGAGAACGGCGCCTACACGGCCAGCGAGATCCCGTATGGCTCCTGGATTGCAGAGGTCGTGGGGTCACGAGGTCGTGGGGTCACGAGGTCGTGGGGTCACGAGGTCGTGGGGTCGCGAGGTCGTGGGGTCGCGAGGTCGTGGGGTCGCGAGGTCGGCCGGCATCCCGTGGGCAGATGCGCCCAGAACCCTCGCGGAAGCGGATGGCGTGGGGACCCAGGGACCGCGGGCGGCTTGGTTCGCTCCGCGCGTCGCTCCGCGGAGAGTCGGCACGGCGAGACATCGTATCCGCCTGACGGTGAAAGGGCCGCTTGCCGACCGGCACTGATTGCCCGGCTGCCGCGGCGATCTCTTGACCCTCGCGCTTGACCTCGCAGAGCCGTCGACCTCCGGTAAGGCGGACCGGCAGAGCCAGGCCGTCAAGGAGCTCCTGGAGGCCATCTACCCACGTGCCGACCGGCAGGAGTACGTCATCGAGCTGGAGCCCATCTCCTCCAACTCCAACGCGGTCTTCCAGAGCGCGCTGCCGCTTGGCGAGGCGCCGCCGGGCCCCGCCGCCGTGGAGCCGGAGTTTGGCGAGGCGGCGCCGCCGGCCGACGGCGACGCCGGCGGCGCCGGGCCCTCGTCGCCGGGGATTTTTTTTTTTTTTTTTTTTTTTTTTTTTTTTTTTTTTTTTT
>CM025670.2:121612-146211 GCA_014621495.2 Entosphenus tridentatus
AAGTGTTTGTTATTGTGTAACCGGTAACCGCATGCCAAACCAGTAGCACGTTGAGGCATAACCGTTTGCAAGTTAACTTTTTAACTGGGAGACGAATGGAGCTGCCAGGGGTGTCATGCTGAGCAGCGTGCTGGACTTGTAACAGAGAGGTCGCCGGCTTTGAGTCCATCTCGCGGCACCGCAGTTGAAGCGAAGCGGACCTGTGTCCACCCGGCAGCAGTGCAAATAGGTTCACCAGCATGGTTCGGCAGCACGGTTCGTCAGCACGGTTCAGCAGCACGGTTCACCAGCACGGTTCGTCGATCGGCAGGTTGCGCGTGGTGGGCCAAAGTGTGGGAACACTCATCTCTGCCAACACACCTCGTCAATTGGGCGTAGTAGAACAAATACACTCGATACTAATGTCAACTTGTAACGTAAGTATTCGCTTGCTCGAGAATAGAGGACATCTCCAGCGGCCCCAGGAACCACAGACGAGCAGGGGAGACAGTCACGTGGTGAGCCGGTCCCAACAATTTCCCGAGGTCTGCGGTCCTATATATATGAAGGTGTTATCGGCTAATTCATGAGTTCTTACGTGGGAGAAAAAGTGCCCAGAGAAGTGCAACGTGTGCGAGAGAGCAACGTACAGAAGGGACAGAGCCGATGTGTGAGTACTCACTTCCCTGCTGCTACTGCTGCTGGCTTCGCCTGGCGAGGTCGGGTTCATGGCTCCTCAATGCCCATGGGAAGGGCGTTCCGCAACCTTCGTGTGGTCAACCCTCGCTGCCTACCGCTGATGACCTACACGATGCAGCCTCCACACTTGCTATGTGTGTCTGCGTGTAGCTGTTATCGAGATCGCTTACACGGGGGTCGACTTACTTATGAAGAACGACTTTGAGCTATTTTCCCGTGCCAGCGAACATCGGCCCAGCCAACATGCGACGTGACGCAGCGACGGCCAGGCAGCACCACAAGGTGATGGACAACAACGCTCTGCCGCTCCAACAACACCTACAAGTGAACACGCGGACTTTCGCGACCAGTAGTATATTCACTTTAAAGGTGGTGGGGGTAGATCGCCTAAATCACGGTCAATGTGTCGTTAACCCACCACCACCCGACGCAAACCTTACTAATTGACTGTCGGCTGGTGGTTGGAGTAACGACACATTTACGGGATCTAACCCAAACACTTTTATTATGAACACCGACAAGAAGCAGGCCACTGGGTAGAATCCAGGAAACCTTTCTGGAGCTCGCAGCCGAAACTAAAGGCATTAGCACTCACGGGACGAGATTGTGGGCAGCTATGGACGTGGTTAACAATAAGCCCCCACAGAGGATGTCACTGTGGGAGTACCGGGCTCCCACGACCACTGTGAAACGATAAAACACTTTTTATTGTACCAGGTGAGACCCACTGAGGTATGTAGCGCTTCTTTAGAAGCGTCCTGGCCACAAGCGATAGCTCAACAAAGTGGCTCATCATGCGGAAATGTAAAGCAGCCAAACACTCCAAACGCGTAATCTTGATTCTAGATGTGGAGGGGGGAAAAGGACCCGGAGCAAAATCCAAGTGGCCGCAGCAACGAACGCGCCGCCCGTGCGGCACCGCTGCGGTCCACGCCGCGTCTCCTGGCGCCTCCTCCTGTGCCGCCGCCTCCTGGTGCCGCCGCCTCCTGGTGCCGCGGGCTCCTCCTGGTGTAACACAAACTCGGCGTTCACCCAGCACGTCCGGCCATACGAGAGGAGACACGGGCCGGCAGAGAAGCCGTTCGTCTCCAAAGGGGAAAAGGCGACAGCGACAATCGCCTTGCTTCGTCTTAACAGTACTCCTGTACTCGGGACTAAAATGAATCTGCTGTATGAAAGTAATCGTCAAATGTACCGCGAGAGCATCACGGTCACCACCAGAGGGCGCACGCGGCGCAGAATGTGCAAAAAATGTCCTCCAAGTCTTGGACCTTAATTTAATAATTCTGGCTACTACCCGATGCTGCTGCTGGCTGTAACTATGAGTGAAGCGTCGTACCCATTTAAATGCTCGTCACGTGACAACTTTACTAATTGGCTGTATGAAGTGAAGGGTGGATGACGCAGTTTGGGGGGAAAACATCCATTTGCTGAATGCCAATTACGTGGAAATCCACTCTAAACATATCCCTCTGTTATAAAGCATCTCCAGTACACAATCATTGGTACCAGCGGTGCTAAGATCGGCTTTATATGGAGGCTCGTGAAGAACGCAGTTTGAGGCAGTCGCCTGCCAACAGCGGGGGACAGGTGAGCGACGCGCCGGCAGGATGAGATGCACCGAGTTGGCACAGACTTGAACAGGGGCGCAGGGCAGATCTCTTCCTCTAAGAGTATCATGTTGATCAGAATATGAATCATAATATTTATATATACTGGAGGAATCCGATGACCTATATGGCTATTTTTAGTTGTCCGGTATTTCCACAGATGTCCAATATAATTCAATTGGTTAAGACATATGACAAAGGTGCAATAAAGACAACGCAGTATCGACATGGGATGGTTTTATAACAAGATTGTACCTTATTTACATTCACACCATTTCTTCACGAATGCCACGTCACCTTTGAGAACAGTTTGGGGTTTATTTCACCACTCGCGGCCGTCCGTCCAGTGGCGTTGCGAATCTTGCAGCGCAGGCGCTGCCACGAGGCACCACAGGAAACCTCCATGCTGTATTTGACGTCTGATAGCGTGACCGGCATTTGGGAAGTGTCTGATAGCCTTGCCCTCGGCTCGCAGTTTTCATGGTAAACAATGAGCCTATTGTTCCAAGTTACCTAAAATAATTACAACAGAAATACAGTTATAAACTGTAAAATTAAGACTTCATTCAATTCATCCACTATTTCCATAGATGTATATATTAGTATTACAAATACCAAACAATAAGCACCACGTTGTTTATTTATACCACAACTCGTTTTACGATTACAGTAGAACTCCAATAAATCCGGGAATTCTAAAATCTGTGGCAACCGCGGTTTACTGCAACTCACGTAATCTGCGGAGGATAAAATCAAAACGCCTGAGAACTTGGGGACATTTGGAGGGCAGCTAAACACTCATATAATCTGCCAAGTAAAATGCCTCTTTCACAAGACACCAGCGATGGCATTTACCTTTTGTTTGAGGTAAAAGTCACAATGGAGATGTGTTTGAAGTGCTTGAGAGACAAAGACACACAGAGAGACATGGAGATACAGGGAGAGAACAATATAAACAGATGTCACTGTGCTGACAATTTGCTCTGGAGTATCGTCACGTGCTTCCCTGCTTCTATAATCCATATATTTTTCATGGATTTATGGAGACGCGTGGCTAAAACCTCAAAGTCCACCATTTTTTCTCGCGGATTTTCTAGATTAACATCGCAGATTACGGAATCTGCGAAAAACCCATTCCCATACCTCCGCAGATTTTTTGGAGTTCTGTAGCAACATTATTATATTGCTATGCAACATACACTTTCACTGTTCACATTTTTCCTATAAAACCAATCTCAAGATGTTATCATGATTAACCAACGCCAATAACCAGGAATGCATCGAATCCTGCTGGATCTCGGAAGCTAAGTAGGATTGAGCCTGCAGAGTACTTGGATGGGCGATCACAACGCACGAGACAGGCGAGTACAGAGCTGTTCTAGGCTGATGCGCCACTATGTTGCGGGAAACAGAGGGCAATGCAGCAACATCCATTGTTTTACTGTATTACCCTCACACGTTTATGGTCCCTGCTTTCACCAATCGGCACCAACTATTGTGAAGTAAACAAAAACTGAAGTTTAGGAGTGACATATATTTGTGACCAAACAATCGTCCCCACAGTCCATCTAAAATTTTCAAACTTTATCCATTACATATTTATTGGGCATGTAACAAATGATTTAACATGTAAATGAATTTAATTACAATTATTACATGCCAGATCGAGTCTTGTGCTCACAATACACGCATCGAATTGTGCGTCCGAGAAACGAGAAATGTATTTATAATGAATGTGGATTACATGTTCATATCCCTTTAGGCCAGGGCTCTTCAAATGGTGTGCCAGATGTAGGCCCTTTGGAGGGGCCCGCTGAGCTATGGCCTGCTAATAATGAATCTGGCTCGCTGGGACATGAGGAAATACAGATTAGCGAGAAGAGAGAAAGAGACAAGATATCGCGAGATGAGAGATCGAGGGACAAGCGATTCACACCCGTGGTCACATGTGCAGTAGATGATTGATGAGCTGAGTGAACCTATAATCAGGATATGAACTTCAACCTTCCGCTTGCAAGCCGCTTGCTGTACCACTGAGGCACGTGTGCTTCACAGGATATTACAGATTTAGGATAATGGAACAAACAAGACCCTGGTAACACTCGGGGTAAACAAAACCAATGAGACAATAAAAAACGAGACAAAATAGCTTGAGGCTCGAATCGAACGACTCCAAATCGTGACAATTCATCCAATCGCCTGTTGGAATGAATTGTTCAACATCTAGCCAATTTTCTACTTTTAAAACCCTATTTAAAATTGTAAATAAGAACACCCAGAATAAGAAACCCAACATAAAACGTAAACAAATTAACAAGCTCATACCAGTACCGTATGTTTTCTTTCCAGACGGCTGTACATCACTTCAAATGATTAATTTGTAAACACAGTCAATAGCCAAATGATAAACTATGAGTAACGTGTATAGAGTAAACTTTAAAAAGTTTAACACAGTGCCCCTTACAACCGACAGTAAGTAAGTAGCAAGAGAATAATCAGTAACATTGATTGTGAATGCAAAGGAAACTATCATACGTTAGAGAACTTCCATCCCTCCATTAATCCACTCAGAGATAAATATCCTTCTGAAAATATCTTAATGCTTATTAAACCGCATATACAGTGCATAAACAGATCTGTAAAGGTGGCACATGGATCAGAGGTTCTCAAGTGTTGTCAGTCGACGGCCTCAGCCCGGTCAAAAACTGCACACAAAGACCACATTTAATTCTGTGATTAAATTTGCCTATTCCAGCTTTGAGAATTAAATGCATGAGTTTGACTGTCTTGCGACGAACATTTCTCTCAGTGGCAGGGCGTGTAGGAAAGTACTGCCCCCATAATGGGTACACCAGAGGCCACTTGAAGGCATCTCAGAGGGGGCTCTGTGATGTCCACTTCTGTAGGCCGTTCTATACCACGGGGATAACGCACTGCCCTGTCAGAGTTGTGAATGGATTCATTCTCTCGTGACATGCCGGGAACACAACTAATAAAATTGGGGAAAATTCTAACGTGTAAGAATTCCGTAAGTAGTTGAGATGGTCATTTGAGCCAGAGATCCGAACGTGTCGAGAGCTCCCATGGGCATTGGTGGAGGACACGCTCTGCTGATGAGACCCAAATAAAGTCGAAACGGGTCCAAGGTTTACTTCATATAGGCAAATGCTCTGGACAGGAGCACTATTTTATTTTGGCCGCACCTTAATTATATATTTACCCACAATCCACTATATTGCACACATATCGAATTTGCATTCAGACCTCATCAAACCAAATTGTGTAGGAGTGTAAAGATGTATCTTAGTGGAGACATTTCCTTATGTTATGGGTACGATATGGACACTCGTACGATAATTATTATTATTCTTGCATTATTACGTTTTATGAGTTAAGTCTTCCTTTAACGTGGACTTCCTTGCCTACCTTGCCCAGGGAGCTACTGTTCATTAGCGAGCGTTGTTCCGCTATGGCGTGCTACAGTACCAGCAGTAAAAAGGCCATCGAGGGATCACAGTTTTTCCATACACACTCCTACACCTTGTTTCATGCGCTGCGCAATATTAATAAAATGTGGAAAACAATAATAATGCACAATTCATCCTCTATTCTAGGAGTGACTGCGCAAGTGACTTCGTCCCCCAATATGCAACAGGGACATGTCTACCTTGTGTCTACAGAGCAACTCAGTATCCATTACATGTGAAATGACAGCAGGTAAATGTATACAAATACACATTGTAGGAAAGCGCTTCCCTTCTCCAGATCCGTGGTACAACCTCACCATGACTGCCAGCGATCGACCAAACAGGACAACAGCCAGGCTCTTTGGTGTAATGATGAAAGAGGCAGCTTTGAGACAGTCAATGTGTCTTCCCTGCTCAACCAAGTCACCACTGGTGCTCATCTGCCAGACTCAGCGGTGTAAATGCCACCCTCCGGTGGGAAACACGCTAGAGAGAGCACGTCCGCCGAGGAGATGTAGCGATGAAAGTGGATCATGTGCAGGTACCGTGGTGGATATTTCCCTCTCGGGGAGCGTGTAAAATGACAACTGCTTGGCGAGGCCTTCATCCAGCAGTGGAGTGATCGTGCATGGTGATGATGTGGTGGTGGGACCAGTGACTCCAAAGGACAACTCCTATCAGCTTTCCACAAGGTGACATTCTTTTGACCCAGGACGGATAAAACACTGAATTCTGTCCACCGCCCCCTATACTAGGATTCAAACTTGCGACCTTCTTTTTGGGAATTGGCTGTTCTAAGCAGAACCCAGGTAACGCATTTAAACAAGCAATAAGAAATAAAGGGCTCCGGGTTATGCGCTCCAACCGCCATGGAAACATTTTCTTGCCCTCCCGATTGCTACTGCGCGTGTGTTTAACTGGACTTGTGCTCCACCTGCATCGCAGTGGATATTGAATATCCTGTGCCGATTTTCAAGAAAGTAGGCAGCATGTGGTGGCGTCGCGGTCCGAATTTGCCACGTTCCGAAAATTACTTGCAAATTATTTAAATGCGTGAAACCACGGAGCAACATCACCCCATACTTTTAAACCACTGCAGACGATGCCTGTGAAACACGGCAGCACCTTCCTTCAAGATAGCCTTGCGCTATGAGAATGGTGCAAACATGAAATGTCATCCATTTTTTTTCCACAACTACCCGAGGCCACGCCGAAGGACCGGCGTGCACGGGTCTCCCGTCCCGGCGTGCCGGGTTGTAACCAGCACAGTGGCGGCGGTGGCGCCGCGCGCATCACCAGTGCATGAAGGCCAGCCCGGCGGGCAGCGCGTACCCGACCGCCAGCAAGGCGACCTTGAGCACGCGGTCGCGCTGCCCGTGCGCCATCTCCTTGGCGAGCACCTCCAGGAAGGCGACGAACAGGAAGGTGCCGGCGGCCAGGCCCTGCAGCACCAGCGAGGCGGCTTCGCCGGCCAGCCCCGCGGCGCCGTTTTCCACGGCGGCGCCGACGGCGACACCCGCAGGGATGGCGGCGCAGAATGCGGCGGCCAGGCGCGCGGCGCGGCAGGGCGCCAGCCCCGCGCGCGCCATGCTCGCGCCCAGCGCCGCCGCCGCCAGCGTCTCGTGCACGCCCACCGCCACCGCCAGCCCCGCGGCCTTGGCCGCCGTCTCCTGCAGGCCGAGCGCGACGCCCTCGAAGGCCGAGTGCGCCGACAGCGCGAGGACGAGCACGGCGAGGCGCAGTGAGCTCGACTCGGCCAGCTCTGCCGCGTCCAAGTGGCCGTGGCTGTGCCCGTGCTGCGGCTGCTGGCGGTGGTGGCGGTGGTGGCGGTGGCGCCGCGGCTGCTGCTGGCGACGGCCGGGCGGGGGGCGGACGTGCTTGAGCGGCGCCGGCGACCCGGCCTCGTCGGCGTCCTCCTCCTCGGCCTCCGTGTCTGAGTCGGCACCGGCGTCTCCGTCGAGCGAGTCGAGCCCCACGTAGGCGGCGCGCGGGGGTGGCTCGGAGCGCCGGCAGACGAGCACCAGCTGCTCCAACAGCAGCGTGAGTAGCAGGCCGAGCACCATGCAGCACTCGGCCAGGGGGTACTGATCCGGGAGGCCCATCGCCTTCCCCACGATAAAGGCCTGGATGGGAGGGGGAGGACGCTCCAATAGTCATTGCCATGGGCGGCAGCACATCGCTAGAATCGGCGTCGCTAGAAATAATGGAATAACAACGATCATTTTACTTGAATGTCTGAGCAACTCCAAGCGCTTTACATCACATCTCATCTAAAATATTCGAAGGAAACCCCAAGTGCCAGCTGCCCCTCACTCATCACCACCACCATCATTACCGCCACCTTCACCGTCAACCTCATTCACCACCTTCACCATAACCCTCACCGCCGCCACCACCGTCGGCCCCGCCGGCCCCGTGGTGTTTTGCGAGCGCACCTTCTCGCGCACGGAGGGCAGCAGGGCGCAGAAGCAGGTGCCGAGGAAGACGCCACCGGCAAAGGTGTTGGCGGCCGCCATGAGGCGCCGGGCGCGCCGCGACTCGGCCGCCTCCGCGCGGCGCAGCAGCCACACGGGCAGCAGGCAGCCCAGCGACATGAGCACGAACATGGCCAGCGCGCACAGCGCCTTCAGCAGCAGCAACGCCGCCATCGTGGCGCGGATAGCAAGGTGAAGTGGGGGGGCCGCTTCGGGCTTGGCACATCGATCGTCAGCGCCTGCGAGGGATGGGGGTGGCAGAGGGAGGGGGGCGGAAAGAACGCGAGACACTTAAACGCCTTGCGGGCGGGCAAGGCGGGCAGTCAAAACGTATAATTTCTAAAATCCTTCCATCTCTGTCCACCACAGCAGGATCATTTGGTTACAAAAGAGTCGATTGGCAATCTGCGTGTCGCGAGAAGCGTGGGTACTCGCACATCTTCAAGACGCCTGGCCAGTGTGTAAGCGAAGGTCAAACACGTGGTATTGTAAGTCACTGTGGTCATAGTGCGTCGTGACGCAAAACAGTAACTGCTCATCTCCACCGATGGCTCGAGAGGGTAATGGGTATTCCACACTCCCAGAACAGGGGTCAGGAAAGTCTTTCCATAGCATATATGTTACATGCGTGTCCATATCTATGCAGTGTTTCCATATCTATGGCACTCTGAGCACAAAACTCAAAAGTGGACAATGTGAGAGCGGCAGATGTTACAAGTGACTGGGAAGGGATTGAGGCCAAGAGGAGAGCCAGGGTCCGGTTGGCAAGACCATTAAGAGCAAGGGCTCTAATTTGTTGAGGATAGGGATAGAGTCCGGTTGTATAGCATACTCGAACCCCTGGCAGCGAGCCCCTCCGCTGCTGTCAAGAATGACCTTTCACATTTTGTTCACCTTTCTCCGTTTAAGAATGAGGTGGCAGTCAAGTCCGTGGGTGGCTCTGAGCTTTATCCAAAGTGTGTTCACACTTCCACAACTTTGGACTTACATCAATTCATCAATAACACTGTCAATAACAAATCAATAACACTGTCAATAACAGTGTTATTGACAGTGTTATTGATTAATGTGTTGAGTGTTTTTGCATGGACGATTGTCGGCCTCCAACCAGGATCTGAACTTGAGTCAACGGCTCTAAGACGGTTCCACTCAATGAGAGCCCGGCGGTCAACATCTCTAAATCATCATCATCATCATATACATGGGGTGTCGTTTCTAAGCTCTTTGTGGTTTTAGAAAGTGTGGCTTATTTATGGAATAAGTCGATGGTTTGACACGTACACAAAACTGAATTCACCATCGCCACCATCCCAGCGTGGATGAAGCGGTCAGTGTGACCCAGTGCACACCTGACACCAGTCGTTTGAGTATTTTCCCCTTGCCGACAAAGTTGGACAAATGATGTCTCTGAATTGCAGTCAAACATTAGTTGACATCATGTGCGCACGTAAGAAGCCACTTTGTGATTTTACAAATAATTGTCCACGTGTTTATAGTCCCTGAACTGTAAGTTCAAAGTCGTGGAAGTGTGAACGCACTTTGGGAAGAGCTCAGTCACCCACGGACCTGACTGACGCCTCATAAACAGAAAACGTATAATAACACTGTCATTGACAAATGTGTTCAGTTTATAACAGTGTTTTTGACAAATGTGTTACCTATGTAACAGTGTAAGTGACGAATGTGTTAAGATTATAACTGTGTTATTGGCGAATGTGTTGAGTCTATAACAGCATTACTGACGAATGTGTTGAGTTGTTAGTTGTGCTTGTGCACCACTGCCAGCGCAGCAGCAGCACCACCACCAGATATTATTAATTTAATTGTCCGTGCAGGATTGTCAAAATATGAAGCAGCGCTTTGTGGCAATTCAACACGGCACTGGCATGGTCAAGAACAGCTTGCTGCCAGGGGAATGTGGAAAACTCCACTGCTGACACAAACGATGGCACCACCAACACAGCGTTGCCAACAGGAGACGGTCACCACCTTGACTACTGAAAAATCTCGTCTATATATATAAAAGGGAAATTTGTGAATATGTGTGTCTGTTCAAATGCTTAGCGTACTTCCCGACATGCAACAAACTTGAAATTTGCCAAGTGGGTACTTTCCAGACTGTACACCATGCAAAAATAAAAAAAAATAGACTTTTGTGTTTTTTTTGTGGGGGGGGACCCAACAATGCATATATTTTGCACGGCAAGTGAGCTGTGACGTCACATCTGTCATGTGACCCGTGTGCGGAAGCGTAATGGAGTATGCCTGCTGATCGTGGGTAAAGTGAAGCCAAGTGACCCACAGTCTTGCAGACCAGAAAGCTCGTAAAATAATTCCTAAAGTGGTGAAGACAGCGGTCAGTAGATGACAGCGATCGTAAGCCCCACATACTGTTTGTTATTATCACAAGCAGCAGCGAATTACATGATTGTTAATGAGTCACTCAGGACTTTCACGCACGTCTTCACGGTGAATCAGTGCTATCCCACTACCATGCGGACTGTCGGTGCTAGGCTTCTCGCGACGGTGCTGATGTACAATAGCATATCCATTAAGTGCAGCCTCATGCTTAATTTCATCCGGTGAGTTGTCATATACCCAGGTTATGGCCAATATGTCGAGTCCACAATCATTGATCAGATCGTGGATCAGCACCGTCTTGTTGACTATGGAGCATGCGTTGACCAATCGAACGTTGAGGAACCGTGGTCCAGGGTTTGGCCCAATACCCTATGTGATGGGATCGGGCACGTTCCAGGCGATGTGGTCATAAGCACAGTATTGCAGTGCAGTACAGAGTACAGAACTGTTATTGATATCCCCAAAGACATTGAGTCATGAGAAGTCTGGAATACTGTGAATCACTTTGGAGCCATTACATATGGGCTAAACTGGCATTTAATTTATTACTTCCAGAGAGATACACGGTGTCTAACTCCCCCACATTGATTAAAATATCCACACAACACCCGACCCAGAGTCTTAATTATAATTCAGCCGTGCCCTTGGCAACTGCTGTGGGTTTGAGTTCTGGCTATGATCACAAGGACTGATCAGTCACAGAAACGCTTACTTCAGTCTTATGATGTATGCAATTACAGCACAGTATCGCATTTCCATTGATTCTATTGCAGGAGGAATGCAGATAAGATATTTAAGGATTTACGGAGCTTTTTGTTGCCAAATCGAAATAGTTACAAAACATGTATGTTCGCATAATCTCCAATTAGGTGCTGTATTCTTTTGAGAAGTGGTAAAGTAATTGGATGTTGTTAGACAAAACCTGGTCTCGTCCAACTAAAATGAAAGATAGTGAATATGATTTCAACTTGTAACGCTCACAGCATTCGCTCGCTCTCTTTCAGAATGACAGAGGCACGGGGAAGAATCACGGACGAGTGGGAAGATAGCTCATGCGACGAGCCCAACCTCTGCATTCCTCTATTACTACTAGAACGAGCCAGGAATGTCTGTGTGTCACGCGCGTGACGTCACTCCACATGCCGCACCCACTGGCGGAGCATTTTGCGACCCCCACTGCCACTGTGTAGCATATTGTTACGTGCCAGAGACTCTATGAGATGATAGGACAATAGTCTGAGCCCATAATTGGCAACAAGTAACAGCAAAGCGGTTATACGTGACTCAGAATTTTGCGCAGTTGCGTATCCAGGACACGACTTCCCTGAAGGCATTCACTTTCAGCGAGCGCGATGCCGATCACACGACGCGGTTCGAATTCGACCCTCGATCGATGGCTGCGCCGTCGCCGCACACGCGTCGAATAAAAAGCAAGGGACAAGTCCTTACTAACAACTCCTCTATAATACTAAAGTTCATATCCTCTATAATGTTTAATTGCTGGAGGGGTTGCTCCTCTACCTGAAAAATGTGGCTCCGCCATTGCCCGCACCCCGCCCCGCCCCCCTCATGAATATTTATGAGCGGGTGGATTTTTACACTCACGCAGCAGGTCGAGCGGAATTTCTTTTTCGCAAATTCGCTTAAAGTTTGACGTTTCTTTATTGAAAGTGAATCTAATCAATAATTACACGCAGAAACAAAGTTGATTTGGTGTCTTTATTTATTTCTTCAGCACTTGAGACAAAAGGTAAGTCTCATTTATGCTTCTACATTATGGTAAAATAGACGTTTCTCGGTGGTTTTCCAGATATTGGATCGAATTCCAATTTATTTCAACCCCGGCGACTGAAAGCAGAAGAAAATAAAGTATCAGAGCAGTGAATTTGAACAAATTGAAGGTCAGTTATATACAGTGCTACAGTGACATGAAGAGAGGTGTTTTATGACTTCGTTTTGTGCCAGATTCACTGCCATTAAATGTACACGAGATACAATTATACTGTGTTCAATTCTTTCGTAAATATTACAGTCCTCCGTCCTTGGACGGGCAAACAAGCAAGTATATATGGTGTTGTCAGCCAATTAATTAATGTCTACATGTGGGAGGAAACTTCAGCACCCAAAGACAACCCACAAATATGAGGGGTTTAACTCTCTATCCCATCCATACAGATGGTGGAGTCCACATTATTGCTGTACCAACTTCTCCTAGCAAGCCAGGGTACGACTCCTCCTCAACACCCACGGGAAGGGATTGTGAACAAGGCATGTGCGATCTGACAACCATCAGCGCCTCCACGGTGCTGGACTAGAGGCCACGTGCATTGCCGCCACCACCACCCGCCAATGATTTCACGTCAGGCTGGCTGGCTTCTCCCATCATATGATGGTATTCTGAGTGTACAGACCTTCAAAAGGCGACCTGACCCTCACGCTGGACCATTGTAAAACCATCAATCTGCTTGGCACAGCAATCCCATCTGCGCTGTGTTGTGGAATGGCTGTTACTTCAGGAGGCAATTAGGTAGTTGTTGTTCCATGCAAAGCCTTAACTCCAAATAATGATGATACTACTGTGTAAGCGGGTTGTTACTGCTACACAAAGTAAAAACTCTGGTGCAGCACCCAGTGGTCACCACACCGGATCGCCATCGAGAGTGAAGCGGAGATCAAGGCGATGGAAGATCCACCACCATTCACGAAGTCACTCGCTCACCTCATCGTCGCTCTCTTATCGCTACTACAAAAGGTTCCTCCTCCACCAAGTTGTCATCCACACCCGCATCACTCGTCACAACAACACATTCACCTACTAAACTGTCTATAACTAGAACACGTTTGCAAAGCGCTAACTTAAATGGGTAATTGGTATTTTTAAATGCGATTGTTTTCATATGAAGTAAAATGTTTAAAACTTGTCAATGACTAGAACCATTAGTGCAGATACTTAAGTAAATTGAGGACAAATAACCACGATATTTTACAACACTAACGATAGGATCATCGTACGATACACAGAATCTTAATATCGATGCATCGGCGCTGACCTCCCGCAGAGCCAGTGGTGGATGTCCTCCTCCTGACGGGGTGCAGCCTCTCAACACATCTGCCGACTTCACCACAGAAATGGTATTCGCTGTATCGACCCCGGAGGGATGATTTAAACTCGCGATCTCCGCTTCGGAATCAGTAAATGTTTGATACTCGCGGGATCTCGATCTGAGCCACCCGACCGACGCCTTGTCAAGCCTCCTGCTCATATACAACATGAGGACACACTCCCCCCCCTGTTGTGATTAATAAGAGACATTGGGTGTCCTGCTAACAAACAACACGAGGACACACTCCCCCCCCCGCCCCGTGTTGTGATTAATAAGAGACCGTGTGGGTGTCCGAGTTGCGAATCGTCATTGAACTCACGGGTACGAGCGACTCTTCTTATCACCTGGATCAGCCGTCACACTTCGATCTGTAACGGTGACTGAGTTGAACATTGGAACACCTGCGGGCACAAGTAAAACACGTGGCTGATTTCTAGTTGAAGTCGTCACCTCGGCTTCTCCGGTTTGTTAAGGGCCACTTATAAACAACGCGGCCGAGCCACAAGGATACTCCACAGCCCCTGGCGGACCGGACCCCGAGTAAAGACGCACCCCACGTAAACGCGTGACGCGCGCGGCACTTCCCTACCCAACATGGTTGCCGCTCTGCACAACCCGCGCCAGTAACGCAGACAACACGACGCCATCTTGGGTAAGGGACACCGTTGGGGTAGGCGCAGCACGAGCCGGAATCTTCCGGGCATTTTTTTAATGCGGCGAGGTCGCGCGCTGATGATGTCACAGCGATGGCTGTCCCTGCCCAATATGGCCGCTGCCATACAGTGCGGCCCCACGTGCGTATACAGTGCGAATGCTTGGGAGTCGATCGGTGGCTCGTGCGGTCTGGGCGGGCTTGTGGGGGTGGTTTCACCCAACAGAGTGGGACAATACCCTTGAATGTCCAGAATAAACACATCATTTGAGATCCAAACATCGTGGCTTTGATATTCCTCCTCGAAGACACTGGTGTCACCATTAACCACATAAGAACATCAAAAGGCCGATGCACGCATATCCTTCATACATGGGAAATAAAGACAAGATGCAGTCGTGAGATTGTGGCCACGCAACGCAAACTATGCACAATCCAAATCGTAAACTCTGTGAGACGAGTCTCATAAGATATACATTGAGAAACAGCGATAAATATAAGACAGAAACCCAGACGCATTAAAAACAAGCCACAGCAGTGCGATTGCGGCCATGCGACCCAAACTACAAAGCAAAACAACAAAGTCTCCTAAAGCGCTCTCATGGCGAGCAGACTTCGAAGTTGGCATTTCGCTCCTTGAGACAAGTCAGCTTTGCTGATCACATAGCCATGCATACATGAGGTGCATGGCAGTGAGATCATTTATTCCCGTGTCGCTCTCAGCTTGTGCAAATTAACTACAATATAAACATTAAAAAATATATTAAAATCGCTGTGCAGATTATAAAAGTGACATGTGCTTAGCATAAATAGGGCCCTCTGTGGGTGGGCTTTATAAATTATCTTATGCAAAATGTTCTTGTTTGGTTAATGTCTAGTGCAGTCGGTGGGGGGGGGGGGGGTGAATGGGGGTAGGGGGGAGCAGAATCAGGGTTGGTGGGGCTTGGGCAGATATTGCGCGGGGCTCTGCTCAGCTCAGCATGGCCTGGGGATAGAAGCTGAGGTGGTTGATGGTAGCCGCAAAGCTGAGGGAGCCGAGCTTCCTCTTGGATTGTTTCCTGACGAAAGGGCCGTGGCCCGGGTGGCTGGAGGGCCTTCGCGATGCACCTTCTGGTGTAGAGGTCTCTCAGGGTGATCAGCGGACCGCATCACCCTCTGAAGGTGCTGCCGGTCCCGTTCGGTGCAGTTACCATACCAGATGGTGATGCAGCCAGTCAAGCTGCTCTCAATGGTGCACCTCACTCAGCCTTCTGAGGTTACGTACGCACTGCTGGGACCTCTTCACCAGTGCACCCACGTGCCGGGACCACTTCAGGTCCTCTGAGATGTGAACTCAGAGGAACCTGAAGCTGTTGACCCGCTTCACTGAGGCCCCGTTGATGGTTAGTGGCACCTGCTTACCCCTCTTCCTGAAGTCCAGAATCGGCTCCTAAGTTTTGCCAACCTTGAGCTCAAGGTTGTTCCCTTGACACCACGTTGAGAGTGCCGTCACATCATCCTTATTATGGCGTTGGAGCTGTACCTGAGTCGATAGTGTAGATGGAGTACAGGAGAGGGTTAAGCACACATCCTTGGAGGGCACCAATGTTAACGGTCAGGTAAGATGAGATGTTTTGCTTACCTTTACCGCCTGAGGTCTTCCCGTTAGAAAGTCCAGCACCCAACTGCAGAGGGTGGCATTCACACCCAATGCCTCCAGTTTGGAGATTAGGACGCAGGGCACTATGGTATTGAATGCTGAGCTGTAATCGATGAACAGCATTGTCACATAGTTACCCTCCTTCACCTCCAGGTGGGACAGTGCCTTATGCAATGTGTAGTGGATTCAACTGAGTCGCAGACATACTCTTGGAGGCAACACATTTATTTAACACCAATACACGGGGTAACTGCCCCTTAACAGAATAACAACCTATGGTGGTCACCACCAGGCTAACTACACTAGTCGCTACGTAGCTGCTACAACGGACCGGACCACAGCTCGGGTCCAGGTCCACGTGTTGGAGACTCGGTAGGACGTAGACGAAGGTTTCTTCAGGATGAACAACAATGCCGCTCCCTCTGGGGGACCCGGCTTATCGCCTCTGCGGCGTGGCCGGCTCCCCCCTTGGCCACGACCACCTTCCAGAATCCTCCAGCAGGATCTAGCCCCCGACCACGTGACCACCCCTAGCCCCCACTTGGGGCCCCTTTGTAGACTTAACTGGTCACGTGTCCTCTTGGGTCAACCAGAGTGCCACGGCCTTTAGGAACCCCATTTCTATGGCTGGCACTCTCACACCCTATTCTGTAGGGGCCGGCACTGCACGCCAGGCGTGGTGCCATCCAGCGCTATCAATCAGCGCTCACCGAGCACCTCTAGGGCCGGTACTACATCCACACCATTGGGGTGTCTGCGATGTCGTTACACCGCACGCCGTGCCCCTCTGGGCCGGCACGACACAGTGACATCCCGCGATGTCACTACAAATGTAATAGCAATAGCGTCATCCGAGGACCTTTTTGTCCGATACGCAAACTGCAGGGGGTCCAGTGTGTATGGTAGGATGGAGCAGATGTGTTTCTTTATTGCCCTTTTGAAACACTTCATGATGATGGTGGGGTGAGCGCTACGGGTCTGTGGTTATTAAGGCACGTAATTTTGGCCATTCTGGGAACCAGAATGATTGTAGACGTGTTGAAGCGTGTTGGAACGACAGCCTGGACGAGGTAAAGGTTGAAGATGTCTGTTAACACAGGGGCCAGCTGGGGATGTGCATGCCCTGAGGAAGGACACGCCCTGGTATCCCGTCTGGGCCGGCTGGCTTGTGTTTGTCAACCTGCCGGAGGATCTTTGTCACCTCGGCTCTGTTGAGCCTAAGGACGCTTGCAGGAGAGCTGTGGTCGGTGCAATGGGGGGAAGACGGAGGTGGGGAACGTAGGGGGAGGCGGGGGGACTGTGGAGCTGCGGGTGCAGGGGTAGCTGTGTTTGCCTCAAACTGTCCATAGAAGGTGTTGAGCTGGTCGGGGAGGGAGGCGTGGTTGATTGCCTCACAGCTTATTGCCCCTTTGTAGTGTGTGATGGATTGTAACATATTGCTACTTCCATCATGTGCAAATATATATACATATAACCTTGACCATACTTCATGCTCGTCAGTGCGCATTGGGTGTATAGTTGGGTAAATCAGTCGCTAAAGCAAGTTGCGTGTGGTGGAGTAAAATGTGGGTAACATTTTTTTTAGATAAGGAGGATCTCCCAGATTGTATACTTGATGTCATTTACTCAATGCGCGTTACAGTATGGCATATAGAGAGAGTGTGGGGCGCCACGTCCGCCCCACCGCCCTCGCTGGGCAAGTGGGGCGCGACGACCGCCCTTTCCCCTCCCATCTCCACTGCGTCAGTCGGCCCCCGCTGACCGAGTGATGGGCCCACCCATGCTAGCGCCCTCTCTGAGGGACATGCTCGTGCTGCTGGCCCATAGCCACACGGAGTTAACCCACACACCCGTGCACACCGCAGCTATCGTTAACGCAGGGGGCGCGAACGCGCTCGCACCTGCGGGCAATTATCTCTTAACGCGAACACGCTGCAGCTCCACGTTCTCTCTCGCCGCACGTTCCCCCACGCAGTTGCTCCACACAAAAATCACAGACACCACACCGATGCTCTGTGCTAACTTTTACTCTTGGCGCAAACCCCGCCCTACTCGGGGGGAAGAGCCTAGCCTACTACTACCCAAGTCCCCAGATACTCAAATGCCCTACCACGTACCCCGTAGCTGTACTCACGACGTCGCACGGACGCTGTGAGAGTCGGAGGGCGAACGAAAAAACCTTTGTCTATCACTGCCTCGTGGCGGCCCTCGCTGGCATTACACGGATGCTGCGAGCGGCTCGAGTAGGCAGGGAGTGGGTCTTGGTGGCCAAGAGGTTGAAGAAAGATCTCTTTTGAACGAACCCCAGGCTCCCCTTTTATCCTCCTGACTTCAAAATCCTAGGATCGCGTTGTACCGCGTGGCCAATCGTGCACCTACCTGTGATTACCGCCCGTTTTTTTTGTCCTCACATGGAGAATTGCCGCTGGTGCTTCTGCGACCCATTGCCTGTCTGTCCGTACTCATTAATTTATTACTCACCCTTGTTAATGATGCCCGACTGGTGAATACGCACCCTGCGAGTCTGTATTCGGTATGGGGGTCGGGGGAGGTCGTGGCGCTGCGATCCCCTGACCTCATGGTATGCCCTTCTCACTTAATATTCCACCGCAACCCCTCTCGATGTCGCGAATGACTCATTGCGGCTGGCCCGGTGAACCTTTTTGCGCCCATACAATATTAGGCCAACTCAGGGGCACCGCAATGTAACCTGTCCTGCGAGGGTTGGCAAATCTCCTGGCACCGGGAAACCGTGGGACTTTCCTCCTAGGGACCCTTCGGAGTAAAACCCGTTGTGACAGGAAATTCCCCATCAGGACACTCCGTGTGTGTGCTGTGTGTGTGTGCTCAGCGTGGGGGCCAGGGGGAGTCGTGGCGCTTGCAGAGTTACTTCGAGGCCGTGGCACGACAACAGCCCCAATGATCAGATAAAATCACTAGAAATCATCAAATAAGTGGGACGAACTGTTGGATCAGAATCATTGCCTGTTTACAGACATTCAAAGCCTCTTCTTCGGAGAGGTGCCTCAAACTGACAACTGATTTGAGAAATTCTGAAAACTGATTGAGAATGACAGCCACGGTATATTATTACAATTGTTCACAACAATCAATATAGAGGCCCACAAGCCACTTGTACAAGCTGGATTTAGTAAAGCATTTTCTACTTATGACTGCAATAACATGAACAGATGCTGCTATAAAATACAAAAGAATACCAAATCTACTTGTCTAGATTGTTCAGTCTATGAAAAGGCACTTAACTTTGTACAGACTGAACAGCCATACATTGATATGTAGGAAGTGTAGAAATGTAAATAAAAATACAAATCACGATTCAGGAAAGGAGATATGGAATATAGCTTTTATTGGAAGAAAACATTTAAATACATCACCATCAACATTGGTATTTATGAAGCAATCCAAGATACCAGAAACATCCCACAACCCAATGTACAGCAGCTGGTAAATCTCACAGATATCGAGAGCATAACCGCAACATGGAAACCATTTAAACAATCGTAAAGCAATAAAAAAAACGGTGTTACTCGAGATAATTCTGGTTGTTCAAGGTATTTTAGTAAAGCTAAAAAATGCCGACCGACATTGTCACAAACAATAACAAACAACAGTACGCATCGCATAAAATGTATAAGATAAACAATGGTATTTTCATTTGCATTCGCAACAGAAAGTCATACACTTTTGAATGCACAAGTGAATAACGATTATACAAATGCACTCACTTTGTATAATTTAATGAACATTCATCGGTACTGTACATTACATCAACGATGTAAAAAAATACTCCATTCACAGTGAAGTTTTATAAAAGTTTTAGCGTAAATATTTATGGCCATAATCTTGGAAGGTTCTGTCAACTGTAGCAGAATAAAGCAAGCGGTACTGAGGGATGGTGGCAGAAACATTGACAGTGTCGAAACCAGACATTCTCTCAACCTCCTGCACTTCATTGAAATGTATCAGAAGTTTTTATTTTACGTTCAGTGTTATGCCTATGAGCTGTAACTGAAGTTGAATGTGGAAGAAAGTGTTTATGCCAGCGGTTCTGATGAGACATTGAATATCGAAACCGGTCCACGGTTTGCTTTTTTGAGCGAAACGTTGGACAATCAATGCCGAAAAACAGGGATGCAAAACTGAAAACGCACCGGGCAGAGCGCGTTTGTGCAGCCGTCCTGACCCACTACCACCGTTTTTGATGTGCTTGTAAATTCCTTTTATTTTATTTTCTGTGCCAGTTCGTTTTTAAATTACATTGAACCCGATCCTCCCGCTTGTGTGCTGAGTTGCAGTCGGTGTAACCAGGGCCCTACCCCCCTCCTGCCACCCGTTCGTCTCCTGCCCGGTGTAACATCCAACCTCACCAATCGTCTCACCATCCGACCACATTACCACGCCGCTTGGCCACACTGTTCAACCACGCCACTTACTCTCATCACACTATTCAACCATAGAACTTTAGCAATCAACATGATCACTCGCCACGCTAATTACAATGACCTCACCACCACACTATCTGCATTTACCTCAATGCTCATCACTCGACCACACCACTCATTTAACTATTCACTTACATATAAGAATAGGTTTTACCCTTTCTGGCAATAAAACAGGTGTTAAGATGTCAAAACAACCAAACTGAAACCTTTGGCAAGGAATCACGTCTGCATTAACCACATATAAAACTAGATTCGAAGCTTTCGTGATTGCAGGTATTACTCTTTGGTTCTTTCGGTAAAGTCACGTAGAAAGGAAAGAAATTAAATCATTCGTACCTGATGATGGTTGCTTGTGTTGCAATCTAAACGTCGTATTCTATTATTATTTAATTTATTTCCTTTCTACGTGACTTTACCGAAAGAACCAAAGAGTAACCACATATAATTGTGGTGAACATGCAAACAAAAAACATGCTCTGGTAGTATATGGTGCATTGTTTTTTAAACCTATTGGTCCACACCAGAGACCGCTTTCTTTCGAGCCGAGTCTCAGTGTTTGACCAGAGGACGCCAACAGGTGAACACAGGACGGCAAAAGGCGAACAGCCAGTTATCTAAGCACACTATCCAGTTACTTCACTCAATACTAATTAGCCACACTCATATTCACTTGTTACACCATTGAAGGTGGACCAAGATCTTGACCTTCCCAAAAGGGTGATTTACAATCTTCCAGAGGTCGACTCAGCCTCGATTTAGTGCCTGGTGTGATGTGTAAACATCGCCACTAGGGAGACAAAGGCGGCCAGACGCCCTAATATGCGTAGTGCAGACTCTCTGCCCTGATACAAGACCCTTTGCAGACAGGAGTGTATCCTGTCTGCAAAGGGTCTTGTATGAAAAATATACTTTATATATACCCCTCACGGTTGTTCTTGAGGCACATGTCCTGTTTTTGTGCATTGTATTGTGATGCAGTTACATTTAGACACATGAGAAATTAGATTTGTAATTACATGCAGCATGTTAGTATCGATCATCAGTAAAGTGCACTAAAGTTTGTGTTGTGTTTGTGTAGCAAGGGCTTAATTTTAGCTGGGTCACCTGGTAGACCACTTCAGTGTGATTCTAATAATTATAATCACGCATTCCTGATCAGTGCAGTTGGCTACGTACGGTGCGAAAGAAGTTCAACACATAATATACATGCATCTGACCACCATAACTGCACGACCTCTTGCTCAACTTTACACTTCTCATCACACTGTTCGACTACAGCGATGACTTATTTTACTCTGAACTCACCAATTACACCAAATATTGCTGAAAAAAGTCACACAGAAGTTATGAAGCCGGAATTGCTGCTGCTGTAAGCCGACGCAGCTGATTGCTATACGTAGCCTCATGTTGTGAGCTGTTTCGATTCCATAAGAAACTTTACCGTTTCTACAGCACTGGATTAGTGCTGTTTTTGACCCGAGTTGTTCTCCCGGTACAATACTGCGGGTCCTACTCGTGTGGTGCTGCTGGCTGTGACACATCGCCTTCTACCACAAATGGCTGTGGCTCTGAATCTGGTCATTGCCTGACACTGCCCTCTACCACAGCACGGTGTCGCCGTCGTTTGGGATACCTGCCCAGCTGTTGAGTATTCAACCAGTGCTGATACCGGCATGCAGTCGCGGAATCTGCTCCTGTGTGATCATTGGTTGCGACCTTGCCTGTTTTACTGTAGGTTCTAACTGGCTCGCAGAAAATGTTCTTAAACTAAATAACTCTAAAACTGGGGAAAAAATAATTACCTTACATCAGCAATCTACTGTCCATCTGCTTGACTCTGATCTTCATATTAGTCAACAGGCATGTCAACTGGGTTTCGTTCTTGACTTCACATTTCATATATGTGCAAGACCGCTTTCATCTGCAACTGTGTCTCTGAAACGGCTGCAGCAACAATAGTGCATGCATTTGTAACTTCCAGGCTAGACTACTGCAATTCTCTCTTATTTGGTCTTCGTGTCTCAACCAACGTGTCCAGTGCATTCAAAACGCAGCTGCAAGAGGACTCACATCCGTAAGCGTCATTACACCCATTTTAGTCGCTCCACTGGCTACCTATTCAGTCCAGCATCACCTACAAGATTGTACTTCACTATTTTCAAAATTCTTCACGGGCTAGCCCCTGCCTATCTTTCCCCTCTGATTTCAGTTTACTCCCGTCCCCAGGTTCCCCGTTCATCTTCTCTCGGGTGGCTCTCCACTCTAAAAATAAAACTTAAAACCATTGGTGGACGATATTTCTCATGCACAGTCCCTGCAGTCTGGAATACCCTCCCACTCCACTCCCAATACATCAACTCTATCATATTATTCAAATCTGAACTAAAGTTTGTTTTTATTCATCCAGGTATACGCTGAAAAATTGGTAATCACTTTTTAGATATTGGACCGATTTATATAAATTAGTCGTACATTTTTGTCTTGGTTGTAAAATGGGAATTATGGTCTAGGATGTGACCTAATGGACTAATTTCTTTGTTTTGATAGCTTTTTTTGTTTTGGTGCCATTTCTTAATTGATTAATTTTAGATTTGCTTGGTACGTAGCAAGGTGTTAATTTGCTTGGTAGTGGCTGTATATAGGATTTGGTCCTCATATAATTGATGTACAGCGTTATCGGATGCTATTAGCATGACTGACGCTATATCAAATAAAAAATATTATTAAGTATACATTCTTTGGGTCTTTCGGTAAAGTCACGTTGATAGGTAAAAATAATAATAATAAAATAAACACAAACGACGATGACTAAAAAACGACGATGATGGTGGTGGCACCAAGCCGATTATTCTGGCCAAAGAGCAGACAGAGGTTTACAACAACGACACGCATGTCAAAAGTTTGAGACAAGAAAATTGTGCTTAATTTCACCTCCTTGGATTGTTGTTTGCAAACGAAACTTCAGTGTGCCCCATTCATTTTTTTAAATGTTCTTTTTATTAATTTACATTCATATTTGATTTATAAACAAGAAACACTAAATGGCCGTCGCTGGCGCTGAAATGATCGTTTAGAAGCTGGGCCAGTCTGCCGGAGGCTGCCGCGGGCCCCGTGGCTTCGCAAGGTGGTGGCCAAACCCTACAGGCATTCAACGACAAACACAGACCATACACACAGACCGACTCATTACTGCCGACGGGGGGGGGGGCAGGGTAGGTGGTTAAAAATGCTGAGTGGTTGTGGAAGGCAAGAGTGAGGGAAAAAGGGAGGGTGCATGTATCTTATTGAAACATCCAAAGGAAAACTCTACGTCAGTTTAACACATAGGAGGCTTTCGCGACCAATATCATCCATAATGGAGGTGTTTTACGTTAGATCGCGTAAATATATAAATGTGTCGTTAAAACCCGCCACCACCTGACACAGCCAACTAGTAAGGGTTGTCACGTAAACAGAACATGCCAATTCGTCACTAGTACAGCACAAATAATCTACGTGTCATGTATTATATAGGTTTGCGTGAAACGAGGAACCATGTCTAACTGAGAGGAATCCCTGACAGTTCACCAGTATTGGTTCAAACGAGCCTGACTCTTCTGATGAATGAGACACTATTTTGAAACCAGTCCAGAGTTTTGCTTGTGTTGAACCAATGCTGCAGGTAGTATGCACTACCAGAAGGTCATGTGGTAGTTGGAATTCATAAAACAAAACTCACTTTTTCCACGTGGAGGGACAGATATGTAAAGGAAGCATATGATCTGCTAATTGTGTTAAGTGTGCGCAGGAACTGAGGGGCAATGCACGAGACGCACCAGGCAAGGAGCCGAGGCTGCTGTGCCCCTCATTGCCCAGAATAACCAATAAAAGCACCCGCGAGCAACTCCATCAGCTGTCGTAGTTATGTAATCAGTTCACGGCAGGAAGTCGGGGCCAGCCCTATCGCGACAGCACGCTCACCCGGTCCCGCTCGTTTATCAGGGGACAGCACTACGCCTGCTTGGGTGATTGTGGCAAACGCCAACCTAAGATCCCAGCTAGCATCCTGGGTTCTATTCCCACACCCCAACATGCACAATTGGCACCTGAGCCACACAAGGTTGGCGCAGGTGCCATTGACGCAGGTGCCATTGACGCAGGTGCCATTGACG
>CM025670.2:146221-183548 GCA_014621495.2 Entosphenus tridentatus
GCCATTGACGCAGGTGCCATTGACGCAGGTGCCATTGACGCAGGTGCAATTGAGCTCCCAGTTATCGTAGCTGCTGGCGGTCGTAGTCTCGGCACGTGGAAATGATCGCGAATTGTGATTGGTTTGATTTTTTGACTTTTGTAAACTTAAGCGATGGATATTTTAGTTAAGTTTCGGATTTGGAAGCTGAGCTGAGATTCGGATTCAGTTCCACTCTAATGGATTCGTCCCGTTCCCAATTCGGCTATAACCACCACTGATGTTTGCCGTGGCTGGGAATCCAACTTAGGCCACCGGGATCATGACATGGTGTGCTAACAACTGTGCCACTGCTCCATCCTGTGAAGTTGCATGTAAATGGTATGTACATCCAAAAGTGTTGTTTTTATTGGGGAATATAAACGCCCAAAATATTCAAATCCTTAACTTCTCTAGTTCCTGCAGTGGATGTGGCTATATATATCCATACTTAAGTAACCTTTTCTCAATGTGAGTTTAATTACAGTAAAAACAGGTGCACAGGTACCAGTTGGGGTGTGTTTAGAGAGGCAGGATGGTTCAGATGAGTGTAAACCAAAAACACTGTACCCATGTTTGATGTATTGACGGCAGCCGTGCTTGATATATGGTTCTGAGAGGTTTCAACGTCTTCATAATCTGAGTTATTAACTGCTTTCATGACCCCTAACACAGATCAAGGGAAACATTGTTAAACCACGAACACATTACAAATACATGCAGCGTCATACATCCCCTCATATTTCAGTGGCCTTGAAATGACTCGCCGTGTTGCGGCGCGATGGACATTTTCGTTATTCCTACAATCAATGCATCTGTGCTGTCAGTATCATATCATGAAATAAATAAATCTCCTTCCAGAACTGCTTCAGTAAGCATAACCTCAAATTGCATCAGGAATATGCCCTGGATGATGGCAACCCCATACGCTTTCACAGCCATTTGTTATACAAGTGCAGTCACCTGGGTGAGGCCGCGTGTTGAGTATTTCTGCTTTTTAAATCTCGGCGTTGAACTGGATGAAAAACTTAAATGGATACGATGGGTTTTTGTGCGCATGAATTGATGACTGGGCTGAATTCACCAACTAGTTGAGAAACCCATCACTTTGGCTCTTGGTCAGTAAAACAAACTGACCACTCACAAGACAGGAAACGTATTTCTTAGTGGTTCTCAGATGTCTTTTTGTTGTTGTACTGAATTCAGTTCCTGAAGAAGCTGACAGCTTTGAAGCAGCGGACGTGCTGAACGAAAAACAGTACAACCGGAAGACACATGGCGGAGCTATACGGCACAACGGCGAAAACCTACGTTGTAGTTTCGTGCTCGGTGATTAACAATCACTGCGAATGACCTGAACCCACTGAAATGTAACAAATTATTTGGTGAGGCTGCTGCGTTGGCAGTCGGTGCATAAGCACAATTATCAGAAAAGCTCAACACAATCACCAATAACCCCGCCTGGAAGGAAAAAATATATAATAAAAGACGTTTTGGGCAATGGCCCTTCTTTGATGTATATGCGGTGAGGATGAGCCATTGCACAAAATATTTCCCGAAGTTTTATTTTATTTTAAGGCCACAGTGTGTGTTATCGACGGATGTGTTGAGTTTTATTGAAATTTGGAAGGGTTAAACTTTCAAAGAGTGAACTCGGGTCATGTGAACTTCACTGAACTGGTCTCACCTGGTTTTTCTGTGATGGCTGCACTGGGTGGCTGAATGAGAAACCCAGAAAAAATAAGTTGAGCATACAAAAACAAACATTGTAATGTGATTTTTAAAAAATGCATGAAAATGCAAAATTATAAAACAAATAGCGGCAGTTATAATATTTGTTGTCATACCTCGGACTTTCCAAAGAGTTGTTTTCCAAATATCTTGACACCCTGCTTGATGTTGAATGGAAGGGATGTGGTTTTTTGATTTCCTTTAAAGAGGGTGTCATCTGTGGGTCGTAAAGAAAACGCATTTGTGGTCAGAACACTTAAAGTACAATCAGAAGGGACGCTGGCCGGGAGGTGCTTCAGCCCATCATCCGTCCAGGGCTAGAAAATAAGTTCATCTTTATAGAAAGTCAATGGTTCAGTGAAACTCTTTTAATCTGGGCTTCCTATAATCCAGAAAGATAAAGACAAAGCTCCCCCATGTAGCATTTAACAGACTGTTGGGGCAAGTGCTGTTAGCAAGCACATAAGAAACCGGGCACGGTGTAATAGAGGGTGGGTGGCCAGCACTACGGACGGCCACCTTTGTCCCCTCCATTGCTGATGTTTTACACACCGCACCAAGTACTCATTTAAGGCTGAGTCAACCTAGAGGAGGCCAATTACCGGTTCAGATGTAAATCACAGATGTTGGCCTTGAGCAGAAATCAAACTCGGATCCCCAGGTTCAAAGTACAGTGCGCACGTGCATGTGAGGGGTGCCACCAATCCTCACATCCACAAAACACTTGGCACAAAGATCCCCCTGATTGCCGAAGCAGACTGTTGAGGCAAAGGCTTCGAGCACCTATGCACGCAAAGGTGCGGATGCCCAGTACCACGCCTGACCGCCTTTGAGTACCAGGTACTCATTTGAGCCGACCACGTGTGCACAGACGTATGCACACGTACGCCTGCTGAATGTGCTTGGCACACATGCACATGCTGTAGTCTTCCTGTTATCTAAGACCTTTCTTAGATGAGAGGAATGGCGTTAATAGGTGATTTGTTACTCTTGTAAAGGGAGAACATTTGTATATTGTTTTACATGAAAATAATCCACCTGGAAACGTATTTCCCATGGAACATCTCAGTCTGAGTGTCCTGAGCATCATGAGATCTATGATGCTCAGAAAATGCACGTGGTAACTCGTGTACATGTGTGGACTTGTGCATGTACAGCCCAGTTTTGTTAATCCACTGCTGGACGAGGGCCTCCCCGTTGTTGCATATTTTGACCATACTTCACCACGCTGGTCAGTGCGGGTTGGTGAAGGTGGGGGGCGGTGCAGCACAAGTGATGTTGCTGCGATGCCCCCCACTCACCACAGCCTCGACTGCACGGCCACTGCCCATCCATGCACTATCCAGGCTCAACCCTGGGTGCATTCTGGGTGATATAGTTTTGTACACAGTCGTTGAGCACAGGAGGCCTAAAGACCAAATCTCGGTACAACGCAACTCCTGCCGCCCAAACACAGACACCAATCTCTGGAGTGTCCATGTCAAACCCAGACAGGCGGCAACTCTACGGTTGCCTGTCTAGCTATGCCAGGTTAAGAGCCGAGTTGACACGAACCCTAAAACTCTCACAGGACGAGTAACACCCAGGCCTCACCTCCATCCTCGCTGTGGGAGGCAGCCCCAGCCATCGGCCCTGCGCGAGAATTCAGAGAAAACCATCAGGCCGAGGATGACACGGAACACGTGAGAGGTGACGTCGGCGGCGTTGTTGGAATGTTTTTTCTTTTGTTGCCATTTTCCCTCAATTTTATCGGCATCATCAAAACGTGAAGGAAACGGATATCACAGAGCTACCTCTGAGGTCCCTTGCGGTGACCGATTTCATGTCCTAGAGGGCACGACTTTCCCTCTCGCCCTGCCATATGAGAGTAATGTTCATCACATGACAGTCTAACCATTGTGTTTTAGTTCTCAGAGTTTAGTCAAATTAAGTGCAGAGCTTAATTTTAATCATGAATGAGGTTTTTTGCTCAGTCGCTGGCGACCGGGCTAAGATCATTAACTCGCGATATTTGAGAACCCTGAAACCTGGATTCGATCCCAGGAGCTTTAAACTAAATTAAAACTAACCTATAAAGTATTTATTTTCCAGGTTAAGGCCCACTGAACTATATAGCTATTTTTCAGAAGCGACCTGGCCACAAATAATAGCTCAACAAAGTGACTAATCATGTGGAATTTATAGCAACCAAATACTCTAAACGCATGTTTCTAAATGTGGAGGTAAAAACCAGATGACCCAGATAAAAAAATCCATGCAACCACGGGGAGAGAGACATGCAAACTCCAAATATACAGCAAGCGTCATGGTTGTTATGTGTGCACCGATGCCAAAGCAGCTGCATCACCAAATAAATGAGTTCAACTTGTGGGTTTTCGCAGCCTGTGATGATTCATAATTGACAATGCAAATATAAAAGCATTATTGGGTCAGATCGAGTAGTTATATGTACATATCATTATTATTGTATTATTATAATATACATCCAACACCTTGAGGTGGTGATGCCTCTCTGTAGATGGCGGTCGGGAGCCTGGGCGGCTGGACCTGGGAGTAGAGGGGGGTCACGAGCCCCCCCGGCACCGATGACTGTCCTCTGTCTCCGCCTCCTCCTTCACTGCCGCTGTCGACCGAGGAGGACTTTGCCAGTTTCCCAGGCCTCCGATTGCGTGGAGTGACGACAGAGTACAGGCAGTCCACGCCGCTCGGGTCAGCGGGCGGCGGGCCGGGGGAGGGCGCCGCGACCTCGTAGTGCTGGGTCGCTCCGCCACCGCCCACGCGGGCTTTGCCGCCGCCGTTGCCGCCGTTGCCACCGTTGGAAACGAACAGGTTCTCGTAGTCCGGCGTGACCGGTGCGCCGTACGTCTCGTACGGCCTGCTCCTCATCGGCTTCTCAGAGACGGTCACAACTTCGTAGTCGCTCTTCCACCTGGGCTGCGCCGCGTCGTCCCTGCCACACCATTCGCTTGGCAGCTCCGCGGGTTTCCTGCCGCCACCACTGCGACTGCTGCCGCTGTCCTCAGCCGGTGGGAAGATCTTTTTTCTCGCAGGAGATTTGGTGGGGCTTTCGGCGCGATCGCCGGCGTTTGGCGACGGAACGCTTCTATGGGACGACACACACGAGAGGCGGCGATGAGAGTGGCGTTAACTCACCCGTTGATCCTGCACGGCGTCAAGAAAGGGAAGAAAAGGAAGACGGCAGCAACGGCAGCCTGCGTATTACACCGCTCCACGCGTTCGCATCCGCCTGGTCCACCTGGGGTGCGTACGGCTCATACGTACAAGCGAGATGTCTTGAGAGGGATGCAGGGTCTCTGCATTGGCTTGTCGCTCTGCAGCACATCTGTATAGTAGGATTCCTTTGCGCCAAACATACGCGCACACAAACACAGAAAATACTTTTGGACAAGTGCTTTTAGCAAAAGTACATGAATTGCTGCCGATCTTTCAACGCTAAATGCAGAACAATTATAAATATCGAGCTGTGGCTGTGCTGGGCCTCCTCGCCTGCACGGGCGCATTCACCAGCTTCTCGTAGTGGGCGCTGAGGTTCTCGTAGTCTGGGTTCTTGTCCAGCTCGTTGGAGAACATCGTGGAGATGGCGCGATACACAAACTCGTACTGGTCCTGCACACCGCACCGGGAGAGGCGCAGCAGAGAGTCGTTGCCCCACCCACACGCTCTCGTCTACATTTGTGTGTTTAGTTTGTTGTCCTTCCCCCGCACCTCCAATTAGCACGGTTGGCTACGTACGGTGCGAAAGAAGTTCAACAGCATACATGTGTAATGAGCGACTTCCGCGACACCTCGTGTAGAGGGTACTTCTTTTATTTCTCACACTGGGCACAACCCAGACCAACCTTATTCTTCTCACTCTGAGTACAACACTTAGATATTAACGTCTCTCCTGGCTACGCACAGTTGATCACTCGGCGTGGTCCCACCGCCCTCACTCGGCTATGCCGCTGGCTGGCGGCGCGACGATGATTACGATGGAAACCCCGCAGATCTTCCACGTGGCTGCACGATGGAGAGAGATGTCAGGACCCAAGACCCCACACACGAACCCCGAGCCCCGGGTCCGCTCCCCCTTATAATCTCCCAGGCGTGGCTAGGCCCCGTCTGCGGCCACGCCCTCTCGTGGAACCTTCCAGCAGGTTCCCGGAGCATCTCGGCTCACCCCACCTGCTACCTTTGCCCCAGATACCTCTCCCTCTCCGATTGGGTGTTCCCTCGACCGTGCCCGTAGCCGTGCTTCCCTTTCCCAGCCAGCAGGTGTCATCATGTCACTGCACATGTTTAACGATGGAACTTAGGTTGTGGTTTTGTAAGTGAACTCACCTCACATACGGAAAACAAACACAGTCTATTGACATGAACATGAATGGCAGATGAGCAAGCCCAGTTAGGGTGCATCTTACTCCATTCATTGTATATTTCAAAGAAATCAAATACCTTGGTTTGAACAGCTGCTGGCCTCTGTGTCCGTATTTCCTGGATCACATTGAAGATGCTGAAATTGTCTTCTATTCTCTGGAAATGCACAGAAAAACAAATAGAGTCAATTATTATTATTATTGCACCTGTTTACCCAGGAAAGCCTCACTGAGTCTCAAGACTCCCATCCAGGAGGGCCCTGCCAAGGTTTTGCAGTCTGAGGCAATGCTCCTGGCGTAACTTCCAGGTATATAATTTATTTTCTGCCGTGGCAGGAATCCAGAGAACTCGGAGGAAACCCATACAAAACAGCGGGATAGAGAACACACATACTCCACACAGACAGGCACCCAAGTCGAGAATCAAACCCAGAATCTAGTTGCTGTGAGGCACAAGCGTCATCACTTTGCCGCCACCACCCTGCCGTCCCATGATGAAACATCCACACGGATTTTATTTTGCGTTGGACGAGGGACATCCAGGCGTAAAGCGCTGCATTGCAGATTAGCGCAGAATAAGGCCAGCACTCGTCTGCAAATGCTAAACTGAGAGCAGCGGTCTTTATTTAAACGCAGCCACGGAGCACAGGCGCAAAGGCTCAACACGTCAAGCGACCAGTGACAGCACCACTGTCAGAGTTGTAATATTATATAAGAGTGCAAGAAGATGTGTTGTAACTTGCAGTGTGACAAGTGATTGGGTGAGTGAGCAGGTGGGCGAGTGTGTGAGTGGGGAGCGGTAATCCAATGGTTCGCATGCTGTGCTACGAACCCGGCGACCCGGGTTTGATTCCTGCTCACGGCCAACACCAGTGCTGATTATCTGAACGGGTTCTGGGCATACCCTAGGTCGACTCACCCTCAAACGAGTACCTGGTGCGATGTTTAAACATGGTGACCAGGGAGACAAAGGAGGCCGGGCGTGGTGTTGGCCACCCACCAACTCGTGTGCCGTGCCGGCCTTCATAGGTGCTCGCTAACAGCACTTGCCCCAAGATAACTGTTAAGGTTATACGGGGGGTCTTTGTCTTTGTGTGTTGAGTGAGTGTTTGACCGAGTGGGTGCGTTGTTGTGCTGTGAACTGTGGTGGGTGAACTCAGTGCGATGGATGAGATGACGGGAGTGTCCACTCAACGTGTGTGAAGGAGAAATCAATGTCGTGTTAGGCACCCCGTGTGGATACCGAGCTATGACTGCACCTTCGACTTGATGAGGTCCCACGTGTAATGGATGACACAGAGCGCTCCGGTTCTTCCACAGCCAGCGCTGCGCACGCCACGCACATGGGGACGTTATACAGTCGAGCCCGATCCAATTATAGACACTCCGTTCAAACACTAGGGAGACAACGCAATGCAGGTTTCCCTCGCTCTATGCGGCAGTAGTAGTAGACGCTTTTCCAAAAAAGGGGGCACAAAGCGAAACCGCCGATGACAGCTGCCTGCCGAGTAGCGCACGCGGGACACACGCAGTAGACGCAAAATACTCGCAGTAATATTGTCCCACGTCCGTAGCCGCATGTGAGTGAATTTGAAGTGCATAATCGAGCGAGTTTTGGGTATGAATAGGTTGGCCGCATATACAGCTTGAAATCGCACAAACCACATAGAGCGAGGGAAACCACCAGAGAGAAAACGACGTCGGCATTGTATAGCCACTTGCACGTCTCATAGCCAGCCTCAAATCACGTATCGTCCATTAATGCTCTCAGGGTGCACAATGTGCAGCATCGCTGTCACAACCTTCAACCGCCTGTTGACAACAATATGGCCATTAGAAGTCAGTGGGGTGTTTGTAGATTGTCCTGCAAAATATACTCGTCTCAGTCATAAGTAATGTGGCATTTTCACAAGTGGTTCAGAGCTGTAAACGGGATATCAGCACTGGTTCAATGCTGGCTTGAGCAGAATATGGCTCTCACTTTGTGCATTGATTTGGCCGACAAATAGTCAGACGTTTGCATTAAAAGCAAAGCTCCGCTCCGTGTCTCCACAGGAAAATAACAACACGTTAAAGGCCATCGGCGTTTTCGCTGTCCAGACCAATGTTATCCGCCAGCATCTGTTGACGTGAGCAAACTCTGGACCGGTCTCAAACCTCATGGGTCTCACCGGCAGAGCCAGACGTGATCGGCAAGAGTACTCCCTGTAAACTATGGGGCCCGGTCCAACGCAACACCAGCACAGTACATAAACTCATCACGCATCGCCCTGGAGCATCGTGGGTGAAAGCAAACACGAGCAGACATATGTCTTAGTCCATCGAACTATATTGGCTCTCCAGAGCAAGGTCGTATGTTGAACTTCTTTCGCGCCGTACATAGCCAACCGTGCTAATCGGAGGTGCGGGGGAAGGACAACAAACTGAACACATAGATATGGGGTGGCCCAAAACTCAGGACACATAGGGTTATTATATATATTTTATTTTAACAAATGTTCGAATTGACTTCAATTAACACTCATTTAGAACTCTTCTTAACATTAAAACGGTGTAATCTTTGAACATTCATCAATGTTGTTTTGCCTCAATTCATTCCGGGTTCTTGGTCGGGTTTTGTAAACAACGGATGTGAGGTGACCCCACAGGTGGGAGACAAATAGATATTAATAATGATAACAGACATGTTAAATAAAATAAACAATGAAAATGTTTGATTGTCAGTGTAATAATAAGTGGAATAACCCCACGTGTCTTGACTTTTGGGCCACCCTGTACACACAGTCGTGTCCTAGAGATTTAGTTGCAAGTGATGGAGCCACTCAGTTGCAGATGCACCCACTCACCCACTCAACTTCTCACTCACACTCACTCACAAGGACACGCTCCATGGTTTAACATTGATTTATGTTTGTGAAAAAAAACGTGTATTCGTCTTGTGCCACCGTTGTCCTTCCACTGTTTTCTATTTGCTTCATTGTTGTACTTCATTTGTTTTGCTTTTGTCATTGTGGTGACCGAGGTCACTCTAGCAATTGAGACTCCCTATCGTGGCCTCTTGATCTCTCTCGTCTGGTCACACAAAATCACCTGAGCGGCGAGACCAGACGCACAGCGGAGGCAGTGGCGGAACTCGTCTCCTCGGGACGCACGCCAAGCACGGGAGGACGAGGCAGACCCCCGGTCGGCCTGGCTTCCGTAATCATCGGCACTCTGGGATCGCAAAACTGAAAGTTCTACTGGAGCGGTGTGCTTCCATCGCTGCTGTTGTACGGCTCGTAAACCTGGACGTTACTCCAAAGGGATCCTGCGTTGGCTGCGGTCTCTTTGCAAGCGATGCCAAAGGCGCCTTCCTAGGGGTTGATGCCGCCGCAAGCGCCAATGCTGGATCCACAACAGGCTCTGCCGACGATCGGACGCTCCGATCGGAGGAGGCGGCCATTGTTGCGCCCGGGGGTCTGCCTCGTCGGCGGTCGACGTCCCAAGTAGATTACGACCCCCGCGCGGGAGAGGCGCCGTCCCCCCCAGGGTCGTCCCCCACCACCCCACCCCCGCCCACCTCACCCACAAACGCACGGATCGGACAAATCACCAGCGACGCCGGAAAGGTAGACGGAGAGCGGCGGAGGCGGCGGCCACCGCCGACGACGCCGTTGTGAGGAGAGGCCACACGGGCGGCGTGATGGACCTGCACTGGCCGTTCGCGACGTGTCGAGCGAGCGGCGGTACCTGCAGTGCATGCAGATGGGGCTGGCGGCTGCCCCCTGCTTCCTGTGAATGTGGGCGACCATGCAGAGGATGCTGTGCGGAGACTCTGGGACTCCGTGGTCTGGCCATGAAGGAAACTGGAAATGGAAGATTTCCCTGGTTTCCTGTAGCAGAGGTGGGGATTGCACAAGGACCCTTTCAACACGGAGAGGAATATCGCAGACGGTACGCTTTCTTCACATTTCTGTTTCTCACATCCCATGAGCCACGCGGCCTTCTAGGGAGTTCATAATTTCACCAGCGTTCGTTCAACGCAAGCAAAACTACGGACCGGTTTCGACATTCATTATTTCATCAGCAGTCGGGTTTGGATTGAAACCAATGCTGGTAAACTGCCAGAATGTATAGGCAAGGACCTCAAACGTAGAAGAAGGTTTCACAGTTAAAAGCTGGTAACTATGAATCCTCTTATTCACAGACGTCCGATAGGGGTGGTTCATTAATAAACACATGAGCGGCAATGTTCTCATCATCAATCATAATTACGCACCCAACCAAGTGGCTCAGCTGGTGCCAAACTCCCCCTCCCAAGCTCTGCAGTCCTCTTCATATTAAGGTGTTATTGGTCTATTTGTGAGTTTTTACATCTGGGAGAAACCTGGAGCACCCGGAGAAAACCCGAGCATGTGGAGGAGGCAACTCTTGATCCCACACAGACAGACCCAGTGGGGTCCACATTTGCCGTACGGCACCTCTCTGACACCCACCGGAAGGGAGTTTCACAACATTCGTGTGATCCACCAACCCTCGCTGCTGCCTCTCCGTTCTGGGTTACAGGCCACGTGCGTGGCCACCACCGCCTGGATATCAGCAGTGCCATCAGCAGTCATAAAAAGCCTTCAAACAGCATCACAGCGATTACCATTGGCATCACTTCATCGCCATGATGACTACAGGCAGTAGCAGGTGGCAGTCACAGTAGTAGTAAACTTATTATTAAAAGCAGGTAATCTGGTGATGCTGCTACTGCGTTGGCAGTGTACACAGGCACAATTAACAAGAAAAAAACGCAACACAATAGCACCGTAAATACATTTTAAAAGAAGAATATACAAATATATAATTATATTATTTGTGACGTTTCGAGCAAGGGTCCTTCTTGATGTGCTTTGAAGAAGGACCATTTCCTCACACGTCACCGATTATAATGTCAGTGCACACGGCCTCACGCCCGCGCAGGAACCCGCGCAGCAAGAGCGTTCTGAGTTTTCTCCCCACAGGACAAACACTAAAACAATTTTAATTTTACCAGGTAAGGCCCACTGAGCTATATCACTCAGAAGCGACCTGGACATAACTGATAGTTCAACAAAGTGGCTAATTTCGTGGAAATGTATAACAGCAAAATACTCTAAACACATGTTGATTCTAAATGTGGAGTGGAAAACCGGAGGACCCGGAGAAAAATCCACCTGACCATAGGGAGAACATGCAAACTCCAAATATGTAGGCGTCAGGGTCGGGATCGAACCCACGACCTCCTGCATACCAGGCGAGTGAGCTAACATCTCGCCACCACGGCCCTGAGCCAGTGGTGAAGATTCCACGATCCTATAATGGAATCGGTGGCAGCCCCAGGTACACGTGGAACAAGCTGAGGCATATGGTCCCCAAGGAGGTCAAGGAACCCCGGAATATTTCAATTTAATTCTGACACGGCCGGAAAGTGGCCATTTATTCAACACTGACTGTTAATAAACGCCATTATTCTTTTAAAAAGTTACTTGTTACCGTACAGTAAAATATATTTACTTTATTATTCACGTACAAGCTTGGCAGTCAATTTACATGAAGAGTCGATACTGTGGTATGTGTGACGTTGTGCATACTTGGCAGAGCAGTGCTGAGTTATCACTTGAAACGCGCAGCTGTATTTGTTCACTCTCGCAGAGAGAGAATGGACGCAGAGGCGCAAGGAGGAACCACAGAAAAGTGTGAATGCAGCCACATGATGAGCCGATGCCAACAATTTCCCAAGCTCTGTGGTCCTATCTTTATATTAAGGTGTTATTGGTCATTTAATGAGTGTTTATGTGTGGGAGAAAACCGGAACACTGGGGGAAAATCTACGGGTGGCGAGGGAGAAACACTCAATCCCATACAGACGAAACAGGTGGAGTCCACATTCCTGCTGTATCACCGTCTCCTGGCAGGGCCAGGTTCTGGTTCGTGGACACCCACGGGGCGGCAGTTCCACAACACCTGCACGATCCGCCAACCCTCACGCCTGACCGACGTTAATGTGAACAGTAACGGGAATGCACCGTACAGTTAACCTCACCTCTTTGAATGTGACCTTTAGCGTACGAACAAAGTATCCTTTACACGCATCGTCCGTTTCCTGTGTGTAAAAAAAGAAATAGACAGAGCAACATTACATCTGAGTAATCGTGACGCAGTCATTCACAACTGTGGAGGGTTAAGGTGAGCCCCTGCGATGAATCGGTCAGGCCATTGCTGTCGCAAGGGGCCTCCTCCACTCGAGGGAGCTGTAGCGAGCGCCTCTCTCGAAGTGGCCTCCGCTTACCCTTCCACGCCGGCCAGTACATCTTGTATACAAAACCTCGCAACTGGTAGCAGGCTCTCTGATTGCTATCAGCTATAGCATCGCACTGCATACGAAGCAAATTACCCGATTCGCTGGTGATTGGGACAGTATTGGTGTAAGTGTTTATCATGAGATTTAAAGGGATTTAAAGTTTTAGGCCGAAGCTTCCCGATGAGTAAAACTAATCAACCACCAAGTTGAAATAAACATTATGCTGATTTTCGTATTTGCAACTTGGAAGCATAGATTTAAATGAAATGTGTTCCAAATTTCAGCTGTACAGCCCTTCTAAAACAGCATTACAATTTACACCAGTCAGTCCATGATGACTAGGCATGTACAATAAAATCGACAAAGTTATCCTCGTCAGCCGTGTAGCCATGCAACGCATGTCATGGTCCGTCCGGCGGTGGCGATGTCCCCTGTCGTTCCGCCACCCCCCCTCCCCCCAAGATTTGCGGAGGAGGAGCGTCGCTTTACTTTGGAACGTTGTGAGGAGTGCCGGCATGACGCTCATCGCTAAGCGGCACACTCCCACGACTGCGCTCGCCACAACGAGATGAACTTCTCATTCGTCGGGAGTCGCAATTAGATTCAAGAATCGGTGACTTTTAGTTTTCCCTATGGTATTCGAGCCATTCTAACAAGGCTGTCACGAAGGTGCTGCTGTGCTTCAATGGCAAAGCCTGCAGTAGTTTCACGGTAGAGGTGGGCGACATTGCTGTGTTATCCCGAATTGAGAAATTTCGCGGTGTGATAAAAAATGTGGGCAGCGACGGCAGCACGCAACGGCCTGCTCTTGCGAATGACGCGGAATCTTTGCCGTCGACCGTGAAGCGGACGGCACGAATTTACGGTGAACGCACAACTAGCGGCATTAGCCAGGGCGGCCTGCCGGATTCAAACCGTGAACCACGAGCGCCCACAGCGGCCGCGCGCTTCCAACGAGCCGGCCACGCCGTACCCCCCGGTGGGCCGCTCGACGGCCCCCAGGACGCGAGGGCCCCCCCGTGGGTGGGAGATTGGACTACGCCACCTGCCTGCGAGGGGATTGCCGCTCTGTCTTGCTTGCTCCCCTCCATGGAATCCTGCGCGAGAGGGCAAACGAGCGGATCACTCGGCGGCCGATGCAATTCGGACGGCACACACAGACGTCGGCGGGGTTTGCACCTGGACGGTCGACACAGCATTCGCGACTCGCATCGCTCAACCGTTACCCTCACCGATGTGCATCATGTGAAATGACAGCTCTTGTAAATAAAAATCTGACTTGTTCTACTCTTGCGCACGATGGCAGCGATACGTTCAAGAGCTAGATTCCAATGTCGAAGTCTGCTACTGGCCACGACGAGAGGGCTTCAGAAGAGAGTTTGTCATTTTGCTCTTCGTCCATTGAAGGAGCGCAGACCGTCGTGTGGGTCGCATGCTCACAATCGCTCGCACGACTGTGGCTTATCTTTAACCAGAAGGTTGAAACCGGTCCAGAGTGTGCTTGCTTGCCTGCTTTAGCAAATGCTGCTTGATAATATTGATCTGGAATGCCGATACACTGATGGACTAAAATCTTGTTGTTGTTTGTATTCATATATGGGGACAAAACAGAGTTCTAGCTTATATTTGCTTTTTACCCATGACGCTCCACAAAAATGCGTAGTGAGTTTGTTTTACCAAAGTCTGGACCCCCACCATACAAATGTTGACATTTCTAGAATATGCTGATCAGGGCTGTATCCCGGCAGCAGCGATCGCGACGTGCGGAGGCGTGAGGTGGTGCGTGGCCTAGGGGCTGTGTACTCACACACTCCACGAGGAAACTGCCGTAGGTTTTGGGCTTGTTTTCTTCGGCCCAGTACATTTCACATTTTCTCTGCAGGGAAAAAAAACATGCAATCATTCACAACGACTGTGTACCGTGTATATTGTACAGTGTATATCGGTGACCATGCAGTATGTGGAGGCAGCAGCAAGAGTTGATGGATCAGACACACACACACACAGACACACACAGACACACACACAGACACACACACAGACACACACACAGACACACACACATAGAGAGCTCTGGTTAGAGAGCTCTGGCTAGAGAGCTCTGGTTAGAGAGCTTTGGTTAGAGAGCTCTGGCTAGAGAGCTCTGGTTAGAGAGCTCTGGTTAGAGAGCTCTGGTTAGAGAGCTCTGGCTAGAGAGCTCTGGTTAGAGAGCTCTGGCTAGAGAGCTCTGGCTAGAGAGCTCTGGCTAGAGAGCTCTGGTTAGAGAGCTTTGGTTAGAGAGCTCTGGCTAGAGAGCTCTGGCTAGAGAGCTTTGGTTAGAGAGCTCTGGCTAGAGAGCTCTGGTTAGAGAGCTCTGGTTAGAGAGCTCTGGTTAGAGAGCTCTGGCTAGAGAGCTCTGGTTAGAGAGCTCTGGCTAGAGAGCTCTGGCTAGAGAGCTCTGGTTAGAGAGCTCTGGCTAGAGAGCTCTGGCTAGAGAGCTCTGGTTAGAGAGCTCTGGTTAGAGAGCTCTGGTTAGAGAGCTCTGGTTAGAGAGCTCTGGTTAGAGAGCTCTGGTTAGAGAGCTCTGGTGACAGCGCTCTGGTTAGCGTTGTGAGCTCACAACCCAACCAGAGGTCACCTCCACCGTCTCTCCAGGAGGGATAAGCTCGGACTGGTTTGTAGAGAGACAGCAGTTCTCATCTCATGAGAATTTCCACAACAAGGCTCCCATATTCCCAACGCTCCTCAGGGAATGGGGGCGCCTGTTATTGCGTTCTTGGGTACTGCGCTCGCCCTGTCTTTGTTTACTTCTTTCATTTGTTACGGCAACGGAATCTCGTCTCGCGGGGGGCTCTCCTCTTCTGGTAATCAACTTGAGCGGGAGGCTTCCGCAACCTTGGTCACAATTCGCAGTCTAACTTCTATTCGGGGAGCGACTGCACGGGTCGTCCTCCTGCCCCTGCCAGCACGCGGTCCCCGTAAAGCACACAGGCCTCAAGCAGCGCATCAGGAGAGCAGGCGCTGGGCAGAGCGTGCAGGAGACGCTCGCCGATGGAGACTCCGCACCACCTCATGCCCGCTGTAGCGGCAATCATAATAAACTGCAGTCATAAAGGAACTCACGACGCTGCATATCACAAAATAAATAATGAGATCGCTGGCCATGAGGGGGAAAAACGAACCGAACTGTCGGGAGAATAAATGCGTCTTGAGTCTTCATGAAGATTGTTAAGCAGCAGCAGCAGCAGCAATGTTACTGAATGCGACGAGGCGCCGTGTTGTACTCGCGGGACGCAGGGAACGGCACGGAAAAACACGGAAACCTGAAGCGAGAAATCACCTTGACAATCGCCAAGCGATCAGGAACAGCCCCACGGAGCCGACGCAATCCCCTCCCACGACGCCAAAACAAGCGGCAGGAATTTCAGCCGAGCACCAAGACCACAACTCACGCCACATCCTGTGCGTGCACGTGTGCACGTTTGTTGTATAAGAACCACACGCACCGTGTACACGTGTGAGTGTGTGTGTTGCGGGGAGCGGTAGTGCAGCAGTTAGCGCGCTGCGAACCCAGCGACCCGAGTTCGATCCCCGCTCACGGCCAACAACACCGGTGACGATTATCTGAACCGGTCCTGGGCCTCTCCTCGGTCGACTCAGCCTCAAATGAGTACCCGGTGCAATGCGTAAACATCGCCACTGGGGAGACAAAGGCAGCCGAGCATGGAGCTGGCCACCCACCCACCCCCTCATGTGCCGTGCTGGCCTTTAGAAGGTGCTCACTAACAGCACTTGCCCCAACAGTGTGTTAAGGCTACACGGGGGACCTTTGTCTTATTGTTTGGAGAGCGGTGGCACAGGGATTAGCGCGCTGCATTATGAACTCAGGGACCTGATTCCGGCCCACGGCCAACACCTGTGACGATTATCTGAACTCGTCCCGAGCGTCCCCTAGAGCCACTCAGCCTCGAATGAGTACCTGGTATGGTGTGTAAATGTTGCCAATGGACAGCCAAAGGTGGTCGAGCGTGGTGCTGGTCACCCACTATCTCGTGCGCCATGCTGGCCGTCGGGACTGTACCGGTCCACCCTGGGGGACAGGTGGCCACCACATTCCCAGAGCGTGTGCGCCGCTCTCCTGCAGAGCTGCCCGAGGGGCCGTCGCGGGCGTGAGACGTTTCCCGTCACGCCAAACTGCAATGCGTTGGTGCGTATACAGCGAACCGTTTACGGGTGAGCTACCCTGCGTACACAGCCATTGTACTTCATCGTGTCTCCAGCCAGCCTGGTTACGGATCTCACGCAAAAAACCCATTGGCAAAAGACGTGGCACTGAGCCAACAGAGGCCTGACACGCAGGAGGATAATGCAGAACACAGTTCAAGTGCCACTGTGAAGCCTCGCGACAGGCATCTGGTAAAGTACTGCTGGGGGCAGATGGATCTGCTTAGCCAGGTGTTTGCACTTAGGGTTCTGAGAATCATGAAGCTTCAATGGAAATTCCTAAAGCTCCCGCTGATATGATGCAGAGGTGTGTGACCCTGCCTCTGGGCTGTTTTAAAAAAACGCGAGAAATTACGAATAAATAACCCGGTAAATTCTACTTGCTGAAAAAACTCTGCTCACAAGCGTGTGGATGTTGATAAGCGTTGAGCAGTCTGCAGCACGCGAGGTATGGATGGGCTTACGCCCTCATTATGGCTCATCAGAGAACCACGGCCAGCTAAAGATTGACGCGAATAATTCCGAGACGTAAGTCCCAAACCCATCGATGCCACCACACAGCGCCATAGCTTCCGACCGAGATCTCCCTCGGCCCGGCATGCCATAGAGGTGGTGACGTCACAGGCAGTGGGCATGCGATACCGGGAGCTGAATCGGCTTCTGTCGGAGTTTAAGATATATCCTTTTAGATACTAAATGTTTCATATTGTTAGGCCCCATTTCAGATTCACGTCACATTATTGAGATAAAAATGTATAAAATGTGAATAAGTTTCAGTTATCCAGGCACTAAATTCAATCGTCTTTGCTGAGACAGTGTTGGCACTGGCACGTATTAGCTCGGTTGCTGGAGTGTCAGGAAATGCGGACTAGCCTGTCTTGGTGAGGCAGGAATTTCCTTACCTTTGCTGCTTCCACTTCCTGGCAAGCCATGACTATCACCTGGCAGGTAACAGAGTGCACACACACATACACACAGTGTCACCGTCTGAAACAGTCTCGGCATGCATTGGGGTTTTGCGTATTTGTCATTTGATTTTGTACGTTTACTATTGCTGCTGTGGTTCTTACAGCTCTTGGCCAACATCACAAATGAAGGCGCTGCTGCTGTGTGTAATCCCAATTGAGTACCTGTGGCGTAATTGTTTGAATTTAACAAATTGGGACCGGCACGCGATGGCCTACTCGTTTTGAATGACTTCACCGCATATTGAGCTTCCACTGTGCAGCAGACGGGAACATTATATTTTACGGTTAATACACAGCACAGTATTAACCAGCGTGGCCTGCCGGAATCAAACCTCCACAACAAGAGACGAACTCGCTCCACTGGGCCACGTCACCACCCCTTGTCCTTTCAAGGTGGAGGTGGTGTGAGGTCCGCACACTGTAAGGAATTATCAGGGGACGTAGGTTCGACACCTGGCCATGCATGTGATGATCGGGTGCTCACTACTTGTGTCTGAACCTGATCTGGGCCTCCCCCGACTCCACTCAGCCTTAAATTACTGTAATTATAATTAGTGCTGCGGTACATAAACATCAGTACTCTAGAAGCAGGGGCAGTGAGACTTGGTCCCGGCCACTAAAACCCTTTTGCCACTGGCACACTTGAGCTCAGCCAGCACGGGGCTCTTACGGTACGGGTGGGTTTTCCACTGGCTATTTACCGTGCCGAGCCAGAACCAAACCGTGCCACGATGGCCTCGCGAGAAGTCTGACTCTGGCTTTGAGCCAAGCAGGGCCAGAGGCGGGGTTAAGGGTGCGTTCACTGCGCGTGGCGTCAGTCGGTACGCCGTGGGGGCACGGCGTCGCCGCATCGCTCGTTCGCTGCGTGCGATGTCAGCGGCGCGACTCGCATTCTGCAGTGGAAAAACAACCCGGCACGTCCAGAGCTGCGCTGGGATGGCTCGGCACGGCCCTGGACGCTGCTGTAGTTACAGTGATCAATGCTGCTGATAAGATGATGATAAGATGATGCTTCCCCTTTCCATTGTTTTTTAAACCAGTTTACAGAATAATTTCTGTATGTAATCAAAACGAAAGTATTCACCCAGGACATTATAAGTAACGTAGTTAGATGACGCACTGACAGCACAGCATTACCACTACTTGTCTTTCGTGGTCTCATTCCAAAATCTATAATTGCATTGTGCATTATCGAGTTTTACGTCGAACTAAGGCCCACATCGAACAGAGAGGGTCCTTGCCTAAAACATCAGGCTGTTCTCCAGCATTGGTTCAAGCAAGCCTGACTGCTGATGAGACAATAAATCTCAAAACTGGTCCAGAGTTTACTTGTCTGAAACCAACGCTGCGGAAATTATATATTTATATATGCGCTCCCAGAAGGCCATGAAGCTAATGGGGATGTGTAAAAAATAGTCGGAAAATTTCTGGAGAAAGGCAGATATGAGAGGGATGAGGTACATACAAATGTATTTATTTGTTTATTTAGGGAAATTCATGGCTCTCCAGGCCTGGGCAGACGCATCTCCACCATGACATTGAACTCCCCAGTATCATGGTGCAGCCATGTCTCTACCTGGATGTCACATTCCCAGATCACCGTGGCATTGTAGTCCCCAGCATCACCGTGCAGCTGTGTCTCTACCTGGATGTCGTACTCCCAGATCATCCTCCAGAAGTCGATGACCGTGTGAGCGAGAGGCCCTTGAGTGGCGATGTAAGTGCGGGGCCCGTTCAGACCCTGCGGGGCCACACGCGGGCGACGCGCGGAGGCGGGATCACGCGCACGAATGACAACTTCTCGTCAAGGTCACAGCGACTTCCGACTCAAATGAGCATCGAGGCAGCACTTATATCCTGTTTACAACCCTTCAGGCAGCGGTGGAAATTCCATATTCCTATGGCGTGGGGTTAGTCTATCCCTAGGCCAACCATTGTTTACTTTCCCCCCTATGTTATGGCACTCATTCCATCAACCCTGGAGGGAAGATCAGCTGAGTCAACCCCCAACCAGGATTTGTAAACCTACGCTAACTGGCATCCTGATGTACCCAGTACCAGTCAAATATATTTGTGCAATGACCCTACAATAGCATTTAATTTTGAGAGGTCTCTTTATGAAATCACAAGACCCACTGACTCATTCACCAATGTTGACCGTTCGGCCTGTTATGATGAAGCAGCACGAGGATGTGTAATGCACTGAATGTCAGCAAAGCAAATGGCCCTTTCTAAAACGGACGTTAATTCACTGAGGGTGACAGCTGTCCTGGAGAGCGCGGAAACCTGTTGAACGGAGTTTATTTGCGGTTATGATTGCTCGCGAGAGAGGCCTTGACGGATCGCCGAATTTCAAACATAGTGGGCCATGTCTTATTCACTGCTAGATGAACGCCTCCCCATCCTGTCCCCGATAGTCGTATTAACGTCTTGTGAACGATGTTTGTTTTCACCATCGATCTACAAGCAAAGCGCTGGAAGACGTTTATCCATAACTCCACGTTTACAACTTGAGAAACAAAAGCAACAATTAGCAAGTGAGAAAACCCATCACAAAGATTTACTGATTTCAGTTACTGTTGCATTTAGGCAGCACTGTGGCACTCTACAAAGTTACGAGCCCTCTCCATATATGGGGCTCCCAGAGGCACACGGCAGCAGTGAACATGACTGATGAGTCCTATGAAGGACGAAACCGTTCTTCAGGTGAGCTTTGTTTCACCGCTGTCTGTCAGGACAGCCACGTTTTCTCTACTCCTTGAGTTGGTGATCCAACAACAACAACAACAACGTGGCTTTTGAATTGGCGGTCTGGACAAGGCTCTGGAACACGCGCTGTGTACCTGAGCGCGTTTTGGTAAAATCTAAATGATCCCAAAGCAGAGAAACTAGGGCAGGGGTCGGCAACCTACGGCTCTGGAGCTGCATGCGGCTCTTTAAGGACTGCTTCGACCATCTTGTATTCACATTGCATTGTGGCTCTTGAAATATTCAGGCATTTTTTTTTACGAATTCAAATAAAATGTCTCTTTTTGTTGTTGTTTTGGTCGCCGACCCCTGAGCTAGTGTGGTGAGGCCCTCCCCGAGTGCAGGGCCATGGCGGTGAGAAGGGGGACACGGGGCCTACCACCGAGTCCCGTGATCGGGCTCACCTGAACAAAGTTTGCGTTGATGTAGTCAGACGTGGCCTCGTCGGTTTGTAAGCTGAGGACAACTCGTGAGTAATCGACTGCAGAGACATGGCGGAAACACAAAGACACACGCAGAGGTCATGCGCTCGGTGACGTAGATCTCGTTTTCTTGATTCAGGCCTTGATACAGGCCTTGTTATTGGCCAGGGGCCTGATGAAGGAAATTGTTGGTAAATTCTAAGATAATTTAATGACACGCAAAGGCGGTGCACGCATTGTATGTACAGAAGTCCTCACTCAGCCCTAACCAGACCACCAGTTCTAAAGAACTGAACACATGGCCCATTTTGTCGTCGACGCCATCAACTCGGAGAGTTGAGAAGATGCGGCCGTCCCAACGGGCGGCGGCAGATTGGGGGTTCTCATCGTTTAGAGAGTTGAATGGCGTGGGACCTGGCAGGGCAGCAATTGCAGTAAGAGCCAGCATGGCCATTAAAACATTCAAACGTTGTAAAGGCAATGCCGGTGTCCTTGTCAAGTTACAAAATCACCGGGGGACTATTTTGCGACCGACTTTGACAACTGACTTTACGTGAAGGCCTGACCACCTGTAAAATCTCTCCTAAACTTATGACGGCTTGGAAGCGTATTATTAAATAATACATATTACAATTACTTATAGGGGAAACAAATACTAATTAACTGATTACTAACGTAGCATATCATTACAATAAAACACATTACAACGAATTACTAATCTACGACTCATTACTAATTATACTCTTAGGTTTTTTCGGTAAAGTGACATAGGTAAAAAAACCATAGAAATAAAATAATAATTAATACATTATTTATTTTTTACCTACGTGGCTTTACCGAAAAAACATAAGAGTGTGAATCTTGCAGTCACGAAAGCTTCAAATCTAGAATCATTACTAATCGTAATAATTGACTGATTTTGATTTAAAGCTTTCGTGACTGCAGGGATTCATATTCTTGGTTTTATATTCTTTTTATTTTAAATATTTCCCTTCTACGTGACTTTACCGAAAGAACCAATAATATAATTGACTGATTACCAATCTTTTATATAATTACAATAACCCCCCCCCCCCCTGCCTCAAATCATTGCACCTGAATGAATTAAATGATGACGTTACCCTGCTGCTGCTCTATTTAAGACCGGGAGCAAGAGCAAGAGCCTCGCCATTCTGGCGAATTGCCCGATGATGCTGGATGCAATTACCAGCGAAACGTCGTGCTACTCAAAAATTGTAAATGTTGTGGTTTCACGCTTCAAAACACCGGTGGGCTAAAGCAGTGAACTATTTGTTTTTTGTCAATGTGACGCTTTTTTGCTGATTGGCCGTGTCGGGTGGTGGAGGGTTACGTGATCTCACCCAAAAACGTTCATTATGAATTATTATGAAACTTATAATGTTCAGAAGACTCGTGGCTCACGTTGGGGGAACTGACATCGGAAGTATTTCAATCCAAAATCACCAAACTCTTGTCGGCATGTTGACCGTAGCAGTTTCCAGCAAACATGCGTCTGCTGATGGAATGTTGAATTGTGTCAGACCCGGTAAGGAGGTTGCGCGCATTGAACTAATGCTGCTGGAGTTGTGTATGAAACGTATGTTTAACTTCTTTTGCACCATACGTAGCCAACCGTGCTAATCAGATGTGCGGGGGGAAGGACAGCAAACTAAACACACAAACCAGTTGCAAACAAATGAGTTTTCAATCTCGATATAACAGAGCATAGCTCCGATGGCTTCCTAATATCAGAAGATGCAGAAACGCATCTGAAACTACGCGGGTGACCGTCTTTGTTCCATGGCCGGAGTTCACGTGATGGGTCATGCTCCTTGACGAGATCAGCAAGGTGTTGTGATCCTTATGGCAAGCACTTTATGTGTAATGAGTGCGACCTTATTACATATTCATTCAGCAACTGGAAGCCAATGCCGATCGGCGAGCATTCCTGACGTCATCAGGAATGGGACACGATTTAAGATTCTCATCGTCGACGAGGAGATGATGATGAAATCTAGCAAACGAATGACAAACTTACAAGAGGAACAAAACGCGGGAGCAGAAGTGACACACAAGGAACTCTTTTTCAAGCTGCTGATATCATCACACTGCGCGTCAAATATGACGACCGGATTGCGCAACTCACACACTGCAGGGACCGGCACAAAGGTGCCCTGTGTAGCCTTTAGCAGACTGTCAGGGCAAGTGCTGTTCAGGAATAGCACCTACGAAGGCTGGCATGGCACACCAGGGGGTGGGTGGCCAGTACCATGCCCGGCCGCCTTTCTCTCCCCACTGCTGATGTTTACATACCTCACCACTCATTTAAGGCTGAGTCGACCTAGGGGGGGCAGGACCGCTTCAGATATTCGTCACTGTTATTGGTTATGAACGGGAATCGAACTCGCTGGGTTTGTAGCGAGGCTCTCTCAGAATTACACTGCCGCTTCTCTTTAAAGAGTTTTACTGATACAACATTGCCCATATACAGTGCCGGAGCGAAGCGAGGGGCAGGCAGGGGGGGCCTTAGACCCCCCCCCACCTGGTGGGCAAAGCTACGAGTTGGGGCCCCCTTGACAACCACCATGAGATGTGGTTTCAACAAAAGTACAAAATAAAATAATAATTAAAACACTGTTTAAAAGCTTTTTTGGAAAATGGTTTCATTTACATTCCACGTTAAATTTTCATTTAATTAGTGCAGTAACGTTTGGCCGCAAATTGTGCAACACACGTTTGTTTCTACGTTGTCATCACAGTGTCACCAGGTAGACAAGCAGAGCCTCACTTCCCGGCTGGGGCGAATACCGGGAAGGTACAAGGTGGGAACACTTCGTTCTCACGGGCTGCGCGCTCGTTCACTGAAAGCCACTCCGGTGCTGTTGGGTGAACCAAAACATGAATATTGGAGCGCCCCAAACCAGCGGATGCCAGAGTGAAGTCCGAATCCATTGCCGACGTGTGGTGTCACCGTGCGATACAAATACAATATTGGGGCCCCACCTGACCGATTGCCACACCCCCTGAGCTGATAACACTATGTAATGCCATATTTGTCCCTGGGTAGGAAGTGTTATTTTGTAATTGCTTATGCCAAAAAAGTATAGACAATGGCTGTTATTCCCCACAAACTTTGCTTTTGTGACCAGGACAGTGATATTTTGAAATGTACCTATTTTCAATGAGAAAACGGGCGAATTTGTGTCTTTTCGTTTACATAAAGTCAGAAAAAAACAACATATAAATCAAAATTAACACGTATTTATACTAAAGTAATACAAAGATGACGACAAAAGATTTAGAAGTGAGTAGTGTTTCGAGATTTATACTGTAAATCACTTTCACGAATCAGCCCCCAAATGTAGTCTCCCATCATGTTCTCGTTATACTGTCCTTGGTAGCGGTGTTCAAAGTTCAGTATATCTTCTTTATCTGTGGTCCGACAAAGACACTGGCTTTGACCTTTGCCTCAGACAGCTTAGGGAAGAGGTCTTGAAGGTACTTGAAGGCTGCCGACTCCTTATCTACAGCGCTGACAAATTGTTTCATAAGGCCCAATTTGATGTGCAGTGGTGGCATCAGCACCTTCCGAGGGTCCGCCAGTGGCTCCCACTTTACGTTGTTCCTCCCCACAGAGAACTAGGTCCGCTGTGGCCAGTCCTGCCTGATGTAGTCCATCTTGGTGTCCCTGCTGTCCCAAAGGCAAAGATAGCAGGGAAACATGGTAAAACCGCCTTGGAGACCCGTCAGGAATGCCACCATTCTGAAGTCTCCGATGACCTCCCAGCCATACTCATCATACTTCAAGGCGTCCAGCAAGGTCTTGATGCTGTTGTAATCCTCTTTGAGGTGCACCGAGTGAGCCAGGGGAAGAGACGGGTACTTGTTACCATTATGGAGCAGCACGGCTTTGAGGCTCCTGGATGAGCTGTCAATGAAGAGGCGCCACTCATTCTGGTTACAGACGATTCCGATTGCCTCAAACAGACTGATCACATTGTGGCAGAAGCAGAGCCCATCTTGACGGGTGAAGAAGCTGCAAAAGGTTGGTGACGCTTCCTCTGATCTGCGACTTGCACACTTGCATCCAACAAGTTCCACTGCTTGACCCTAGACGCCAAAAGCTTGGCATTGGACTTGGTGAGACCAAGATGTCTGATCAAGTCGTTGAGGTATTTTTGTTTGGGGTAGTATTGGTTTTTCTCCTCAGCTCTACCTCTGAAATTGTCATCTGGATCTACGACGTCTTCCTCGCTCTCTGACTTGCTGCTCTTCTAAAGACGGCTGCTCTCGCTCCGGAGGGGTGGGTATGGGGAGCTCATGGCAGTGTGACACCGGGGCGATGGATGAAGGAAGGTCCAGTTACGTGATAGCAGATGCATTGTTGCCAGTCCGACGTTTGGATGGGTCCACCATGCAGAAGTAGCAGTTGTTTGAGTGGTCATTGGGTTCCCACCAAATTCTTGGGATAGCGAACTTCATGGCTCTCTTTTCCCCTCTGTACCATCCTACAAAAATACATTTATTTCACCCATGACTAATGTGCAACATTTTTTATATATTATATATTTTTTCAATAACATTGAACATTGTAAAACATTTTAAAATTAAAAACTTTTACAATATTAAAAATTTCAACAAATTTGTTTTGCATTGCTCGCAGGTGAAATGAGGTGCCTCCACAGAGTACTTTTTCACTCTTGTCTTGATAAATTGGCCGCAGACATAGCAAAATGCGTCTGCCGGATGCTTGCAGCCTCTTGATGCCATCTCAGAAAATTTCAGATATGTATCCACTTAGGCAGATGGAACTAAACTGAACTGGTGGGCTGAAGGCCCCTGTATTTACACTACTATTTATATTACTGGAAAGTTCTAGAATGTTCTAGAAGTTACTCCAAGTTTACTCAGCACTGAATCTATCTGGAATGTTCTGGAAAATAGGTACATTTCTAAATATCACTGTCCTGGTCACAAAAGCAAAGTTTGTGGAGTATAATAGCCATTTTCTGTACGTTTGAGGCATAAGCAATTAGGAAATAACACTTACTAGCCAGGGACAAAAAACAAATTGTTACACAGTGTAATGTCGTTACTACGCCACTGCCCATATACTGTATATGTTAACGACTCTGTACATTGCAGAGGGTGTTACGAGTGCACTGGACCAGCTATCCAGAGAGGTCACCGGTTCGGTCCGATCTCCCGGCGAGACGGTTGAAAGAATGGGGGCAAATTTCTTAAATCTCCACCCCGCAGCGTGAACAGGAGGGCCGAAGTTCTGGCAGAAGGTTGCGTGTGGTGGGGGAAAGTGTGAGGTGCTCCCAATATATTCCAAGACGTCTGTCTGGCCAGTGTGTAAGAGTAGGCCAAATACCTTGTTAGATGGCCTCTCTCATACAATTGTTTCTTGGAGGCACTTCGCTATGTTGCTTCTTATAAAGAAATAGTTTTTTTTTCAAAAATTACTCTTCTACTCTGCCCTGGCTCACCCCTCTGTTTCATCATTCTGATCCCAGTCCATTGTAAGCAATCACCCTCGGTACACATGTTCTGCATGCAACACCTAGAAATGATTAACGCCGTTTATAGTGACAGAACAGCTGCCGCTCTGAGATTGCACGAAGTAACGAACACAAAGCAGAGCGGCAGGAAGGGGGCGAGGCACTCTGAGCCACCGGGGCGATGTGCAGCAGCAACACTTGAAAGTTTTTTCATAAAAAATTTGATCTGAGAAATTAAAGTGTAAACACGAACGGGCAACGTCACGAATACACGCGTGAGAGTTGGGGCTCATTTTGTGGGTCATTTTGAAAATATTAATCCAGGAAATACAACGTCGTGGGACAGCGTGAAACACGGCAGTCAAATATAAAGTTACGACACATGCAGAGTGGACGCTGGGTAAGAAGTGCGTCATACGATCGGGAGATCAGAGTGGTTCCGCTATGGAGAGTCACCATCTTCTTGAAGGCGATTCTGAACAACTGGACCCCAAACACGTCGTATCCATTCGTCGTTTGTTTACTCCAGGGTTAAAATATTGCATCCTGGGCCCTCACGCACATGAAGGGGCCGCCGTGGCGAGATGTTTACTACCTCGCCTGGTATGCCGGAGGACGTGGGTTCGATCCCGACTCTGATGCCTGTATATTGGAGTTTGCATCTCTCCCCCCGTGGTCGCGTGGATTTTTCTCCGGGTCATCTGGTTTTTCCGCCAAATTTACTCAACATGCTTTCAGAATATATGGCTGCTGTAAATTTCCACATGATAAGCCACTTTGTTGAGCTATCATTTGTGGCCACGCCGCTTCTGAAAAGAGCTATGTAGCTCAGTGGGCCTCACCTGGTAAAATAAAATACAGTACGTGGGCATACGACCCAGCTCACTCCAATGCTTGCTTTAAAATACAGGGGAAGAAAAGTTCCTCTTACAACCTGTAAAATACACAGAGTCTATTTCTACAGAAAATGCAGTAACAAATTACTGGAAAATTAACTCCAGAAGATGATTGAATTTAACAAATGAGGCTGCCACGTCGAGCTGAAAATAAACACGAGGATAACCGAGTCAACGAGTTCAGCGACAGACACGGCGGTGGAGGGACACGGCTCGCAATGGCAGCGTAACGAGTGAAGAAGCTGTTGTCGACCAAACCCGGGCACATTTCTCGCGTTCGACTTCACAATTCAATCATTGCTGACCGTGGGAATCCTGCGAACAACTCCAGAAACTCAACTTCCTCATAGCTGTAATAAATATCGGTAGAAAAGTGCGAGTTTGTTTGGATCGTACTTAATTACTGGTGATTTTGTGTTTGCTTTGTTGAATTACATTTTTCCACTTTATTTATGTTCATGAAACAAATCTAGTCATGCTTTGTCTATTTTTGTTATGTTTTCGACCAGTTCCCTATTCCTGTAACTTGTGAAGCGTGTTCTGATACTCGCCGTTTGTATCGTGACCTATGCACCCATGTTTGTACCGAAAATCTGTACTGGTCAACATTCGTACCAACACCCATAATATAGAGCCCAACAGCGTATTTTGCCCTTACTGCTGAAATAAATAAAATACATCTATCTTATCAGGCAGCACTCAGTCTATTATCGAAACTGTGCAGTTTACTGGTACCAGACTTTGGTACAAATCAATTCCTGCCGACCGAACACAGACGTCAATTCCCGGACCGTACGCGGTTCAACCTGGACGCGTGGCAACCCTAAAAAGCCGCCAATGCAGTTGATGCAACTCGTGAAGCCTTGCGCTGTGGCTCTTAATTATCTTGAACGATCTAACATGCCGAATGAGTGCAGCACGTTGTCATAGCAGCCAAATCTAAGGGATTTTTAGTCTGAATTCCTGGAACTTGCCCCTACGAGGTTTGGAGTTAGTAGTTTCAAACAGAATCGTCGTGTCTAACTTCCACAACGTTTGTTTGTGAGAATTGTTCACACATTTTTTTACCCAATAAAAAAATTAATGACAATTAGCTCGTCGTTAAAGCCTTGAGCGCCCTTTAATCTTGTTGGCCGTGTCAGGTGGTGGAGGGTCTTACGATACAAATTTGGTCAGATAATCACGTAGAGTGGCCCGACCCAAATATCTATGAAGAATAATAACACATAAAAATAGATTACAACGGGAGCAGGAAATGTGCTGTGTGGTTTCAGCGGCAGCGGAAGTCGGTGGCGCGGCATGGCGTTCTCGCCACTCACACGGGAGGATGTCCTTGTATCGGTTCTTCTTGCTGTTCTCCGGGAGTTCGCCGGCCGCCGTCGGGAAGGAGCGGTCATTGCGATGCTTCACAGACTTGCGCTTGAGTTTCTGCAGGAAAACAAAACAGCTTCAATGACACGCAGGGGGTGGTGTGCAACACCGTGTGCACAATAAGTCCTCGACCTTAACCAGACCATCAGCGCAAAGGAACTGAACGTGTGGCCATTTTGTGGTTTTAGACCGTGGACTCGAAGGGCTGAGAAAAATGTGGCCGTTCCAACTGGCAGCAGCGAAACAAAGACAACTCTGTGAGCGGTTTCGTTCTCATTACGACTCATCAGTGTGGCACAGTAATCAATGGTCACCGCTGTGACATGCCTCTGTGTGGGGAGGGCTCGTACCTTTAAACTACGGGGACCCTTTTAGCACTGCCTAAAGGCAACGGTCATGCAAATTTCTAAATGACAAGAAAAACCCGTCACATCACAATGACCAATGCAGGCCGGATGCAATCAGATTTAACAACACACGGAGCGCTGTGCAGAAGCTCGGCCTCATCCAGGCCACCGGCTCAAGAACAACGCAGCACCTGGCAGGACCCTCCTGAGAAAGAGCCGTGAACTCAGTGAGGCCTCCTGAGTAAACAACCTAGTAATGATATAAAATTACACAGGCAATTAAACGTTGAAAAGAATGGGCATCGTGCATTCTGCTCCGGCGCTCACCCACGCTGTGCAAATGGGGAAAACCTGCGAAGCCCATCGCTTCATTCTATGCAGGTTTGCATTGCACATCGCCCAGGCCTCGCGCTGCCCCCATAGCCGGGGTTTACCGGGACAGTTTGGTAATTGGCGTCCATGTCTGGGTGGTGGTAGGGATTGATTTGCGCTGAGATCCAGTGCCGGTGATGCTGCGTTGAACTTTATTACAGTGCAGTTCTACTACTATGCCTAGGCCCACTCGACGGTGTTGCGTCGTCCCTGGTGCAGGGGGTCAAGCGGCCCCCCATCTCCCTCGTCGTAGCAGTTGCACCGCCTGCGGAGTGGACAGCTACGCCGCTGCGAAGATCGCTGCACAGAGGGGAGTGCGATGGCGTGCCGACGAGGGTGGTCACGCACGCTGCTGGGTGCTCGCGCAGGCGGGGGCAGACACACGTCATGCTGGGAGGTAGATATGCTGGGGAAGCAGGGCATCGTAAGAAGCAAGGGAATTGTGAGAAGCAGAGTATGCTGGGAGTGATACCGCCTACTCTACTCGGATGTAATGTTTGATGTATAGAGCGCCTTCACTCAAGGTGCTTGACGCAGTTTAGAAAACGATGACGAACATATACTGAGATGTCAGGAGCGTGCAAGGATTGAGGAATGAATGACAGCGATATAGATGTCCTTAGGCGTCACGAAAGGGTAGCGGAGGGATTGATTGCTGCTTCTGCTGCGTGTGGAATCCCTATTGAGAAACTTGCAATGTAACGTTTAAAAACTTGGACCGTGACGCCGGCACACAATGGCCTACTCTTGCGAATAACGTCACGGGATCTTTAAAGTTCAAGATGAGGCAGATGGCGTGTAGTAATATACCTGCAGAAATAACCAGGGTGGCCTGCCGATTTCAAACCACGAACCTCTGCAACAAGCAGCAAATACGCTAAAGCTGGGCCATGTCACAGGCCAACACCACCACCACCACAACACACGCAAGGTGATTTCTAGACATTTATGACCATATGATTAGTCCTCCCATCATGCATTGCATGTCACATGACATCACCATACTACGTGTATAACCATTGTTTCAGTTTCAGGGGGCACAGTCCGGAACGTCGTTTTTCGGGAATAATTTTGGCACCCAGCCACCCCAGCCACCCCCAGCTACCCCGATCTCCTCTGCCTCGTTGTGTCTGAGGATTATTTAAAAACGGGATACAACAACGTAAATAAACATTATGGTTCGGTGCATACCTTGTGCTCTCGTGGTAGTCACTTCAATCCCTACTCTTGAGCCATCCCGAGCAGCGTTCCAGATAATACTGCGTGAGACATTAACCCGTGCGTGTGATGCAACGGCGTTGTTATAGCCCAACAACATTCTAAACATGGGGCCTCATCATATTTTAACATTGCTTCCAGAACTCACTTTCCCAGTCGCTACCACGGATTCCATTTGACTGCACCCTGCCCACGCATTGCCTTTCCGATGGGTTCCCCGTCGTTCAGCGGGAGCGTTCGGGGTGGTCTACCGTCACCGTTTCGCGACTCGCCAGGGCGAGAATTTGCCACAAACACTTTGCCCCATCGAGATTCCCCCGGAAGCCCAGGCCTCACCGACGCCCACGCAGTAAACCACCCGTCGCGGGCTCTCAGCTTTCACCGCAGTCGCGTCATCGTGCGACCACACCGGCGTGTTGCCGATCAACATCAAATAAACACTCGCACGAACCTTGCACCAATGGCTTAGAGCACCATCACGACGATCATCATCACCATCATTGTAGAGTCCCTCGATCTCAGTTGGCTGTGCCGAGGAGTGGCTGTGCACTGAGCTGCACGGCCTGACGAGTGGCTGGAGGGAGAGAGGTCCTGGCGGTCCCCGACCTACAATCATCATTGTCAACAGCCACGACCTCTGCAGTGCTGCGGGAAACCTTTCCGAAGCCGTCGCCATCCCTCACGGCTAGTCCACGAAGCCGCAATCCGCATCACTCCCCTGCATGGACCAATTTAATCGCTCCATCTCCTTGATCCCTCCTCTGGCTGCCATTCCGTCCATCGTCGGTCTCGTCTGGGAGCTGCCGTCTCACACAGCGACCGCTCCAGCCCAGACCCAGAGGATTTTCTTAGCAGCCAACACGATGCCCCTACCATACAGACAGGACAGTCTGCTGCGTTCTGCAGAGTGCGTCCTTCCCACGGTCGTTCCCGCTTGTTCTGCCACCTGATTCTGTTTTGCTCGTATTTCTCTTGAGTCAGACTCGGTCACATCCTCTCTGTCGAGTTCCTCAACCGTGTCCTGCCGTCCATCTCTGCTGGAGGTTAGGTGACCATGGCGTCATCGGAGACGGCAAATACTTCCCCGTCTCTATCCGTGCCTTGCTTTCTCCGACCCAAGTTGAAGAAAATATCTCCGAAATATTTGGCGAATGGCCTCGCATCTTATTGTCCGGCTCCTTTTCTGATTTGTATTTTGTTTCTCTTCCGCGACCTCACGGAAACTTGCAGTCTCACAGTGAATCGATCGCAGAGGCTCCTAGTGGACAAAGTCCAGGCAGAATGATGCTGGGTATTCGTTAGCCCATATGGTGTAAACTGATTGGAGACCAAGTATGTGGTCAATGTTGAACTTAAACTTTTCTAGAAACAGCTTAACTCATGGTTTGTTGACCTTTGAGTTGTCCATAATGATGATTATTTATTTCAAAACATGGGCGTCGACGTGAAGCACGGTGTCTGCACAGACGCTGAGTGGGGAGGCAAGCTCTGAGGTCCTACATTGGGATGTTTGGCCAACCTCCTTGTGTACGAATGCTTTACGAGCGTGCTGGCGAGGGGACGTTCTTATTACAGCGACGCCGGCACGGACACTGGTAGGGCGCGAGCGCGGTTGTTGGCGGCCCTCCTCTTCTTCCCCAGAGCCCCTCCGCTTTGTCTCTGCTCCCCTCATCTACCTCCTCCTCTATACCCCCAAATTATACCTCTCTGGGTCTTCCATCCAAACCTCCGATACCCCCTTTTCCCACCTTCCTTGCACAGCGCCCCCTTTTCATTCTCTCAATGGCACTGCGGTCCCTCGTCCTTTTCGTGACCCCCACGCTCAATCCGAACGCCCCCCCACGAACGCTACGCACCGACGGATTTGCCATAGGAATGTGGAAGTTACTGCCACTGGTTCACGATTGCCAGCAGAGATGAGCCCCACCACGTCCCACGGCGACTCGGCGTCAGCGCGATTGTCGCTCGTCGCAGAGGTGCACGGTTGGAATTCAGCGGCCACCCTGGTTATTACTGCGGGGGTATTCACGGTGATAATGCAGTCTGTTTTCCTATAACGCCGCGTGTTGTTTTCATAGCGCGAAAAACACTTTTTTACAACGCGGATGCGAATTGGAAATAACGCGATTGAGCGAACGCAACAACGTCGCGCGAGCATGAACAAGCGGTCGTACGTCTGCCTCGGCGTAGCGTCGCGCAAGGCAGTGGGATGCTGCTGGATGCTTCGAGATGCTACTACCCACGTGCACTAAGTCGTTGTTCAGCCTGCGTACGCACCTCACGTGTTACCGCGGACTGTGCTTTACTATGTACTGTTTATTACGAGATGTTTCCATCACGCGGTGTTCTTCATGAACGCAACTGCGACTGCGTTACAGAAGAACAGACTACGACTACGAGCTGTCTGCTTCACGGCACCGTGACGTCACGGGCCACATTTTGAAGAAAAATCTAAAAATTCGACCACAAATTACTCAACCGGGATTACACATCGCCCCTATATATTACCTTATACATTATATTAAACATTACACTTTTATACTATTTATTATTATACAATCTGCTATACACTATACCATTGACCGTCGCGTGAAAGGTACTAAGAGGAAGCAATAAGAGGAAGTATAGTGAATATACAGCAGTGTGGTATACAGTAGGGTGGGTAGAATAATACATAGTGTAATATTACAATGTATAGTCTAAGGTATAGGGTGGTGTATAGTAATGCAGTATATAATTTAATGTTGGGTTTGTCTATGGCAGTATATAGTACGGGGTAGATCCGTGTGATGTAAGGAAAAAGTTTAGCTGGAGGCATATTATATTTTTTGCGACATAGAATTGTAATGTATGACTTACTGTTAGTAGCTCAGCTTATTGGAGAGTATATTTAGTATATTGATGATATTGATGTAGTTTATATTTTAGTTTTTTACGTGGTGGTTTGGCTGCTGCAACTCCTTACTATTAAAATTCCTTCCCTTTATTACTGCTAACCCTACTTCCTCCCTTTGTTGCTGCTAATCCTATATAATGCACGGGCATAATATGACTTTGAGACTCCCCCCACCTCCTACGCATTCCACAAGTAGTAACTAATCCTATATCTGCATTATCCATAAATATGCTAAATTCCTCTGTTGATATGCAAATTCCTTTGTCAAGGCGCCCTTCCTCCTCTAACCCAGTTTAAATATACGCTTCCAAGCTTGGTGGTGTTCATTCAGACGCTGTCTTTCCGACAGACCTGTTCTTTCCCGTGAGGCAGGCTGCTTGCGTTGTGGCCGAAACGTCGTGAGAATTATTTTATTATGTTTTATTTTTATTATTTTATTACTTCCCTTCTACGTGACTTTACCGAAAGAACCAAGAAGATGAATCCCTGCAGTCACGAAAATTTAACCGTGCTATGTTTAGTGCCAAACCAGGTCCCTGTGGGGTGGGCTGGTAGGAACAAACAAATGAATGGCTATAATAAAATGAAATGGCAAAAAATGGGCGCCAATAAGTGGACGGAAACCTAGACGTAGTGGAACATAGGAAACAATAAAGTAGTAGTAACCGTTGTGGAAAAAATACTAGTATTGCAAAGTATGTACCTACGTGAGTGCAGCTTGGAGCAGACATAGTGAGTAGTAACAATCTGCACAATATGCAGATTGTTACTACCCCTGCCGCGGTAGCCCCGCCCAGCCCCGCGTAGCCCCGCCCAATACACCCCTAGCGGGGGAGAAATTGCCAGGCCTGGCTCTAGGCTGGAGACCCGCCGACGACGGGGAGGTAGGGAGTGTATTTTAATGTAAAAGCTTAAAATTCAAATGTTTCTATTAAAAAATATGAGGGAATGTAACAGTGTTAAACATTAACTCCCTTTCACACACGCGGGGGTACGATACGAAGGGAGAGTGTGAGGCCTAGTTCTAGGCTTGAGGCCTAGTTCTAGCTGTAGGCTTTAGGCCGCTGCGAGTTAATTTTTAATTTAAAAGTTTTAATTATTTATGTAAAAGCTTTCAATTAAAATTTTTCTATTTCAAAACATCAGGGAATGTAACATTGTTAAACATTAACTCCCTTTCACACACACGGGGGTACGATACGAAGGGAGAGTGTGAGGCCTAGTTCTAGGCTTGAGGCCTAGTTCTAGGCTTGAGGCCTAGTTCTAGGCTTTAGGCCTAGCTGTAGGCTTTAGGCCGCTGTTAGTAAATTTTTAATTTAAAAGTTTTAATTAAAAGCTATCTGTGGGAATTACAAGGGAATGTTATACACTTGTTTCGACAGGAAAGCCGAAAGCGTCACTGAGTGTAAAGGTTTTTGTAGGGTCATGCCAAGTGTTTGCAGTAGGGGGCGATGTTGATACACGGACGGACGGACGGACGATATAATCTATTGTTGGCTGGTCCACTTCGTTCCTACCAGTATAAGTTCAACATACAACAACATCCATACAATTAAACGGTGATGATATTCTTTTTTATTTCAACTCGTACACGGCGTTTGCTCGCCTATGTAGAGAGAGAGAGGGCGGGAAACGCTCGATCCCGTAATGAGGTAACAGCTGCGAGTGGGAACTCTCTGTGTAGCGCCTTCTCCTGGCAAGCCAGGATGTGGCAAGGGCGTTTCACATCACGTGTGTGGTCTTCAACAACCTATCAACCCTCGCTGCCTCTACAGCGCGGGGTTAAGGTCGTGAACCCTACATGACACTTCACAGGCTACTGTACCAACAGAAAATAACGACAACCCTGTTTGGTAAACATATATCTAACCGTACAGATATCACAACATATGGGAAGGTGAGTTTACTTTATAATGTACACGGTTAAGTGTCGGCTATCAAGTTGCTTTCACAACTTTTAAATAAAACTGCGATACAAAAACACTGGGACGTGATAACAATAACCGGGGCCGACTGCACGGAGCCGAGGCAGATTCGGAGGGAGATATCCAGAAGTTACCGCACGAGATAGATATCGCAATCTGGGCAGCAACACGCAGCAGCCTCGCTCGGCGCCGCGTCAAACCCGAGCGGCGTTCGCGTGGTGAGCAGGGAGACGTGTCACTGGGAGCGCCGCCCACAGCACTTCGTGATTCCACGAACGGCGCTTTCCACTTCAGTGACCGCGGCCGCTGTCGCCGGGACAGGGCGCTGTGGCGCTGCGGCGTTGTCGGGTCTCATTCAAGTGGACATTTATCGTGCCCCGGGGCACTCCCAGCGAGTGCCCGGCCGAGGCCACCGGCTCGCGTGACCGGCCGGCGCGGCGTCCCGTCCGCGCGTTCCCCTTCCCGCGTCTCGGCGCGAGGCGATAACCCACGCCGCTCCGCCCGCCAAACCGTGCGCGCGGCGACCCGCAGCTCGCCCGGCACTTTTGCTCTCCCGAGGCACGCGCAGAATTTCTGCTGAACGCCGCTCGACGGCCGCCCGTCTCCCAGAGGGAGGAGGCGGCTCGGACGTGAAGACCGCTGGCCACGGCCTGGTCAGCAAGAACCTTCCTCTGCAAGGCTAGGAATCCACGCTCGTGGGTGGCCATGAGATGTAGCGCACGCAAGCTGACGGAGCAGCCAAGCAACCGCTCGCTCACGCCACTGCCGGTGGAAGGGCCTCCACTCCAGGCAGCTCGAAAGAGAGCACCGCTAGAGAGTTAATTTGGCCTACTCTTCCACGATGGCCAGACAATCTGAGGTGTGAGTACCCACACTTCACCCCACAGTGCGCGACCTGCCGACCGACTGTGGCGCAACCCAATTCAACTCCTGCTGGGCGGGACGCAAGCGGTGGGCAAAGTGGAATTAAGAATCTTCATTTTTGAAAACTGCCACGCCAGGAGATTGGATCGAACCAGAGGCCTCTGGCTCGCAGCTCCGGTGGCGCTGCTCACTAAGATGCAGCCGGCAACTGCTGCTCTATGCGCACACGGGGCCCTCAAACCCCTCAGAGGCACTGCAGAGATTTGTAAGCCGACAAGTGCCATTGCTCAGAACCAAACCTTTTCTTATCACGATTCTCATCATCAAAAGTGTTCCTCTGCCAATCTGTCAAGTCACAGTGTGCCAAGTCCGAGTGTGCCAAGTCAGGCTCACAGTTTGTCTATTTCCGCAGCCCGAGGCGGCCTCTAACGGAGTGGCCTCGTCTCGAGTCGTGACATCCGACGTCTCGCTCCACCTGCTGGGAGCATCTTCTGGAATTCTATTGAAGCGCCCCAGTCCGCAAAACGTCGGACATCGTCCCGAACAACGCACGACCCGACTCCGCGACCCGCCAACGCGACCCAACGACTCATCGGAGAGCCGCGCTCAGCAGCAGCACGACGGCGAGAAGCCCGCCGCCGTAGCAGCTCTCACCACACCTGGGAGGGCTGGTGGTCTGAGTTGACCGCAGCCTGCACTGTTAGCGAGCACCTATTAAGGCCGGCACGGCATCGGCGAGCCGGTGCGTGTGGGACCCGATACTCCTACAGACACGAGCCAATATTGACGGCGGTAATGCGGTTTTAGTGGCGGTAGAATGATTGAATGTCAGTGAGGTCACACGTCAAAGTGAACTCTGTCAGTCGCCCTTTGCCCGTCACGCGAGCGCTGTTTCTGTGAGCGAACCCCCCCCCCCTCAACACGATCGGCAATAACCACTGTGTGGACTTACAGGTAATAAATGCATACAGTGGTGGGGCGGCATTCCGGGCAAAGCTCTTCATGGCACATAAACATTGCACGTGTTCTGAAGGGCCATTACCCGAAACGTCACCTATGTGTTTTCTTCTTTTAAGGCCACGCGGTGTTGTTGACGGAACGTGTTGAGTTGTGTTTGTGTGTGTTGTGTTTGTGGTGTGTGTGTTTGTGTGCGTTGTGTGT
>CM025670.2:183558-213958 GCA_014621495.2 Entosphenus tridentatus
TTGTGTGCGACGAGGAGGGGGTGGGTGGGGACACTCACCGAGTACTCGCGCGTGAATCCGTCCTGCCCGCTCTCGTCCCTCACCCCCACCTGCTGCAGGCGGCACGTCAGGGCGTGCAGCACCCGCTCCAGCTCCAGCTGCTGCTGCTCCTGCTGCTGCTCCAGCTGCTGCTGCTGCTCCAGCTGCTGCTGCTGCTCCAGCTGCTGCAGCTGCTCCAGCTTCTGCTGCTCCAGCTGCAGCTGGCTCATGGCAGCAGCCCGGACCCCACGCTGCGTCTCGCAGCCCCGAGCAGTCCCCACGCTGCGTCTCGCTCCAACACCTCCTCCTCCTCCACCTCCTGCTGCTACTGCTGTTGCTGCTGTTGCCTGCACGGCTGCACTCACTCGCCGTGCCTGCTGCTGCTGCTTCCGTCGTGGTTGTCGTTGTAGTCGTCGTCGTTCAAGAGCTGGGGGGCACGGGCGGGCGAAGTGAGGAGAGGCTCGCTCGTGAAATGTCTCGACCGCGGCTTCCTCGTGTGGGCTGAGCGCGAGGAGGAGGAGGAGGAGGCGGTGGGGGCGGTGCGGAGAGCGGCGGGCGACGAGGAGGAGGAGGAAGCTGAAAGTTGAGATGTGGAGGGGAAGCAACGGCGGCGGCGGTGGTGAAGGTGGTGGCGGTGGTGAAGGTGGTGGCGGTGGAGGTGAAAGTGGTGATGGTGGTGGTGGAGGTGGTGATGGTGGTGGTGGTGATGGAGGAGGTGATGGTGGTGGTGATGGTGGTGATGGTATAGGTGATGGTGGTGGTGGAGGTGGTGATGGTGGTGGTGGAGGAGTTGCGAGGAGTCGTGGTGCGATGGTTTGGGCGCTGCTAACCGGGCGAGCCGGGTTCGATTCCCACTCACGGCCACCAACGCCGGTGACGATTGTCCGAACCGGTCCTGGGCCTCCCCTAGGTGGACTCAGCCTCAAATGACTACCTGGTGCGGTGTGTCCGGCCACAGCACGGCAATACCAGCACTCTACAACGATTCGCTATTTATAGGAACCTGCTATCATGAAATCAGCCCTATGCAAACCATATGCAAAGCAATAAAAGCGTGCGGTCATTGCAAGCTCCACGTGGCAGCAGACTCGGCTCGCTCGGGCTGCGGGAGCGCAGCGAGCGGCCCGCTCAGCTCGGGCCCGTCCACCCCTGCGTTGGTTGTGGACCTCTCGGCCCGGCAGTTGTGGTGGATGGGAATAGAACACGACCCGGTGATTTTTGAAGTGGGGGGGGGGGGTCACACATAGATCATCGTGTTCTGTGACATTGCCAACCCACTTTTGGGCTGAGAGGCGGCCAGGCTTGGCAGTACAGCAAGAAGCGTTCTGATCCAGCTTTGTGGATTTTTCTTGCTCTTAAGAGCCCTTCGAGAAGAGGGCATCTTGGCCTACTCTTTCACACTGACCAGATGTCTTGGGAGAAGTGAGAGAATACCCACATTCTACCCCAGCACATTAGTGACCTGCCGATCGACAGAACCCATGTGTACTGCTGGGTGGACAGAGTCGGAGTGAGGGGCGGATTTAAGAAACGTGGCCACTTTTTGTTTCAACTGCGGTCGCTCACGACGATGTTCGTTTATGTGGCATCCTTTTCTCATCGCGTCTCAAGGCGCCGTGCGTGAAGGCAATACTGAAGGAACCGGGTGGCTAAATGAGAGCCATCGAGGAATAAGGGCTATTAAAGGAAAGCTGTCTTTTAGAACATGTTCTTATCGGGGAATGAAAGGTATCAGCGCTGTGTGAGAGCCGTCGACGGGCACGGCTCTCAGATGTCAACACGCCCGGGTTTCGGGATTGTGTGCTAAGGATCTCAGCACCTCCGATTAGCACAGTTGGTTACGTACGGTGCGAAGGAAGTTCCAACACACACACAGCGGCGTGGCTGCGTGTCCTACACACGAAGTCGAGGCAAGTCGTCGTTCACGCTGCGGTCTGTGACCCCCGGGGCGCCAGGCGCGCGTGAAGGTCACCAAATCGTTCCGACGACAGTTTCCACATTCCGCTCGGCAGCTTTGGTGCCAATTGGGACAATGGGAGGCTGCAGATTGACGGCCACGTCCGCCGTACGACGACGTCACGAGGAGTGCCAGTCGCCCGCATTCGATCCAAGTTCAACTCGATTCTGTGTAACCAGAGGCGAGGACTCGGAGACGCCGAGGCTTCGTGGCCGAGCTTGGTCACCAAATGACGTAAAGTAAAACAAACAAAGTCCAGCAATTAAGTGAATAGAATTCGATGCAAAACCAACTGCGTCGTGGTATCCAAAGTTACAGGGACACAGAATAATCTGCAGCATGCGCGGTCGGCTCTGTGCATGTCTGCCATGCATTCCTTCCTGTCGATTGCAGTTGGGAAATTACCCTTTCTCTGTTTAACACGTCGGCTTTCGCGACCAATATCATCCATAATATGCGGGGGGGGGGGCTGGGTTAGATCGCGTAAATATAAATGTAAGGTGTGTCACGTAAACAGAACATGCCAATTCGTTACTAGTACAGCACAACGGTGTGTTGGAGAGCAACTACACAACAGTTATAATCTGAGTACGACGTTTCGCCAGTAATTACAACTAGCATAATCAGACAGACAGCCAGATTTAACAAAAAAAGCCTATATTACTCCTTCTCTGTTGGACGACTGGGCTTTTTGACAATGCAATTTTAATGGCAGTGCTTTGGACATTTAAATAAATATATTAAAATAAGTAGAGACATTTACCAAGTGCAAATGGAGCACAATGCGTGTTGGTGTAGGAACAGGCAATTGTGACTTCTCTCATAATGGCCCCGATCACAGAAACAGTAGTTACCCTGTTTGAGTGTCACCTGTCGCATGCGCTTGTTGGACGTTGACGCTGTGGCGGAGGAGCATTGGGCCAGTACCTCTGAGTTGCTGGGTCACAATCAGTCCACGTCTCAGCCAGCCGTAACTAAACACGGGTTTACAGGATCGCGTGTCCACGGTTTCAGCCCAGCCAGACAAACCCGCGTGATAAATGAGTCGTTTTCTCTCACGTACATTGAACAAGGCCACCAAGTCCACCTCCTGACTCGGCTGACGAGACCGCGTGTAGAAACCGGTCCCTAGTTTTACTTGTGTTGAACCAATGCTGCGGAAATAATGCATTCCCGGAATGATGTGTGGCTGATTGGATGTGTAAATAGAAATAACTGCGTCTCTGTACGTGAAGGGAGAGATGCGCGAAGGAGGAGGCGAATATCTGCTGAGTTGATTGTTTTACTTCAGTTCTGCGCGACGACTGCTGAATGGTCATTACGTGACCGATTTGGGTGCACGACCACAACATTGCTTTGAGTCTTTTTTAGACGTGGTGGCAACAAGAGAAATCTTACCTCTGCTGAAAGTTACGCAAACAAAACACCGCGGCATCCACACCACTTCCTCCCTCCCACCTGAGCCCCGTGGAGGAGGATGGAGCGGATGGAGATTTTGATCGGCGCTGTGTGTGGAGGTGGGGAGCAATCACGTTGAGCATTCCCTTCCTTCGCCGCGACTTCCAGATGCGTCCAGTGCCCGGAAAGTGTTCAGCCGCAGCCGCAGCCGCTGCTGCTGCTGCTTGCCTCCCGCACCGTGTTATTTTAGAACTGTTCCAGTGACTCAACCTGTGATCTAACGATAAGCGGAGCTTTACTCTAATTATGCATCTCATGGATCATTACCTAGTTTGATGTCGAGGTTAGCAATCCCGCACCTCCGATTAGCACGGTTGGCTATTTACGGTCCGAAAGAAGTTCAATATACATATCCATTCAGTGGCTTCAGGTCAGGCAGAGTGAGCGATTGTCTCACTTAGGTGGTGGCCACAGTCACAATTTTGGGCTGCTCCTCACGTTCCACTGGTGGGAGAAGTGGCTACATCATCTTCTCTGGTCCTGTCCTCAAGGCTTTTTCAAGGTTTGCGTGGAAGGTTGAACCCTGGGACCGCTGGGGTCAGTTACCAAGTTGCAATTGGTGATGTTTGCAGTCAACCATGGTTGTGCCATCGAGAGGGAGCACTGTCATCGGTTTGTAGGGTTTGGAGTGTATCCAAGCAGGGGCTGCGGGATTTCAGGTGCATGTACGTAGGCCTCGGCAAGGTAAGGTAAAAGTGTAAAAATAACGAGCCTACCTTTACCCTACCTTTTACCTTACCACAATACAATCACTCTACCCTACCTTTTACCCTTTAGCAGGTAATGTAAAAGGTTAAAAGCAACGAGCCTACCTTTTACCCTACTCTTTACCCTTACCCCTTGGCATGTCGACACCTTTACCCTTTACCTTTACCCTTTATCCCGGTAAAAAGGGTACAATTACCTTACCTTGCGAGGCCTACATGTACGTGGGGGGGAGGGGGGGTGTTGAGGTCCTTTGTCAGTGGGCAGGCTGCGTTGGCTGACAGCCGGTGGTGTTCTTTTAGGAGAATGTATTCGTCTACGAGCTTTAGGTGGTGCATGGAAGACCATTTTGACAGTTGTTCTCCCGCAGTGTTGTTGGAATACCCCCACACATGGTGGTGACTGTTGAAGTCCCCGGTGTAGATGGTTGGGTGCACTGGAGGCTGTATTGTCAATGTTGGACCAGAGGTCATTTGGTGGCTTGTAGACATTTGTCACGGTCAGCTTCCCTACTTTTATTGAGATGGAGTAGGGGTCGTCTGATTTTAGGTCTTTTGTGTTTTCGGTCAGCCTTTCCTTGATATAAGTGGCTAGGCCATGTGTCTTGTTATCTCTCTTTGCAATGAGTTGGAACCCGTGGATGTGGGCTTGGCGGCTGGAGTGGTCCACGAGGTGAGTTTCTTGCAGGGTGACTATGTACACTTTCCTGCCAGTTCTTTTGCGAGTAGCTCGCGTTTCGCCCGGGATAGGCCTTCGACATTGAATTGGAATATTTTTGTAACTGGTCCTATTTTTCGGCTTTATTGTCCCTGAATTATATAATTTCCCAGTGGGTATTTATTGCTTCGACTAGCCCAAAGTCTGGAGTTCGGTCGTCTTATTGACACCATTGGTTTGCAGGGTTTTCAATTGTAAAACTTGCTTTAACAGGAGGGCCACGTGAAGGTTGCTGTCTCACTCTCTCTGCTGGTTAAATAGTCTCCTCTAATGAGCATCGTGGCGCTTTTCATCTCCTGTTTACAGTCTTGAGCCAGTGGTGTAAGTTCTACATTCCTATGGCGGGGTCGAGTGGATCCATAGCACTACCACTGCTACATTGGAATCTCGGTTGTCGACACCAGGCTGTGCCGGATGTTAGCGCAGTGTGTGGAATACAAGGCGTGCTGCCAGGACGGAGATAATGGCCACAATAGCGCCATTGGCTATCTATGTATGCACGGTATATTGACCTTGTTTTGCACCATACGTAGCCAACCGTGCTAATTGCCTTGCTTCACTCTGTCGAAAGTCAGCAGTGATGCTATGGGGGAAATGACTCCCACATTGGGAATGTGGAATTCCATAAATGCAGCTGGGCTTCCAGCATTTACATTTAAACTTTTGATTTGACCATAATTCATGAATATATTCCCCAATTAGTCTCACTGATAGGGTTTTCACCTGTCCGGGTTGGACTCGTTACAGTCTTGGAATCGGCATCTGGGTTCGGGTGAGAGGAATTGATTTGTACCGATATCTGATACTGGTCTTGCATGCAACTCTATTTTACTTTGTTGAACATAGTAAAGCAGATAAGTGAATTTTTCCACAGGAATAAATGGTGATATACGCTTGCAACCTTGTAGAAATATCCACAATGGTGTCTCTTTTCAGAAAAAAACCTTAAGCCACCTAGAAAACATAGATGGCCGCCATTTTGGATGGTAACCAACTTTGATTTTGGCGGACATCTTTTATTGTTAGGTGGCGCACGGTTCTTTTTCTTATTAACTAATCCAAGGGGATAATCCGTGCCAAAGTTGGCACTTGTGTCACGATTTGAACGGTTATTTATGTTATATGCTGCGCTAGTGCTGAGCTATATGCCTGGGGTTGTCCTCCAGTAGAAACTGTGGCAATCCTACTCATAGACTACCATGACAAGAGCAGTTAGCGAGCACCTATTAAGGCCAGCGTGGCACATCGTGGATAAAACGTCTGGCCGCGTTTGTCTCCCCAGTGCTGACGTCGAACACACTTCTACTGCTGCCAGGAAGTTGCCCGGGTGAAACGCAGCTATGGTTCTCATCCCCGAAGTGCACAATCTACACGGGAACCCAAGGCACCGAGTTACCACTTTCCAACCACGCACATGAAGACCAAGATTCCCGTGTAGCCCGAACACGCTCTTGGGTAAAGTGCTGCTATCGAGCGCCTGGCACGGCACACGATGGGGGTGGATGGCCAGCACGTCTCCTCAGGTACTCATTCGAGGCTGAGTCAACCTAGGGGAAACCCAGAACCGGTTAAGACAATCATCACAAGTGCTAGCCAGTGTTGATAATTATGAGTCGTGGTGGCTGCCTGATAAAACAGGTGTGGGGTTGAACCTCCACATGCCCTTGGCAAGCCACAAGTCCCCTCCATGGTACAACCTAGCGAACACCGTTATGCATTGCAAAGAACACGGGCATTTTGTACCTGCAAAGTGCCTTACTGGATGTACACATGGTATATGCGGTATCCTATTGGATTGGTAAATGTCTGAAGGTCTACAAAATTAATTTGAAGCTTTTTTGGGGATCAGTGTTACCCCGAGTTCCTCCCACATGGCATTAACACTCATGAACGGCAAAGCACCCCAATCAATATAGGACCACAGAGCTTGGGCAATTGTTGGTAGCACCGGTTCTGGCTGCCTCCATTCCCGCGTGTTGCCTGTGGTTTCCCCTGCGCCTCCGTGCAAAAACTGTGAACCATTACAAATTCTGGTATTCTACTACAGTCTTAAAATGCAATTCGCATGTATGATACCACTATATACAGTACATATATTCCATATGAATATATTGCTCTTTTAATAAAACGACCGACCTAACAAATCGGTAATACTGGCGAAAAAAAGAGACCCAAGGTATAAATTGGCGCTAATGATGAGCTGACGGAAGCGCGCCAGATGATGTTGAGGGTAATGATGAGATCTCACAAACAGTGCGAGAGATGTCGGCACCAAGCACGTGACCCGGGGGCTGAATATCCACTGAGGTCCGTCGTCTCATTCTCAAGAAGGAGTTGAGCTGATGTAGCCCTTCTGAGGGTTGTTGAACTTCATAATAATTCCACACAGCATGGGTGCTACTCTCAAGAAGGCAGGAAATGGCAATAAAGTGACAGGAAGTGGCAATAACGTGAACATTATTAACCATAAATGTTTTACTTTTCCACTGGAATTTTTTTTTGTAAATCGTTCTAGCTTGCACCTTATCCTGAAATGGTTGTGCGTTAAATATTGGAAATGTTTCATTAAAGATTTGCCAATTTAATTTTATTTGTGGTGAATTCCAAATCACTGATATTGAAGTAAAGGTTAATGAAGCTGATAAAATATTACATACAACGCACATACATACTCTTTAGTATTTTCGGTAGTCACGTAGGTAGAAAAAATAATAGATCACGACGTTTCGATCGCAACAATAAGCAATCATCATCAGGTGACTGCCACGACAATGGTGTTATGTAGCAGCAGCAGCAGCAGCATCACGCTGGACCTGCAGTCCACAAAGAGGTCGCCGGGGAGGTTCTATCTCCCGGAGCGGCAGCTGAAACAATGGTGGCAATTTTCTTAAACCGCCCCCCACAGCGCCCGCCCAAAAGTCAGGACACATTGACTTCCTTTTGCACCGTACGTAGCCAACAATGCTAATCGGAGGTGCTGAGGTGCATCAATGTGAATGGAAGTCAGTGTGAACGTTTGTTAAAATAAATTAAATAACCCTAATGTGTCCTGAGCTTTGGGCCACCCTGTATCTATATTTAAACATCCGCAGCCTCCCACTTTGGCAAGATTGCGGTCGTGAGCTGCGAAAGCCAACTTATGCGATTCACGATGTGAGCAGCAGAGGGTAGTGCAGCTAAAACAATTGCTGTACTGCACTGCTATGATCCCACGTCTACGTTGCCCCTCCAACCAACCCGTACTGACCTGCGTAGTGAGCCACGGTCGACCAATCATGCACACGGCTCCCACAGCGTGTGGGAGGGCCCTCATCCAGCAGTGGAGAGCCACAATTATCCTGCACGTGTCCACAATACTCAGCGTGTTATGAGCCTGGTGCGTGCTTGGGACTGCCACCCAGGTGATGTAGCAAGGTTGCACTGAAAATTGGCCAGTAGATCGCGGAGCGACAATGGATTCTGGAATCTCATCTGTGTGGGGCTTTCTTATCTGTTGTCTGGTAGTTACTGCTCATTGGTTATTTCCATGGCATCACAGAGTTCGTGGCGACAGCTGAAGAGGAGGATGGCTGATGCATCCATTCTCATGGCTCAGCACACACACAATCGAATCGTTTGAGTGTCCCTGGTTACTGTCCCATTCGTGCAAAAGTATATGCAAATATTATGCAAATACAGTTACATTTCGGCCATCTGCACAAACAAGAGAGAAGGAATATCCTTTGGGTCTTTCGGTAAAGTCACGTAGATAGAACAATAAAACAAAATGAAATAATTATTTCTTATATTTTTCATTCACTTTATTTTAATTTTTATTACTTTATTTTTCTATCTACGTGACATTACCGAAAGACCCAAAGAATATGAATTCCTGCAGTCACGAAAGCGTTAAGTCAAGATTTAAGAGAGAAGGAAGTTCTAAGCGATGCCAACAAAACCTTGAATCTATGATTCCTTGAATAACCAGGGATATGAATGACTTGTCACAAGAATGTAAATACAATATCTTAAAACTATTAAACTATTATTATTTTTAACCAGGGAAGGCACATTGAGCTATATAGCCCTCCTTCAGAAGTGCCCTGGCCACAAATTATATCACGTGGAAATGTACCACAGACAAATACTATAAATGCATGTTTCTAAATGTGGAGGGAAAAACTGGAGACAAATCCACGCGACCGCGGGGAGAAAGACATGCAAATATCCAGGCGTCGGGGTCTGGATGGAACCCACGACCTCCTGTATACCAGGGGAGGTAGTTAACATCTCATTGCCACCGTGGCGCCCACCTTGCGATGCTGCTACTGCTGCTCACAACAAAACCATCTTCGTCAATAACGACACCGTGTGTGCCCTTAAAAATAAAAATGTTTCCACGAGGTGCCGTATCAGGCAATGGCCCTTCAATAGCAGTTCGTAGGGTCATTGCCGAAACGTCGCCCATGATGTTGTTGTTGTTTTATTGTTAACGCCGCGGTGTTGTGACTGACGAACGCGCTTGGCGCACGGACATGCTACTGGTTGTAGTTTTTGACACCGCCACTAAAGTTGCCCGTGAAATATAATTTACAATTATTTCCATTGAACGACGTCAGTAAAGGTCCCTGCGTGGTAATCAGAGTGCGTGAGCTCTGCTACGCGCGGTTTGCAGTGCACTGCTCGTCGGTCAACGTAATATCATTTACTGCGTTGTCTCTTGATTCAAAGTGATTCCCTGCTGCTCAGATCAGCATTGAGGCATTGGTGCTTATCTCCTGTTTACGGCCCTGAGCCAGTGGTGGAAATTGGACATTCCTTTGGCGGAGGCGAGTCTATCCATAAGACTACCACATTTGACTTCCCCACAGAGCGGTGTTCATTGTTATTAACCCCAGAGGGTTGATGATGAATGGCTGAGTCAACCCAGTGATATTGTGTTCCGGGTCTGGTGAGTGCGTTGCTAAAGACTGCTTGGCTCATAGCCAATGTTCTTGTGTTGCATGTTACTGGAGTGGACGCGGTTTTGCGTCAGTGCAAGACCCCCATTTCTTACCTATGAACATCCAGCAGTTCACCAGCATTGTTGTCAGCACGCCGGACTGTGTTGATGATACACTGAATATCGAAGCCTGCACAGAGTGTGCGTGTGTGTGCTCCCACGAGGCTGTACGCCCAATGGGTTGTGTAAAACAAACTTTTGTTTTTACGTGGAGAGACAAATATGGGACGTTGCTATTTATTTTGGCAGATAATTCGGTTAGGTTGTTCGTTCAAATGTAACAAATCAAATAAACTCCACCTCAATTAAAATTAGTATTACTTCCTGAGAAAGCAGGAGTGGTTTTCCTACAAATAGACTGAAAACTGGCACAGGCATGTGGAATTTCCACAACTGGCTCAGGGCACTTGGCCTATGCTGGCTAAGGCAAGGCAGACACTCGCGAATCCGCATGAGCGAGCTCGGGGTTGGGGGTCGTTAGGGATCGATTTGAAGTCGCCCCCCGCGTCGAGAATGTTGCCCAAAGTTACGGGCTGCACCTCGCTTGGCTTGGGCGAACCGGGGCAGCTTTGAGAGAAACGGGAGTCTGTGGTTCCCCAAATTGTAAACATCTCCGTGGCCTTCGTGAAGTTGGTGAAGAGGAACGGGGCCGTAAAAGGAGAGGCTCGTGCGCTCACCTGCCTCCCACTGCCAGAGCAGCACAGCTGACAGCGCCATCCCACAAAACGCAGCACGCTGCTTCCGTCGCGTGCAACGCGCGCCCACACAGGGGGCCCCCACAGGGGGCCACCACGAGACACCACCCAGAGCACACGGGTCGACCTAGGGGAAGTCCCGGTCCAGTTCAAATAATCACCACTGATGTTAGGACCAGCCGGGAATCAAAGTCGGTCGTCGAGGTCTCTAGCGCGTGTGCTAACCACTGTGCCACCACTCCACCGACTACACCACCACGGCCATCACCAGCACCCTCATCATCATCATCGGTTTCCGAGCAACTCCTGCCAGTGCTCTTTGTTGCTTCAGGCCTGACTCAGCAACCCGACACGACGTGGACTTGCGCTATCCACTACAGGGGTGAACTCGAAGCGCGATTCAGAATCCGATGTTTAGGCCAGGATACGAAATATCATCATATCATGTTTGTCCGCCGACGGTTCAAAGCAGGCTGCTGATGGGATGTGTAAAAAACAGATTTTTGTGTTTGTTTGTGTGGAGGGAGAGACATGGGAATTATGAGGCGCAATTGTCTTCGTATTTATTTGGATTGCTGCTTGCGAGTCATTTACTCGAATCTGTCCACGGGGGGACCTTGCTGAAGTCCCCGGGCTGTGTCCGTGGGAGGTGGCCGCCCACGTGCTGCTGCTGCTGCGGCTGCTCGCATTGCCGGGCCTGCATCCTCCACCCTCTGCGAGAACGCTCGGCCTGCGTGACCTACCTCGGCTGCTTGCGCAACGCGGCCTTTCAGTACTTGAGTTGCGTGGACTGGCTGCAGGGTGCAGTACCCACCGAGGTTTAAAACATTGCGACGTTCAGTCGATTGATATTTGTCGGTGCAAACGCCTTTCTCTATGTGTGGTGTTTAGACGTGGGAAAATGCCACCATTGCTTCCCCAAACTCAGTAGAATTCCCCATTCCGCAAAGTCCCGTTGTTTGCTAACATTTTGGTCAGCTCTTTGCACGAAGCAGAACTTGGAGCTGCCTGCAGTTCGTCAGAACACGCTGCCGATGCAGCTCGCTCAGTAAATAAATGGCTCCAAGCCGCAGTTGCGCTCACAGCGCACACGGCACAACGCACAAGTGCACAGGGCAGAGTGGCGAGCGCTCGGGTTGGGAGCGATCGTGCAGCGCTTGACGCACTTCTCCATAATGCTGGCACCTGGCTTCAATTCGTGCCTATCCACCATCTGAGAACAATTGGTGCCTGCACCTGGCCTGAACTACCCGAGGTAAACTCTGCCCTAAAGCCGCTGTACCCGGTGCGGTGGGTGATGCGCTCAACATCCACATCACCCGACCCCCTCGCACGCAATGCCAGCTACAATAGGTGCTCGCTGACAGCATTTGCCTGGCAGCCAAGAAGATGAAATAGGCCATCTGTGTAAACTTAAAACCTCGGTTCTATTAGCCAATACAGGGATCCAAACGTGTGCTTTTGGGAGAGCAACTTCGTTGTTTTTATGCCAAAGTTCTTGTCATGAACCCTCCGCCACCTGACAAACATCGTCACGTTTACAGATGTGAACGATACGTGCTGATCGACAGAGCTCCTACCCTTCACCGGTGGCTTGAGACTTTTCGTCGCTGAATTAAAAATAAATTTACAAGGACGTTTTGCTCGAACCACTTTGGGCTTCATGAGCTGGTGAGCTTGGAAATCGAGTAGCCACGACTGCTGACGTCTAGCCTTTAAGTATCTGCCGTGACAATGTGCATGGAAGTTGTGTCGAGTGGTGGCATTCTGGTTAGAGGGTTCACCTCGGTGTTGTTCCATTTAACCCGGTGAGTGCGTTTTGCCATTCATTGCCTTTTCCACTATGGTAATGGAAAAGAGGTGACTACCATTACTCTTCACGATTTAGTTGAAGAGCGATTTACAGACACGGGATACGAGACGTGACAGGCGATATTACACACCACGCCCTGCTCCAGTAAATGCGATGGGATATCGATATCAGATTTTTTTTTACAATATATGGATCACTCTGCGAATTTTTATTTGATCAATGCATGCTCCCTGCTATGGCATATGGATTATAAATAAGGGCAGTAACCGAGAAACGGAACAAAAGCTGAACAAATACGCATGGAGAGTTGCTGCATGCCTGGAAGTACACAGATAAACTGCAAGAGGAACATGGATGAGAGCACACATATAGTGAAGCTGGCGTTAGAGACATCGTGTGAACTGTTAATCAAAGTAAGTTGGCTTGGGCAGGACACTTCACTGAAATGATGACCGGTGGTAATACAATGCAATGTAGTAATTTAAGAAACGCAAATTCATGCTATTAGCATCTCTAATTGGCACTGCTGTCTGCTCACACTGTGTTGATTAAATGAAATGCAATGGCGACCTGCTTCAGCTCATGGCCAGAAATAATGATGGCCCAATGTGTAATATCGATGTCGTGTGCTTCCTCCTCCCATGCTCCACACCCATCTCGTGATCTACCTCGCCATGGAATCTCACCCGCTGTGAATGTTGGATTCGATCAGTGATGTCTGATGTCCTCACAATGGCTCTTAAGTTGACGTTGCAGCTGGATAAAATACATCAATCGGCGACCGTTAAAAAAACAAAGCGGTTGGTTTGCTTCTGCATTTGTGTCTTTATTTAAATGCTGCGTAGGCACCAACTATAAACAATGGCGAGCCCTATCGCTGTCAACATGCATGCCCATTGCAGGAAGTGTTGCTGTGGCTGGGCTCTCTCTCACTCCGATGTGTGCATGTGCGATTGCATATCTGTTCACTGCTGCGATACAGCAGAAGCCACTTGGTAGGGAAGTACTCAACTGAACCGAACCAATTCTGCACATGTTAAAGGCATTGTTACGATTGTTATACGTTTACAAGGTTGTTATTTGCAGAAAAGGTTGATTAATCAATACAATTTAAGACATAAGCTCCCCTGGGTTGTGGCTTATATCCATCTTCGACTGGGAGGGCAGCATAAGCCACACTTATTCCACTGATGGGTACAATTTATCCACGTGAAACAATGATGTTGCCACCATGCACATTTTAAAATAGGAAAACTTCACACAATTCAAGAATAATATGTTTAAACCACATAAGGGTTATATTCCTTGGGTCTTTCGGTAAAGCCACGTAAATATAATTTTTTAAATAAAATAAAAATATCACAACGTATCGATCGCAAAACAAGCAATCGTCATCAGGTTAAAAATACAGTGGGAGAGCTGCTGTTGCGATCGAAACGTCCTGATATTTACATATTTATTTTATTATTTTCTATCTACGTGACTTTAGCGAAAGACCCAAAGAATATGAATTCCTGCAGTCACGAAAGCTTTAAGTCAAGACATGAGGGTTACTCAGTGACAACACCGTTTCAATATATTGCTACACTGCGCCAACACATACTATGTGAATGTTCACACTACAGCCACACGTTACCATTGGGATAACACAAATAACGAAAACAAATTGCTTCCATAATAACCAAAAAAATATGTGGTTCATATTCCATCATTTAGTCTGAATTTGGCAAAGCATACAATTACAAAACATCTGAAAAACAGCAGTCACAATTAATAATTTTTATAATATAATGATTTATCATAATATGATTTGGCAAATCGAATACAAATGAGTAGCCGGCTTCAATGGCGCTTTGTTGTTTGGTTTTTTGAGTGGAATGCCACTGTAACATTAATCAATTTAACTTGCAACGTGCCGCCACACATTACTCACTCGCTCTCAATGAGAGAACAACTCAGAGGCACGGGGAGGAACCACAGACAACTGGGAAGGCAGCAGCCAGGTGATGAGCCGGCACCAACAATTTCCCACGTTCTGCAGTCCCCTATATATGTTAAGATGTTTTCAGACAATTTATTAATGTCAATACACAGTTTATGGGTCAAACCCAGAGAGTTGGCAAACAGATTGTGTTTATACGTATGGGAGGAAACCCACAGGTGCAACACTGCAGGGTTGCAGAGTTTATCTAATGTACGTCTTAGCCTTCCCATGTGCTTAAAGACGCAACTCAAACATATGTAGAAACTGTTAAGTCCTCAAAGATGCACGATTGGCATTGCATTGAGAGACAGGAAGAGGAACATAGGACCCGGCTTTCGTAGCCATGGCAATGAGTCCACGCTTGGTTTTGGGTTAGGCCACGTGGTAGTTTTATGCCAAAATTCTTGTCATTAACCCTACACCACCCGACAAGACTGTCACGTCATGAACAGTCTTAAACTATTTGTGCAAGGAGACATAATTACTTCAATATGCATCAGACCTGGCTCGAGAGTGGGGAAAGGGGGGGTGTGGATGTGGCCTCTGGGCGCTCCACTAGCTTGACAGGTGCGAGCTGGCACGACGAGGCGACCAAGTCAATCCCTCCACTAAAACTTACGTGAGAGACTCTTTCTGCCGTCGGTTACTCGGCGGCCGTCACTGCTAGCGCGACGCGGCCGACGATGACCATGACGCCATCAAACTCTGCTCATGACCTCCCGTGCCCCATCACACGTGGGCACACATTAGGGATGTTGCATTTCGACTACCGTCGTGTTATCAGATTTGTTGAGCAATGGAACCGATCATTGGTGGAGCGATCGATTCCTTAAATAGTCGGAGAGAGGCCAGCTCTATCGCAGTTGCCTCCCGTGGGTGTGCACGACCCCGCGGTTGGCAGGCCCTGCTCTAAATCTCGATGGGCTTGATGCTGGGCTTGCGGATGTGCCTCATTGAGGCCCCTGCCTCGCTGGGCTTGAACGGGGCCAGGGCTCCGTAGGGTCGCGGCACGGGGAGTCCCAAATCGTCGTCGGGGATGTAGCAATTGGGTCGCGGCTCGGCGGTGGAGGCCGCGCCATCGCCGGCCGTCGTCCGGTCCGCCGCGGCCGCCTCTTCCTGCGTGCGCGGAGGAGGAGACGGTGAAAACTGTGTCGTCGCTACGGCTCCGGATTCGCAGCAGAGAGAAAGATCCCCCGTATCACCTCAACAGACTTTTGGGGCAAGTGCCATTTGCGATTAGCGCCTATGAAGGCCAGCACGGCAGTCGAGGGGGCGGGTGGCCAGCGCCCATGCACCACGCCTGGCCAGCCTTTGTCTCTATGGTGGCGTTGCTTACACGCCACACCGGGTACTCATTTGAGGCCGAGTCAGCTAGGCGAGGCCCCGGAACTGGTTCAAATAATAATCAAACTCGAGTCGCCGGGTTTGAAGCACAGCGCGCGAACCGCAATGACACTCTCCGCACCGTCGCTGACACCACCGAGTAGGCCATTATGTGCCTGCGCAACAGGCTAAATGTGGCAAATCTGAAAAATGACCCACAAATGACTCAATTGGGATATACAGAGCAATCGTTGCCCCCGACTGGCACACTAATTCCCGCTGGCAGACCAGTGTTGCGTCATCTTGTGCCACACAAGGACAGCTGCCGCTGAGAGTGCCCATTGAACGTTTGAGACCCGACGTGAGGCACTTTCAGTTGCTGAGGCAATTAAGCAAACGCCAGCTAAAATTATTCTTACTTCTTCAACTTATCATGATCATAATTATTATTGTCAACGTGACTTAGATGTATTATCATCGCCGTCACCGTAGTTATCATCATTATAATCGGTGGCAATGTCAACACTTCATCATCGTTGTTGCTGGCCCCATTTATGATTGACATTGTCAACATCTTTTATGTTTATAGACTAAGACCACCTTCAAATCTGTGACCACCATCACCACAATAGTCACCATTACAATCATCAACATCATCAACTTACACGCTCACACATATTATTTTATACAACTCCCGCAGATGAGATATGACTCCAGGAGCCATAACACAGAATGTTATACATCTATGGATATGAGCTACAGTTTGCAGTCATTTCATGAGACGTCACATTGTGAGTCTCAAGACTTTTTCTTTGCAGAAGGGATCTGGACGCATTAAGATGTTTGGCCAAGTCAACAAGTGTCTTTTGCACGTGTTAGGACACTAAAGTACCCAGAGAAAACCCATACATGAGGAGATAATACTCAAAGGTCTTCACATGCACGCTGTTGCCACCTTGCAGTCTCATAAACCCACGTGATCCAAAACTTGCGATCCTAAAATTCACTTCTCTCTGCTGCTTCCCTCAACCTGCTCCACTGTGGAACTCCCTCCCCATCATCTCTTCTCCTCAAGCTCTGACAATAATAACATCGCTCAATTCAAGAAACACGTTCCACTCTCATCCATTACCACTGCGATGTGGCCGTTTGTCGCTGGTCGCTTGACGGTTTGGGCCTTTGAGCCTGACGCTTAGCAACTCATGTCCATACAAAGGGAACATAACTCAAGAGACTTCTGATTGCGAGATGGAAATCCTCACATAGGAAGGTCAAATTTTGGCGTAGATATCAATTACATGTAAGTATGTTGAATTTCTTTTGCATTGTACGTAGCCAACCGTGCTCATCGGAGGTGCGGGGAAGGACAACAAACTAAACAACGGTGAACGCGGGGCGGCTGCGTGAACCCACGCATCCTCCTGTCCCCGCGGCCCGCGCCGCCGCCACCGCCGCCCTCACCTTCTGCCGCGCCAGCCGCTCGCACCGGCGCCGGTGCTCGTCGCGGAGCGCGCTGCGCCACTCGCGCTCGGCGCCGTCGCAGGGCGCCAGCCCCTGGGCGAGTCGCGCGTGGCACGACTCCACCAGCGCCGCCCGCTCCCGCACCTCCTGCTGCAGGCGCAGCGCCGCCGCCTGCCGCATGGCCAGCTCCGACACGAGCGCCATGAGGCGGCGCGTGCGGGCGCGCAGGCGGCCCCGCGCCCCGTTCATCTGTGGGCACGCACCTCCCGTTAGCGGCGTTGGCTGCGTACCGCGGAGAAGGAGTTCGACATATCTACGTACGTACGGGCCGCGGGCGACGGCATTTGGGGGCGGGTGGATCGCCGTGCCGTAAAAAAGGTACAGGCGCAGCCCTGCATTGTCCTACAGGGCGGGGAAGAGGTGGGAGATATCACACTTTACCCCACCGTACGTGGCCTGTCGCCAATTAGCGGTGTACCCATTTATATTGCATAGACATTGGGACCCTTGAACCATTGTTTCAACTGCCGGCAATCTCTGAATTGCACGCCCGGCTGCGAAGTACAGTTGCTTTTTGAGAATTGAATCGTGATTCCTACGGTGCATGGGAAAGGGAATCGGGTGAGATGAGAGGGGACCGGTAGGTGGGGTAAGTCCACAGGCAGATGGAACAAGAGGAGGACTCGAACCTTCCCAGCGAGCGACAGAGTGTCGTTGTGCCCCTCGCGCGCCTGTACATCTGCACGCTCCGCCAGCCGAGACACCTGCTCCAGCACCAGCTGTTTCTCCAGCAGCTGCTCCTCCTTGTGCGCCAGCTGCTCTTCCAGCTTCACCCAACACCGCAAACGTGAACACGCAAAGCGAGCAAGCGAGAAGACAATGCCGACTTAGCCTCACACATCATGGGGGCAGGTGCTCATTAGTGAGCATTCAAAATCATTCGTGTCAATGCTCTTCATATTTCTTAGTGTATCCAGCCTTTAGATTGTGAGTCGAACACTCTAACCAGATCGCCACCCAGGCAAATATTAGAATACAACAAGGGTTTGACGATGCATATCAGTCAATATAATCTAACGGTGCATGCATTGAATTATGGTTTTGAGAGCTGATGATGGTGCACATTCCGCATTATAACGGTGTGCATTTCCTATGAAAACGGTGCCCGTTGTGCACTATAACGGTGCGCGTTGCACGTTGTGCGAAAAGTGTTCCCTTGTGGAAGAACCACGTCATATCGAAAACGCGTTGTGAACACTCGTTAAGTGAGGACTTGTATATCTTACAGCGAAAGCTTAATAATAAACTACTGTACAAGTGGCAACAGCATTGCTAATAACACAAGGGCCCCCACCTCCTCAGTTTTCCTGGCGAGCTCACTGGGGGAGAGGTCCTTTCCTTCGAGGAATCGGACCCTGCGGCCCTCGGGGTCCTCGAGCTGCCCCTCCAGCTCACGGATGTGGTCCTGGTACTGCAACAGCTGTGCAGGGCAGCAGCAACATCCACACGCAGCCGCCGCGTGATAACTCGGAACAGCAGCAGCAACGGCACTTGGAGAAATATATTGCAGCCAAATAATCTGGATACAGACTATGGCTGATGACGTCACACACTGATGATGATGATGACGAGAAAATTGGGTCTGACCCAGTCTCTCAGATTCACTTGCCTGGGCAGGCGCAGGGAATCGGGCAAGGAAACCAGGTGAGGCAGGCCTTTGGCTGTCATTCAGTCGTTGATCTAGAGTGCAGGGGTGGGGAACCTTTTTTCTGCCAAGGGCCATTTGGATATTTATAACATCATTCGCGGGCCATACAAAATTAAATTTATGTTGCTATGAAAAAAGCGCCTAGATTTATTGAATTTCGAGTCGTGCGGTTGCCTTGGCAGGGCCAGACTAAATGATTTTGCAGGCCTTATACGACCCGCGGGCCGGACGTTCCCCACCCCTGGTCTAGACCATCAGCCATCGTCCCTTCTAGCAACGCAGGACACCTTTTTTGCAAAGCAATTTTAAATTGCAATAATTTGTATCATACATGGCTGATGATGACGATAAGTATTAGTGCCCAGAGCCATCCAATTGGGCCTGCCTCTTCCTGCACAACCGCCAGAGCACGGGCACCTGCAGGTGCAGGCCGATGAGCTGCTCGTCCAGCGTGCGCCGGCTCGGGCCGTCGCGGCGTGCCAGGCCCAGCTGCCGCGTCTCCTCGAGGCGCGCCATGGCCAAGAAGCGCGCCTCCTCCTCCAGGGCCTGCAGCGCCACGTGGCCCTCGCGTGCCGCCGTGTCGCCCACGTGCAGGCGCTCGTACAGCGCGCACACCTCGCCCTCGCGCTCCAGCAGCTGGGACGCCCTGCCACCGCCCCCCCCCGCCCCCAGCACGCGGTCAGCTTCATCCGCACTCAATAGACAACCTCGAATAACGTCATCGTTGGTGTAGTTGTGGAGAATATAAGTAACGAAGTAATTCTTTTTTATTTTGCTACATTCTCCACAACGACGCTAACAGTTATGTTACGTATCCTATTATTTTGCGTTGACCTAGCACCTACATCTAAGTGGCGCTGACCTGACTGAGCTCTCGACTCGTAATAGTAAAGCTTGCGAGTTTAATCCTTGCTCAAGGATCACCTCAGTCCTTCATGACCCGAGTCAGGTTATATGAGCTTGGCATGGGCACTAGCTGTCCAGATTACCTTGGACCAGGCTTAACAGACTGGTGTGTTGCTATGGGCGTCTTGGCACGCTGATTTATCACCGTCTTAGTGTGTGTGCCACCTCTCCTGCGCAAGACAGAGGAGCTGCCCAGCCGTCCGCATAGTTGAGGATCATTTCTCACGACGGAGAGAAGGTGGGGTGAAAAGGTGGGGTGAAAAGGTGGGGTGAAAAGGCCGTTTGAAGCAGATTAAGTGGTGATCAAGTGGTGGGGTGGCTTGGATATCGACCTTCAGTAGCGAATGCCAGGAAGATGAGGAAAAGATCGGTGAGAGGGATGAAGGAAAGGGATCATTCTAAAACAGTGGATTGTACCGGGCTCTGCGCTGACGCACGGCCTCTTCGTAGCGCGAGCGTAGCTCCCGGGTGCCGCTTTGCGCACGCTCCACGTGGGCGAGCAGCCTCGCCAGCGTTTCCTGGCCGCGCTGGCGCCGCTCCTCCAGCTCTCGCCCTTCACGCCCGCACCGCGTCGTGTCCGCACGGGCGCTATCGCGGGACAGCGCCACCGTCTGGTGCTTCTTCCTTCGCTTCTGGACCATCCTGGGCAGGCGAAGACCGAGGACATAACAACAATAATAATCATGTTTGTCGCTGTTATCTGGAGTTATTCATGCAAATTGCATTTCAAAACGATGTGCATTCGTCGCTTGTTGTAGAGGTTCGCAGTTTGAATCCAGCAGGCCGCCCTGGTTATTAGTGCAGGACTCTTAACCGTAAAAATACGCGCTGTCTGCTTCATGAGTGGACGTTAAAGATTCCCTGATGTCGTTAGAAATGAGCAGGCAATTGTGCGCTGGCATCATGGTCCAAATCTGCCAAATTATAAAAATCACACCGCAGACACTCAGTTGGAATTGCACATAAGAGCAATCATCGCCCCGTACTTGCATACTAATGAGTCACCTTGTGCAGCAGAGGGACAGCTGCCCCTGGGGGTGTCCTTTCAAATGTGTCAAGATGAGATGTTGTGAGAGTCACTTACCGCACACAAAGGGCTCTCTAAGAGGCCCCAGAATAAAGTACGCTCTATCCAAAGCAACTTGCTAGCTGTGGCTGGGGAGGGGCTCACAGGGCCTTGCTGCTGGATGAGGAGACCAGGATCTCCAGCTCGTTCTCCAGGATCTTGAGCTTCTCCCGAGTCTCGGCGCTCTGCTGCGCCGCCGCCAGGATCATGTTGGCGCACCTATTGCGCTCCAGCTTGATGACGTTGTAGAGCTGGGAAAACTCCTTGAGCCTGCAGCCAGTCACACCACCCGCAGTGAGCTCCGCAGGCAGGGGCCTCAAACCCCCAAAAACACACAATACGGTACCCTGGCTCATACAGAGAGTCAGAAGCTTTATTTATTCTGGAGGAATGCAATGAACTATGCAACTCTTTTTCACAGATGTCCACATAGACGATGATTATCTTTGTAGACCTCATAGGCTGTTCAAGTTATTTTGTTTACCCAGGTGAGAACTCAAAAGATCAGCTTAGCCTTATACCGAATATAATCACCCAGGAATATCTGTCCTTAATGCTCATGACGTCACTCCACACCGAACAGCCCCCCTCATTAATAATCATGAACAGGTGACGTCCTACAAGTGGACACCCCCCCACCCCTCCTCATTAATAATCATGAATGGCTGACGTCACTCCACATGGGGGGCCGAGGGGCCTCCTCCCCCCTCCTCGGTGTCAACTTACAACCCTCACCACAAAGACAGAACCCTCACGTCACGTGATCTCCGTAACGCTGTTGAGACATCAAAGTAAAAAGGACGTCGTGATGAACAAGGGATTATAACCTTAAAATGAAATAGGTCCGTGTCACCGCGCCCTTACAAATTGCACACGCATTAATGCAATGAATATCACGTCGCGCTCTGCTTTCTGGTTGCAAGTTTCAGATTTACTCAATACACACGTCCTTGGACAGGCAAAAAGCTCGTTCCCAAGAATGACCTGGGTCTGCTGTAGGGGCGACTGGTGCAAAGCCACGATCAACGTTTACTGAATGAACACACAGCTCCCCCATGTAGATTACTTAGACTGTTGGGGCAAGCACCGTCAGCAAGCAGCCACGGAGGCCGGCACGCCACATGAGGGGGGTGGTGTGGTCAACACCACGCCCGGCAGAGGTCGCAAATGGGTTTTGATTCCTTACCCGTACCCGTACCCGACGGCACCAGGGTCGCAAACGGGTACCTGTACCCGTACCCGGCCGGATATGGGTACCCGTATGCTACCCGTACCCTACCCGAAATGAGTGACAAACGGTTACTCACCGGTGACTCACGGCCTACCCGTACCCGTACCCGGCCGCACCAGGGTCGCAAACGGGTACCCGTACCCGGCCGGGTACTGGTAGCCGGGTATCGGGTAGGGTACGGGTATCGGGTACCCGGTTGCGACCTCTGACGCCCGGCCACTTTTGTCTCCTCATTGGTAATGTTTACGTGCCTCATTTAAGGCTTAGTCATCCTAGAGGAGGCCCAGGGCCGGTTCTGATATCACTCACTAAAGATGTTAGCCATAGCGAGGAATTACACTAAGATCGTCGACTTCTGACTGTGCCGCCACTCCGCACGATATGTCGTTTTTCGTGTACATGCAACACCGGAATGCCCTTCCTAGCATGTGTCGTTGAATAATTTCTCAAGACACTGTAGCGGTGCTGGATAACAATTATACGCGGTTCAACCCAACGAATCAATCATCCTTTTAAGGTCGTTAAAATTCGTATTGGATTGTAAGAAGGCAACTGTGGTGGCCTAATAGAGACGTGCCCCTGGCATAGGCAATTGGAATTTCCACCATTAGGTCATGGCTATTGATGGAGATGACGACCAGCCCATACATTTTGAATGGGGAGACGCATTTAATATTTGCTTGGCAAATTATCTCCCACAGCATTCTGATTGAATACGCAATTTGTAAAGGTACAATTGCAATGGAAATTCAGTAACAAACCAGAATCAGAATCTTTATTTATACTGGAAGAATCCGATGAGCTATGAAGCTCTTTTTCACAGATGTCCCGTTGGGGCATATCAGCAAGTTACAATAAACGATACAAAATATGATAGGAGTGCAAAACAGAGAGAAGGAAGGCAAGACACAAAAAAATTATCATAAAGTATAAAAGTACAAATTGCACAAGTACGTAAATTCCTGCCTATTTTTCAACACTAAATACAAGCTTGGGCAAGGCAGCAAAACAAAAACAAAAACAGTCCCACACCACACTAAGACAATACACAGTCCTTCAATAAAATTGCACATTAAAATTTAACTATCGATACATAGGCGAGGATTATATTTACAAAGGAACCTTATAGCAGGACCCCGGGGTCCCGAAAACACGGAAGTCAAAATCGTAATAAATTCATTCATTCATTCATTTTTGGCCACTCCGTCCCACTGTGCACATAAACGCCGCGACCCACCAGAAATCAATCCTCTCGTTCTTCACCAAGCACCCGTCGTTGCCAAAATTGCCGTAGTCATAAACAAAACTTTGAAACTTCGATTAGCGCATCGTGTAGAGCTCGTCGAGAGGAATAGATCGCCGTGTAGTTCGCCTTCAACAGACATAAAATGACGTCGCAACGCAGTCTATGCGAGAGCCGGGGGCTTATGGTACCCCGGGGTCCCGCCACAAGTTTCAAATCTTCATTTGCAAATGTGGTTGTATGCAGCACTAATATTTTTCTCCGGGATACTTTTCTAAGGAAGATTAATGGTGTTAAGGGAGGAAACGAGGCTGTTCCAAAACGTTATTGCTGCAACGGCAAAGGCTTTGGTCACCTATCCAATTCTTGTTCTAGGGATGGTTAAAGCCATCTGGCCTGAGAGGTTAATTTGCCGTTAAACATCGCCATGCTGTGGAGCTGCGCTTCGCGTCGCTACCTCAACACGATCTCCTGGTGCCTCTTCTTGTGGTCCACGATGGAGAGGTCCTTGGCTTTGACCTCCTGCAGTATCCGTTCGTATCGAATCTACACAAAGCACATCGCAAGAGTAGTGAGACTCGGACAGGCTAGCCTCAGTTAACAATGACGAGAACATCTTAATTCATAGTCTATCCACTGCCGCATGCTGGCCTTCACAGGTCAACGCCACACATCCATCTCACTCTGGTACACACCTTCTCCATGGACGCTATCCTCTTCGTACATTCGCTACCTTGGCTGTCATTCTCTCTTTCGTCTTGTCTACAGCCCACTTAACGTTTTACAATGGTCAATGCAAATGTTCCCTGGCCTATGCACTCGACCGTCTGTCTCTTTGTATACATTTGCGATGCGCTTCTATAAGTTTTTTCCACTTTGTAACTTTTGTTCCATTTGGATAAATGCAGGTAAATAAGTGAGGCGATCATCTTATGATTATATCTCTTCCGAGGATGACCATCAGTGACAAGTGTTGAGGGCTCAGCGAGCCCAATGTCTCAGAGTAGCCGCTAAAGGTGGAAATTCACCTAAAATGACATTAGCCACGGAGATGGTGTGATTAAATTAGAGCGTGTGCAGCTGCTAGATGCAGTGCTAGACTTCATGACTTAGTGATGGCATCGGCATAGGGAAGCCTTCGTTCAGCAGTGGATTGACATGATGATTATGAAAATCATCATGTTCACATACTCTATATTCATATTTTAGTCTTGTGATCATTTCTATTATGCCAAGACTAAAATATTAATATGGAGTGTGCAATGTGTTCAAGAGGATTCCTCGACTGCAAGAGGTGTGAGTAATAAAATACTACGCGCCATCTGCTTTAATCACAGTGGACGTGAAAGATCCTGTAGGCCTTGTGTACCGACGTCAAGGTAATTTTTTTTACAAATTACAAAAATTACACCACAAAAATCTCCATAGGAACAGCAGCAGCAGTCATCGCCCCCTACTGGCACACTAATGCCCCCCACTGGCAGGCCAGGTGCTGCGTTACCCTGTGCCACACAGGGATACCTGGCAATGGGGGTGCCCTACAAAGGTTCGGGATGAAATGTGATGTAGATGAGTTTCTGAGGGATTTAAACAAGTGCCATGTGAATGCAAAATATCATTAGAATTATTATAAATGAGGACACTGGCCATGTCGACTGATGCTCGTAAACCACGGTCGAGGCATCGCCGCTTGGCGCAACAGGCGCACACGTACACACGCACACACGCAGGCACACACGCACGCACCTTGGCCTTGGCGCTGTCGCGGGACTTCTGCTCGCGCTCTTCAGCCTTCACCTGCGCCAGGTGGAGCAGGCTTCTGAGCTGCTCCTTCAGCTCCATGTGGAGCCCACCGAGCCGAGCCTCCTCCGCCAGCTGAGCCTCCACGGCACGTGCCTCCGCTTCGCTCAGTGACTCCTGCGGGCGGCGCGGTGGCACACGATGGTGCATGGTGACGCACGGTAACGCACGGTGACGCACGGTGACACACGGTGGTGCACGGTGGTGCATGATGACGCACGGTGACACACGGTGGTGCACGGTGATGCACGGTGACACACGGTGGTGCACAGTGACGCACGGTGACACACGGTGGTGTACGGTGGTGCATGATGACGCACGGTGTACGGAGGCCACACAACAACAATTCTCCCTCCCGGCCACTTCTGTTCAGCGTCACAAGTTAGTATCGCAATTCCATTTGAAACTTCTTTTTTGTCTCATTTTACTGCCTCCTTCTTGTTTTATTCTTTCACATTTTCATGCTAAGCTGTCGATTCGTTATGGTAACGTCACTCGCAGTTAAATTTGACGCGTGCCCTTATCTTTTCACACACGAGTGCAATAATTACCCAGAATCATTTTACTCTGAACTATGTTTTAAAGTACATTTTCTAAACTGACATTTGTTGTGGGAAATGTACTTTATTTAATTTAGATTATGTTTGTGCACTGTTTTCAAATTATTCTGCATCGAAGTTTAAATTTCTCTGAATTATTATTGGTCCTCTTTGCTCTAATTGCTATTTTGTTGTTTTTCCTCAAGAGTTTAATTGGCTTAATTGTTGTACTTTGTTATGTTATTGCTTTTATCAATTTAGTGACCACAGTCACCATTGCAAACGAGACTATCCTGGTCTCTTGAGCTCTCATCTGGTTAGTCAAAATAAACTTGAAACTTTCTTTATTTAAGCCCTTGTATTCACTCGGTACTTGGGCAGTCCTTTGCCAACCTACTGCTGGATGAAGGCCTCTCCGAGCTGTGAGCGCCATGAGGGTTACTCTGCATACTTCGCCTCACTGGTCAGCGCAGGCTCACGGCAGGCAGCACCGGCGTGGAACTAGAAAGCGCCGTCTCGTCCTGCACGTCGACCATAGATCGTGCTGCACTGCCACCTGCTGCCCACAGCGCAGCTCCAAGTTTAACACTCGTGCATCATTTGCATCACATTTACGTAACAAGTATCACCGATTCCCACAAGCGTGACTATACATCGAGCGTGAGCATAAAAATCGATCTTAAATGACTAATGCATCATTGCGCATGTGAGAATAGGTTTCCCTATATTTTGGTACTGGCAAAGGAGGTCCCATCATGTTGCCATATCATTGCACGCTGAACATGACACCTTCACGTCATTCATCCACAAGGGGGCAGCACCATTCAATAAATGCAGTAACGCAATTGTAAATGCAGGTGCACATTTATCTCAACGTGTTGTCTGAATGTATGTGTCGAGTGTTTCTACTGCAGAGCGTTAGAATCGGTGTACACGCAACACTATCGCACGTACCTCCTTTAACAATTGCCTTTTCTTTGCCTCAATGTCATCGCGCAATTCCTTGATTCTGTGTGCGTTGGAACCGTCATCTTGGGGCATGGAGTCGACCTGTGGGTTAATGAAACGCCGCTCGAGTTCTTGTCCAAGCATTGGTGCTCATCGCCTGTTTACATTTCAGTTTCATGTCAGTTTCATTTATTTGGTATAGTCCTGTGAGCCATTCGGCTCTTGAATCGGGTGCAACCACAACAAACAAAAGTTCCACATTATTTTGATGGGGGAAAGTCCACCTATAGGACAACCACTCTTGACTTACAAAACGAGTAGTAGAGTACTCACTTTATCGACCATGATGGAATGACAGGCCAAGACAACACCCCCAACCCTGGAGAGGAGTAGAGTGAAATGAGAGGGGAGGAGTAGGGGACAGTGTGGAGGGGAGGCGAGTGGGATGGAAAGTGAGAGGTGGGTCGGGGATAATCCATGCAGGATCTTCAAGGCAGTGAGTGCAAGATTGAAATTGATGCGGGATTGGATTGGGAGTCAGTGGAGCGATCCGAGTATTGTGCCGATGTGTGACGTGATGTAGTGGGAGGCAATGGGCTGGAGAAGGCGACTGAAGAACGTCTCTTTGGGAAAAAACCAAGAGGAAGGAGAATAACGGCAACACCAGACGGTGTTCAACAAGGACGGACGTGCGGACAAAGACAGCAGCACGGAGTGGGAGAATCGTGTTTTGGAGTCGTCTCTGGAGGGAACACTCGATGATCACGATGTGCGATTCATGCCCAATGCACAGCGCCCCCCACGGGTGGCGCACACCTGCGCGTGCGTCTTGGCATGCGCGCTCTGCACGAGCGCCAGCGCGTCACGCGCCGCCTTCAACTGCTTGTCGGCCTTGGCGAGGGCGCGCAGCTCGCGCTCCTTCTCGCGCTCGCGCTGCAGCAGGAGCTCGTGCTGCGCCCTCTTCTCGACGCCGGCGTGGCGCAGACGCAGGTCGCACGTGGCCCTGCACGCGACACACAAAGACAAAGATCCCCGGTATAACCTTAACAGACTGTTGGGGCAAGTGCTGTTAGTGGGCGCCTAAGCACACACAGCAACACACACAAAGGCGAGCAAAGCACGCAACACACAAAACACCCGCACACGTCAAGGCCGGCAGCATAAGCACGCATGTGACAGCGAGCTCGGAGGCAGCCGCGAGGACTCATTGTAGGCAGTAGGGGGCAATGCCATAGCAGACACTTAGTACGTTCATGAGAGACCTATTAGAATTCTCGCTTGCATTTTCCTTTAAAAATCTTTATATCAGAGCAGATCCGACCACATGGCATCGTGGCCAAAGCATTCAGTCATGAACCCGATATCCCAAGTGTCGGTTACATGGTTGCATAACAGCAACAGTTTTTTTTTCCGTACGTATTATATTTGACCGCAAGTTTACTTGATTGTAATGCATAATTGATGGTGAGTAATGCTGACACTTGACAGTATAATTTGGAATATAGTAGCAGATAATCATTCAAATCCTGATCAAGGGTAGACTCGGATCATTGTCTCCCTGGAATCGGACCAAAGGAATACCACATCATGCAGAGTCGAAGTTGTCAAATGGATAAACCGGCCCCCAACATAGGATTGTGGACTTTTCAACAATGACTCATGGCCACCAATCGAGATAAGCAACGTGAGGTTGGTAAACAATATGACACCCGCCAAAACAGGTCACGTAGAATCTGCAATCAATTGCAGAGTTCCTCATGGTGGTGGCGATTGCCCCCTAACGGTGTGTCAGACCGCCGTGTTAGGAACCCCCTGTGTAGCGCTTTGTCTGTGTGACAGTGGCGTGCGGTGACGGGTCATAGCAAGGCCTCTGTGGAGCGGTAGCACGGTGGCTGGCGAAGTGCGCTATTGAACCCCGCGGCATGCGTTCGACTCCCGTCCACGGCTAACATCAGTGGCGAGTGACATCTAAATGATCCTTGGTCTCCACTAGGGCAATTCAGTTTTAAATGGGTACCTTGTGCAGTGTGAAGATAAGGGTGGACAGGTGTGGAACGCGTCACAACACCCACTCATGCGCTCTTACGATCTTCATATACACTTTTTATTGAAATCTATATTTCATATTAATATCAGCACATGTACGATTGTGTGTATGGACACGGAGAGCTGTGGTGCCGTGGTTAGCAAACTGCGTTAGGAATGCGGTGACCTAGGTTTTATTCCCAGCCATGACTAACATCATTGGCAAATAACTGAATGGGTCCTGGGCCTCCCCTAGGTCAAATGAGTTTTCAACTAGTTTCTGCTGCTCGTCATGTGACGGCTTCATCCTCTGTGCCAGCCTTCATTGGTGCTCGTGAACAGTCGACGTAGGCCACGTGGGGGATTTGTATTAGACGTTTCGGCAGCCTTTGACAAAAACTAAAATTGCAACTTTTAAGTTGAAATGTGAATTTACATGGGAATCGGAATCTTGATTTATTCCTGGAGAAATCTGATAAAGCTATGAGGCTTTTTTTTGCAGATGTCCAGGAAAAATCCTTTATCTTGGTGCCGTGAACAGGGGTTGTGGTGTCGTACCGGTCACCCTGGCGCTGGGCCTCCCGCTCTCCAGCGAAGGCGAGGTCTCGTGCCAGCCTCTGCAGCTCGTGCCGCTGCGCGTCCAGCTGCGTACGCCGAGCGTCTAGCTCTTCTGCCACCGCTACCGCCTCGTGCCGTGCCTCCTCCGCCCGCACCGCTGCCCCCGCCAGTGCTGCCTGGGCATCCCGGCTCTGCGACTCCAGCGCCGCCCGCCGCTCCTCCTGCTCCCTGCAGCACAGGAGTGACGCATCGTGCACACTTTCAACAGATCTATTGATTATATCCGAGAGGGATTTTGGTCATTGGAAAGCTGCCCCACCCCTATCAGAATGGCTTTTCCCATGAATTTAATACATAAAATTACGGATGTGTTTCAGACAGTCATTCCAACTACTCATAACCTAAAAATATACACCTAAATCACTAGTCACAATCCAAATATAATAATAAATAACATAAGTATAAAAATAATAAAATTAAAAAATTTACACAAATATTATTAACCTTTTCAGGGAACTCACTAAAAGATCTGCATGTTAGAATGACAGGCGAGGTGACGTGGAGGCGTCACCGCTGCACTCTAGGGACACCGTGACGCCGTCCCGGGTGATTCTTGTTTGATGATCTCGTGGCGCATGCCGTAGTGAAATTTCGTGAATGTGGAAATTCGATTTCATTAATCGAAAAGTGTCCATAAGTTGTCAATTGCATAAATGTGACATTTTGTAAATAGAACGTTTGTAAATCGAGGGACACCTGTGTACAAATCAAAACAGGTATTGAGTAATACATTCCCACAAATGGCTCAAGGCCTGCCAACGGAGGTTGAGTATTGCCCCACCGCAGAAATACACATTTTAACTTCTACTCCCGATCGCTAATTCTGACTGACACTGATGTATTTGACAAGGAGCTTGTGTTGCCAGTACTGTTTGCAGAGTTGAATGAATCACGCACTGTTTTTTGTGCTCCACCGCCTTGATCTCCTTCATAATCTCTCCGGGAACCATGTGGATCTGGACCAGTTCATTCTGCAAGAGATGATGCGAGGAAGACGACAATGTACGAGTGGAAGTGCACACATTCAGACTCGGAGAACGTGCCCAGTGACTGAGTCAGTGACTGAGTCATTGCAGCTGTTCACAGTTTTACAACATAAACGCCTCTCCTCCCGACTCAACCGACTCCCCTCCATCTTGTTCTACTCCCCTCCATGTACTCTCCCATCTCTCCCCTCTCATCTCACTCTACTCCCCAACACTCT